>VZRQ01004993.1:837735-999459 GCA_013397975.1 Machaerirhynchus nigripectus
ACTTCTTAGTTCCTTAGGCTTTCTGAGACAATGCAAGAATAGATTTAAGCAATTTGGTAAATAGCTTCACTCCTCTTGAGAGGAGGTATAAGTGCTCTTTTCTTACTTAGCATTATAATGAAATAGGAGATGAATCAGGTCAAGGTGACCCACTCTCTGTACCAGAGCAGGTTTATCATGCTGTTTTGGAACATGGCTAGAAATAAAGTTGTGCAACTTACTGAGAAAATATGTCACCTTTGGAACCTTTGGAATCAAAATCTAACCTTCAAAGTGGACCAGTATGTCTAGGGTGCCTTGTGATCTCAGACATGTTAAAAAATCCTTGGATTCCCAGTTGAAATTTGAACACTGGAGATTTGAATTGAAAATCCCTACATCTATGCATCTTACGCAACAAAATGGCTATTATGCATTTTTATTATGCAACAAAAACGGCTAAGGAATAAAGTGCCTTTTCCTTTTACATGATCTGTTTTGTGTTCATGGGACCCACACTGCACAGTCAGTTTGAAGCTGTTGACTAAAGCTTTGTGGTTCGGGTAACACATGGCTCAGATCAGTTTTCTCAGTGGTTATATACACAACACCTATGGTTTGCTTTTCATCCCGTAGCTGGAGGTCTTGGTGATCCTCCAGTACGCTTGTGATACTTTTAATGTATTTGATGTATTTATCCAATGATGAAGATGAAGGATTTGATAAAGTAAAGCATTAGGCTTGATCCAATGTTCAGGGATGTTTGCAGCTATAATTAACATTATTGCTGTTATTTTTGGTATACAACATCCAGGAGTTGTGACTTTAGCTGCTTTTTATGTAACTGATCAAAGTTGTTTTGATACCTGTAAGAATAGCTGGATATGCTCTTTACCTTTCAAATTCAGCTGAAAGAAACATAACAACAATGCCTTAAATATTACCCTCATATTGTTGGTGGTGGAAATCCACTGGAGTTCATATACACGTGGAATTGAAAATTGCTCCTGATTACTTCCAAAAAATTGGCAAATACAGAAAAAAAACATATTAGTTATCTTGGTTGACATGGATTTTCATTTTTCATTATATGAAACTGTTTTTTTTTTTAAATCTGCCTGCTGTAAATGCAGGAGTCCGTGAATGAACTGAAGTATCGCTGTTGACTCAGCTGTTCAACAGTGATCCTTCAGTGTTCAAAAACTCTAATTTTTTGACAGTCATGGTGTGTCATGGTTACAGACAAGTCTGTCACTAGCATCTTGGAATGATGTGGGGCTATAAAGGACACTGTGCTTCTTTTGTGTATTTCTGATCAGCTGCCTCACTTCAGACTTTGAAGTGTTTGGTACCCTTTTGTTCAGGAGCAATAGTGTGGTTATTCCAGGCTGCTTCTGGGATTCTTCGATAGATCAGACAGATTAAACCTTCATGCAGATGGGAAAATGTCTCTTTCGGATCCTGTGTTTAGACTGCTGTTAAAATGGTTCCTCTAAATCATGGAACAGCTGTAGTTATTACACATTTCCTAACTGCTTTATGTCAAATGTCAAAAAGCCCGATTTTCATTATCCTGTTTAGTGTAGGCTTCATCTTTCCTGGGCCAAGTCTCAAAAAATATTCAACTCCACTAATTAGTGTTTGCCTTCAAGGTCTATAATATACTCAAAGAATTATAATTAAAACTTTAGGAGCCTTACTATTAGCACTATGTCAACCTAAACCCCACAAATGTCTAAATATAGGAGGCTTACTGTGCTTGTACTACACTTTGCTTGCTAGGGAGGGGCTTAGTTGAAAAAGCAGACGTACCATATATTTGTCTGATAGCTGAGATGATGCAGAAGCTGACAGTGTCACAACCATCCTTCTGTTCTTAAGGTTTAGGTTTTGCCCTTAGAAAAACTACTGGGTTTGTTTTTCTTGACTTCTTGACTTTTCTTGACTACTTTCTATGAGTTAAAATTACTTATGCTGAAGAGGTAGGAGGTGTACAAGATTACAAAATGCAGTTTCAAAGAGTTTTTAGTTGAATCTCTTGTACACAGTTGCTCAGGAATGTGAGACAACTGAGAACGCAACTGAAACGTCACAAAAAATAACAATTTCAAATAACCTGGTATAGATTTTGTTGGATTTTTCCCTGTAGAAATGAGATAAAACGATTTCTCTTCCTTGTCCCAAATACTCTTCTTGTTCTCTCCATATCTTCTCTTAGATTTCAGTCTTAGTTTACTCATTCACAGACCTGCTTTTGGAAAGCATCCCTTAGATTTCTCCTTCTAGGGAATTCTTTTAGGCTGTGTGTTTTTCAGATGTGCTGCTTTTCTCCTTTCTGTTTTAAACAAATTTTATTTTTAACTGCTTCTAAGAATAAAGTGTATTGAACATTCAAATCTCAATATGTCATTCAAATTGTTCATTATACTTTGAAAATTCTGTTGGTTCTTGGCACAACTCAAATGCTCCTTCAGGTACTTTAAACTGAGAAGCCCTGACCTTTTTTTCCCTAAATTCAAATAGCATCAAATATTATAATATGTAGTCAAATCAAATGTTATCCCGATGAAAATGCTGCAAATGTTACTATAATACAAACAATATATCTATTTTATATATTATTTCATTCCAAGTACAGGAAAAAAAACCCGATGAAAATGCTGTCCTGAATTAATGTGATGCTGAAAAGCTAGTCTGAATTTATTTTTTAAATACTTAGTGAAAGATGTCAGCTAATTTCAATAGTCATAAGTAATGTGAAAGGAAATGGCTGTGCAGGAGCAAGATTTTCTGCTAAGAGAATGTCCCCCAAACTGAACTCATTTAGTGTTAGTTTTGGCCTTCTGCTTGCCTACTTATTGCTCAGATGTCTTAAAAATAACAATAGTTTTCAAATTTCCTTCTTTTATTTTAGTGCTAAATAAAACAAACTAAATCTCCGGTCCTGCAAACCTGCATATATTTAGCATTACTTCTTAAATTCACAGACATAAACTCTCTGATAGCTTCATGCAAATTGTGTCAGTCTTTATCTCCCATATGTCCAGATTCAACTCCAAATATTTTTTTCCATGCAGAAGATATATCTGGGTAGCATTAGAAGAATTTCTGCTCACATCTGAGGATGCAGTATGTATATGTTATACAAACTGGTCCTGAAGCACATGAGGTGTTACTCTGAGGTGGCTTGGTCAGCCCTGTGTTTGCACGGTACATCAGTGCTCAGTTGCATTGAATTCACTGTATATTTGTGTCAGTTCAGTGGGCTCAGTGCTTCCAAGGACAAAACAAGGTACAGTTCTACCAAAACTACTGAATGTTTTGGTTATAAACCAAATCTTCCAAGCTGTGCCACCTGTAACAAAGCTGTAGCTGTACCACTATGAAGATAATGGTGACAGCAGTGGTGTTGTGACTGTTTTGAGAGCTGCCAAAGGTTATTCTGTTCCTTTCTTTCCTTGCCTTGTGGAGTAAATTCACTTAAAGTTCAGAACGCTGGGGTAGGACTGAAGTAGGGGATGTGGGATTAAGCACTAATAGACTCACAGTAGAGAGGAGAGAGATACAATAAATACCAGGCAGTTGATGAGCCAGTTGGAGCATATAGAAGAAAGTGGGAGAATTAAAATTTGGGAGGCTCTAATGGGATTGTAAGAGATGTATTGTTGTAGTTCAGTTTGAAGAGGTAAGATTTGCCCTGGTGGATGGAAAGAGATGGATGGATTATTTCTTTCTGAGGACTTTGGTCTGGGAAACTGAAGGATCATCCCAGGAAAATCATTCTGCCATCACTTTCGCTGGCAGTTATACCACCAGAAAGTGAGGCTTGAACAAATTGTATTTGAGAATCTAAATTCTGTATTTTGAGTTCAATCCACTTTCATGTTGTCTGTAACTAGTATGCAACACTTTTGTGTGGTGGTTAATACATTTTTAATTAAAATTTTGTCCATTTATTTAAATGTCTTAAAAATAACAATAGTTTTCAACCAGTACTGTAAAGAATTTTCTTTAATCCTGCATTGTCTAATATTGTTGTCACATCCATATTCAAGATATCTAATTTTTTTCATTCCCCAAACTTTTTGCCTTAGTTGACTTTGATCTATCACCCCCTGCATAATTTATGAATGATGTTTCTCGCTCTGGTTACCTCTATAAATGAGAACCCTGTGTTGTTTTATAGCATGAGTGTCTTCTGGAGGCTATTCAATGGATAAGACAACAGGACAGTTTTCTGATAACCTCTTCTGTGAAATAAGATCATCTTGGCTGTCCTGAATCTGTTCTGTGGGGGTTATTAATTTGTTTGGCGTTTTGGGGGTTTTTTTAGATCCTAGTAATCCATTTAATATACCAGACTTGCTGAAAAGCGGTTTTCCAATATATCTTAGGACTGAAATTATCCATTTCCTAGGATGAGGAATGTAGCGTTTTTAAAGACTGTTTCTGCTGGCTTTCATTGATGTGGTCAAGAGCACACTGCTTTATACCTGTGTTGCAAACAAACTGATAAATGCTGTTTTAATGAAGCCCAGATAGATGCAATTTAACCATTTACTTCCTCATGTTAGCTGCACTAGGGGAAAGTGCTACAGAAGCCTATTTAAAAAAGAAATAGCTGTTTCTCTGAGGGAGTCAGGATAGGTTCTCAGGGAAGTATATGTTTTCCTGTGATCCATGCTGACAATTTCTGAAAGTTAAGTAAAATGGAAGACTGAGGTGTTTGGCTTTGTTTATGCAGCAACGTAAGAAGGCCTGATGGTATAAAACATTGCTGAGACGTTGGCAGAACAGCAGAGCCTGCGGTCAGTCCTTTGTCTGAGATGGGAAATAAGTCCAGAGTGGTGCCAATTCTACATGTTATAGCCTGTGCACCACTGCCAGAGTCACTTCACTGGCTCAGTTAAAGGCATATTGGACAGACTGAAAACTCCTAAATGCAGAGATTATCTTACTTTTTTTACAGAACCTCACTCTGACTTTGACCTTCTGGTAATGCCAGAAGGTAACAATGATGGTGGCAAAATAAATGCTTTGGAGATTGAATATTTTATTTCTCTATGCAGAGAATTAGACCTAGTCTAAAAATAAGTGTTCCACTAAAGGTTTGCATAATGCTTAATACGTTTAATTTAATTTAAACTTAAAAACCCCCTTATGCCTTAGAGATTTATTTAAAGTTCTCTGTTTTCCACACTCATGGGCAGGGTGCAGAAGATTAACACATGCGCTGTTGTGAGAATTGGTGTCAGGATTAAGATAAAGATTAAAAAAAAATACAACTTTCAGGCCTATCCCAAGTCTCCTAAAGCTGCATGTGCATTTTCAAGTACAGAACTTGATTGGTTTTGTTCTAAACACTATTTCCCCAAAACCTCTGAGATGTAACTTTAAGCAAGGAAGAGGAGGGCTCTGTGAAAGGGGAGAATGTTTAGAGGACCCATCCTTTTGGAGGAGGAAGAACAATATATTTTGCAGTGATGGTTTCAGATGAAGACAATTTGGACATTTTAATATCTTTATTAAAATAGAATAAAATATAAGTCTAAGGAAGGACAAAAGGAAGGGAAAAAGTCAGGAGAAAATGAAATCCCTGCTGAAAAAAGTCAGCCAAATTTAATTTGACTACTGTAGTGTTTCAACACAGCTCTGTTCCTCACCCCAGTACATGTTGTAAATGATCTGTTATGCTCTAAGGGTTTGAGGCTTTTCAAAGCTGCCATACAAGAGCTCTTTTACTGCATCTTCAATACTTTTTTAATCAATGAGTGACTTCAAGTGAACACTGGAAAAATCTGACAAAAATATTAGCATGATTAACGTAAAGTTAACTAGATAACTAACTTACCCAACTAACTAACCCTAACAAAGGGTTGTGAGGAAAATCTTTGCCAAATTTTAGGTGTGTATAGGTTTGGTTGTGACTGAGGGGCATGTTGTTCTGCTGGTGTGGTTATAGGTAATAGCAGCATTTAATGACATTATTAAAATGTGCATGGGCAGCCTTATTAAATACGTCAAATATAAAAGAAGTTGGGAGTCATGGTTATCCCATTTTTTATGAAAGGCAAAGGGCCTATTGGCTGTTCCAGAAGTTAATTACTGTGTGCATCATTTGTATTACTTTCAAACCAAAATTTTTCATTGCTTGTTTTGGGTTCTGTGGGAAGTTAAGTCCTGACCCAGTGAAGTGCTGGGAGGAGAGGGCACATGGAGGACAACCTGTGTCATGAGCGTACTAACTGGGGCTAAACTTATGTATCTGGGACTATATCAGGAGCAGTGACTGTGCTGCCAGCAAACGTTCACATCTCTGCTTTGTTTTTCCAAATTACTTTAACTGGCATGTCACTACTGTATTTATCTGTGCTATGTAAGTGTGCATTGAAACAATCTATTATGGATCCCTCCAGAGTGGCTCTTTATGCAAATTAGTGGATTTTTGTTTGATGTAAGAAACCGTTTTTGGAAAGCAGAATAGGAGTGCCTAAATGAACAGAACAGAAATGGAGTTTTTTCCAAAGCAGTGGAAAGTTCTGACGCGAACAGGACGTTTTAAGAAGCTCTATTTCTAACTAGAAAGTTTAAAATGTTGAAATAACTGAAAAATGTGGAGTAACATACCTCAAAATGATAAAAATTTCCCCATTCTTGTTGGCTGTCCATTAATGCTATAGGTTCTATGCAACTACTTCACCTGAGGAAAGGTTTTATATTGTAGTAATATTTAAAGTTCAGTGAAGATGTATGTTTCCAAATAAGATAAACATTATTTGCTGTAATTTTTTAACTTTCTCAAACTTCTTTCTTTTAATTAGCTAAGGTTTTTTGGTTTGGTTTTTTTTTTCCTTCTTTTATTTTGGTCTTTTTTTTATATTTTTATTATTACTATCTGCCTTCTGCTTTGAAAACAGTCTGTACTTCTTAGGAAAACTCATGCTTGAAATTGAATGTAAATTTGATATCGTCAGCTCTCTACAGCTGTTCTAATTCTGACATCCTCCGTCTGCCTAAGTAAAACCACAATTTCTGCGTTTGTACTTCCTTGTCAGGTATACTACTTCTTTTTGTTTCACATGAATTTTTAATCTTGCTTCTCTTCTCCACACTATCTTTAGCTTGCTTCTCATTTTTTCTGTTATTGTTCTGATCTTAGATATTTGTTTCGGATATGAAAAATATACGTTCTCTGGAAAGATGTGATACTTAATGGCAGTATTTAGTGTCTGTTGCAAGCTGACTCCTGGGAAATACCTGGGCAAAGTTTGCCAGACGTCTGTGGGTTGAGTCCTCTCCTGAGTGACTGAATTGAAGGATAGCAGATTAATGAATCTCGTGTTGTCAAGACAAGCAGAGAATCTGATGTGTTAATGTGTGAGGAACCATTTCAACATTCAAGGGGAAAAAAAAGCCCTCACAGATAAAATGCTAAGTTTTGCTAACAGTGTGATGGAGATGTCTCTGTAAAGATATTTGTCAACTATTGACTTAGTTACTGAAGGTCGGGGAGGTTTTGTTCTCGTGAATACCAATATAATTTTGAGAAAGGAGTCACTGGCACAGAATTTAAAGAAAAAAGCTATAGTTTTTAGTGAGAAGAGAGACACTAAATTCTATGTATTTTGGAGTTGGTAAATATGTGTACTTCATCTGGAGAGGCTATATGAAGTAAATGTGGAAGTGGGGAGGATATATTTCTCAATGCATCCATCTTTCTCTTTTGAAAAGGTCATGTCTTGACATTATGCCTCTTCTGCAATTTATATGCATAGAATGATAACACGCTTTGAAATGTTACTTTGCTAAAGAACATTCTGTACTTTGAGTTATTACATGGCTATTTATAATGTATCTTTTTATTCATAAACATGTTTACAGGCAAGTAACAACAGTGGGGGAATGCTTTTTAATATAAGTTTTCTTGATTCTCTAAGTATTACCTGAAAAAAGGCCAACCCCAAGAAAATGTAGGGAAAAATTAGGAGTGCGAGTATGGAAAAATACTTCTTTTTACAGTGGTTATGAGTAGTTTTGTGATCTGTGAAAGGCCCCTGTCAGTCCTTCGTTTATCACAATAGCTGTGTATCTTTGATCTCTGCTTTATCATAATCTTTTAGGTACAGATGAATGCAAGTCACTGCTGAATACAGCAGTGACCCTACTGGGCATTACTTGGAGGCTCAGGACGATTGGAAATGATGGCTCTGGATTTTTGTGGTTTTGTGCAGTATTGCACCATGCTGACAAGAATCAATTGGATTCCCACATTTAAAGTCTTTTCAATCATCTGGAGCAATAAATAGGACATGGATGCATGTTGGCTTATATTAAAAATAGATTATTTTTTAAAAAGCTGCCTACTAAAAGTTTAATGTGTTTGAATCAACTTTAGTTTAATATTTAAACGCATCTATTTAAAATATAATATAGGGAGGGGCAATCAATACCGCTGAGGAAAAGAAACAAGTCTTGTGAGCAGACCACTGAAATATTGCACCTCAATGACTTAGAAGCTTTATTGACCACAAGCACGCAAGGGCTTGCTAAGTTGAGATTTAACACTTAGCTCCAGGAGCGTGCGGTACTCGAGATTTATGTCAACCTCAGTGACCCAACCAGCCAGGCTGCCTTTAATCCTTCTCCACTCCCAGTGCTATGAAAATGACTGCTGACTCTTGAATTCATTGGTGGTATTTACAGCTCTGGCCTGAGCTGCTACCATGATCTGTAAATGTTCTGCTTGTCGACAAAGAGCTATCTGCAAGAGTCTTTATTTGTGCTGTCAGTTTTATGGTTTAGGTTTTATAAATTAAGTGATATGGCTTGGTCTTCAAAGCTTTTACTAAGGATTACAGTTAATTTATCTCACTTTCCCTCCAAATTCTTCCCTAATTTAGCTTTTCCTAAAAGTCTGTTTCTTTTTATCGGTAATACCCACTTATTTAAGCTCTCCTAGCTTTGTTAAGTCCTGGAATTGTACTTTATCAGACCTTTGTAATCACCACAACATTGAATGTGTCAAAAGTGAAAGAGTATCATAGAATTCATATTCTAATGATCTCAGGAATTATAAGTTCCAGCTTGCCATTTTTTTGTCCAGGGTACTTGGGGAATGACACAAACAAAAAAATAAATAGCAGATTTTTGTATATAATACAGTGAATGCTTTTAGAAATCTACTTATTTATAAAAAAACAAACAAGCAATATATATTTCAGAGAGAAACTGAGAGAGAGCCTGAAGCAAAACTTTGAATGCAAACCACAAAATTTTTGGGGGGAGTGACGCATGGAATTTTTGCATGCTAAAATTCTACTGTAATGATGTCTATCATGTTTTAATTTTCTTGATTTCTGTTTCATTTCAGTGAAATACAGAGATGCTAATTCAGAAGAACCATTTGGCTTCTGTTTAAGACACTGAGGTTTTACTGTTGTAGATTTACCCTAGGTTTTGCTAGCTTCTAGTCCAACCTGATTAAGAAGTTCAGTATCTAAACAAATCTGTGCAAACCTTTGAGAGAGGGGAAGTGATTTTTTGGGGTTGTTTGCTTGGCTTTTGCTTTTTTGGGGTTTCTCAGGGTTTTTTTTAAATAGCAAAATACCTAAGGAAATTATTTTATCAGGTCAGAGTTGCACTCCCTAGATTTCACTCATTCACTCACTCTCATCAACTCTTCCATCAAAACATCTGAGTGGTCTGGCCTGGATTTCTGGTGTTCAGCACAAAGCCAAGGGCGTGCTGGGTGTGAAGTACTCACTGCATCTCTTGGTCTCCTTTGCTGACAGTGACAAACCAGTCTTTGGTCTGCTGCTTTATCCTCATGTTCATAAGTCAGCAGTTGTTATGGTGGTTACTTTGCTTCAGACTTTTGCCTATTTCAGGCTCCGAAGCTCTTAAACAACGAGCAGCAACTGCTGCCTGTTTTCTGTTGGGAAGGTACGTGTGCCATATGTCTCTCCGTGTTCCACTAGCAGGAAAATGAGCTGGTGTGATAGACTGCAAGCGTGCTGCCATCCTCCTGTTGTCAGATTGCTGTCTTCTGTAGAGGGGGTGTCTGTGCTGTGCTCCTGTCAGAGCTCTTGCCTCAACAGAAACAGCTTTTTCTCGGTTTTGCATCTGGGAAGGAAGTTTTGGGCGTGATTTCCCTTTGTTAACCAGAAAGGCCGTTTTTTAACCCTGATAGTTTTGCTGCTTCTTTTTCACATACATATTTTCATTTGCTATTCACTCATAACAGTCTTAGCCCCATTAAAAATCTATTAAATATATATATATAATATATAAATTATAGTGAAATCCAAACTTGCAGTCCTGAAATCTGCAAGTCAGCTGTTCGTGAAGGTATCTGGAGATGTCATGGAGATGCTGGAAGTTGACTTAAATTCTGTAAAGTTGTGTTTGGGTTTTTTTTTCCCCTTCTCCTGTGTGCTTACATGGGTTTTGTTGCTTATATCCTCGTTCTGACACTTATGTGCCAACTGCTTATGTTCTTTATGTATGCATTTGCCTGAAATCAAGAAACACGGCATACCTTTGCCCTCCTTGCTCTGGAAGGTGTGACTCAATGGGCTTTGCAGGGGAAAGCACTCTCACTTTTTGTCACTTCTTACAAACCCCAGGCAGGAGCCATGATGATGTTCAGGATGTGGGAGGGTGGGTTTTGTTCTTCAGGAGAATAAAATTTCTGGTTTACCTTTTTAGGTGGGTACAGGCAGAGCCAGTTTCTTCTCTGTAGAGAGAGAATTCTCTGTCTGTCTTGCTGAAGCCATGATGCTGTGTGAAATTCAGATTTGTTCTGATAATAGAACAGTGCTGATATTCAGGTAATTGCTATGCTAATATAATAGTTCTAGGAAAAGCATGACTAATGGCCAAGACCATGAAGACAGAGGTTCTGGACTGTTCCTGTCTTTTGCCTGGTGATGTTCATGTAAGTATTGAGCTTTAATGCTCACAGCCATGTGTGTTCCTCTCCTGACTGGCTGTAAGTAATAATACAGAGACCATTCATCAAAACAATTCCACATGCAATATTAGTATTCAATACAAAAAGTGACCAATATTGAAATAAAACTATCTCCCCATGCTTAGTTGACATAAAGATATAAATATGCTTTGCTTTTGCCCACAGTGCCTAGCTGTGGTTCAAAAACCTCTTGAAATTTCTCTCATATTAGTGAATGAAAGGTATTTACTGTCATTCTTGGCGCCCACATGTTTTTGTTAGGCACAACGTAGAGATATCAGGTATTTATTTCTGTGTAATATAATTTCTGTTCATGTCAGCACTACAAGATAGTTCTGCCTTGCACTCCTCCTGTTGCAAGAGTTTTGGACATTTGAACAGCTGGTATAATATCTGCTATAGTCAGGTTTTGTTAAGTTCTATCTAGTATTGGATGAAGAAATAAAAAGGATCTTTAGGATTTGCACATACCCTTTAATTGAGTCAATATAGAAATCAGTTATTTAAAATGCTAACTGATTTACGTAAGAATGCAAATTCCACCTGAATAAGGTGAGGCTGAATAAGGTTAAATATTAAGATTCTTTTCTTTTATCCTTCGGGTTTTCTTTTTGAAATCACTAAGAAGCTAAGTTTTAAACACATTTTTGAAACAAAATCACAATTTACTTTACTCAAAGTAAATATCTCTGCATATGTATTTTTAATGCTAATTTTGTTTCCCCAGACAACACTAAACTAAATTTGAAAATGGTTTCAGCTGGCCTGAGATCACTTTGGATGAGTGCAGCAACACCTTCAGTCATGTAAAATGAATGCTTTAACTTCTTTTATTCTTGAATTACTTTTGTTTGTGCTGCTGTGAACTAGAACAATAATATTAATACTGCATGTCCACGCTTGCCCCTAGTTATTTATGCATTTTTACTATTGAAGGGTAAGTGTGCCAAGCAAAATCACTGGATTTCTGCCAAATAAATGGCCCAACAAAGAATTACAGAGCTGAGAGTAAATGTGGCCTCAAATTAAATGCAGGCAAAGTGATGTGAACTTAGTAAATCACAATAGTGGGCCAGTATAAGAAGTGTTCCTCATCTCAGAATAATGTAGGCAGTACTAGGGAGTATTGTGGTATCAGCAAACAGACAGGAAACACGCATTTCAGTGGGAACACTTCCGAATAATAGGTGAACATAGAAGTTAAGATACTAACATTTTATATCTATTTTTACATGCTTTTACCTATCTTGAAACCATATGATCTCTCTTTGCTTCAAGCTCCAATTTTATAATGGTCCCTGCTAATAGGTTTTTCAATTCTGTTTTGTTCACTGTAGGTAGTGCAGGTTCATTTGAAGTATGAAACAGTTGCAGTTTGTGTTTAGTCCTCTTAAGAAAAAGTATTCACATACTGTAACTTATAGCCCTCCAAAAAACCTGTAAGGCAAAATAAATTTCTCAGGCTGGTTTGTTGTACTCCTTTCTGACCACTAGTTCTGGAGCCAGTGCTCAGAATGCCCCCAGCTATGACATTTGTAAATGATCACCATTTCAACATTTTTATTTTCTGTACTCTGAAGTGTGGAAACTTGTGTCAGTTAGATCAGGATTATGCCAATTGAAATTGGTCTGATTTTTTTTGTTATACGGTGTTTTATTTAATGTGAGCAAGAGCATCAGACTTCTGACTGGTATTGATAGAGAATAGGATCATTTTTCTGAAAGAGCAATGTATTTTTAACAACTTTATCCTTGTCTGTTGAAAGGTGATAAAGGGTGAAAGAATGCTATAGGAGAAGAATAAAGTACATTTATGGATGATAGGTTCCCTGTATTGGAATAATGACACTGAATTTTTGTTTCAATCTTGATCCAAAGATGTTTTGAACTAATTTTTTGTTTTCTCTTATACTGAGTTTCTCTTTCTGACCCTATTAAATAAATACTGAAGAAAGTTTTCAGAGAGCAAAGAAGAATTTCTTTCTCTCCGAGTCTTTCTGCTTGTTTTTGGTAGATATATTTTTTTAGCTGTAGGAGGTTTCATTAAGGTCTCTACATTTAAGTGTTGAATACTCAAATACATGCAAAGCAAATTGGAGGATTTATTGGACTTCCCAGGATCAAAACCTTTTTTTTTTGTTTAAATATGAAATTATAATGCATTCCTGAAAATGTCACAAGAACTGTTGACAATTAGAATGGTAGCAGATTCCCATGGAGTTAATCGCAGCATTTTAGAGTATTGTCTATTTATTGCCTATTTATATTAATATTTTTGAATGGACAAAACAACACAAGTACCTATTCTTCTGAAAGTATCATCCTGTGTTCTATATATGCTCCTGCTATTTAAGCAGAAAACACATAAAAGCCTTTCCTCTAATTTACGTTGATTCTCTTATCCTAATATTGTTCCTTTTATTTGTTCACTCGGTATCTTAGAAAAGCTAGCTGTGTTTTATTTTCTTCAAAACAAGACAAAGCTTCTCAGTTCTCTATGAATATGCTATAGTAGCTGTTTCCTTCCTGGGGGGTGTTTCCATGGCAGCAGCTCTTCTTTACCCCTGTGATCTGTGGATTTGTGACTTTACAGATGGAACTGTTAGCAAGGCACCCAACTACAGGGGTTTTTCTGATGTAATTTGCTTGTCATTATGCTGTTATTATGTCAGCCAAAAGATCTGAGAATTCAAAAGCTGGCATCCAAAACAACTGCTGGTCTGGTGGTCTGTGTCGGTCCACCTGTGGCAGGCATTCCCGGCTCAGGTGTTGGGACGTCTGCTGGAAATGGTGGTGCAATAAAACTGACCATTCAGTTGCCTCTCCTCATTTTTGAGCTCTGTCTCCTCTCCCTTCCCCTTTTCCTGACATGTAGCTATAGCTGTGACAGTCTAAAGACTTGGCAAGAAGATTTTCCTGCCTGCTAACCTGTCTCGTACCCCTGCGTCGGTTTCTCTCTGCTCTGTGTGCTGTTGCCTATCACTTGGTTATTTGTATCTAATTGTTAATTTTCTTCTGGTCTTTGAAACATTTTCCAGTGAAACATTTTGATTCTAAATATTTTAAAGTTACTGACATATCACTGGAGTTGTGCTGGGGATAATTCCTGCAATGGTTTTATGGTCATTTCTTGGCTGAGCCACTGCACCTGAAATTCATATCAGATGCCTTTAATGTCATGTAGCTTAGGGGAAGAATGAAGTAACTCATGTGTGATACATCTGTGCGAATTGCATTTTTTAATAAAAAACTTCGACTAGAACTACCAAAACAAAAGTTTTTTGAGGCATTTAGTCAAGATGCCAGTTAAAGTATCACCGAATTTGAAATGTAGTAATTTTGCTCTGCATAGCTAATAAAAGCAGCTTTTTGTTTACAACAGAACAACTTGAAATACAGAATCTGTGATTTTAAACACACTTTGTAAATTGTAAAACCTATCAAAATTTGAAAAATTATTTAAGTAATTTTACAAGGAGACCACTATTTAGGAAAGAGTAGTTTAAGAGTGAGGATGACATACAAATTAGTAAATTTATTTTTTTAAGTTACCTGTATGGGACTAAGAAATGCTCTATTGTAGGGAGGCTTATTTACAGAGAAAAGTATTTAAAAGAAAACAGAAATTCTCAAGTGTGGAGCCTTCAAAACATGGGGACGATTCCTGGTGTCTTTTTTCTTTGATATCAGTATGTTGGATATATACTGAGGAGGAAATAAAAGGAAGCAAAGAAACATGGAAATTATAATTTCAAGTGAAATTACAAGATTTGTTTTGGAAAAGTCATAAGTGCATGATAAATGTAGGTGTGCACTCAGTGGTGTGGTTTTTTCTAACTGCAATTAAGACTGTAACTCATTCTGTCCTTCAGTAAGAGCAGAAGTCATTTTACTACCTTTTTTTTTAATTTTTAGGAGAAAATTACTCTTTCTGTGGTATTCCAGGCTTCCTGATTTGACAAAGTTGAGCACTCTAAAAGTATCTTTTATTTTTCTTATTTCTCTATTCATTTAACCTGTTATAATTACTTCACAAAGCCTGAAAGCACCTGTGAAAACCATACAGGTCCTTTGCTTAAAGAAGTAGGAAAAGGAATGAAGATCTCTTTGAACTTTCCCTTCTTCCCCAGAGTCAGATAAATTCATATAGTGAAATCGTGGCCTTTTGAAATAGCCTTTCCAATCTGTGCGGTACTATTCATGAAAAGTTTAGCTTAGAGATAGCAAAATCTACTTATTGAATGCTTTGTTACTCATTGTAAACCACAAGAAAGTAGGCAAGTATTTAAGTTCATACTCTACAGATGCTACTATTCCTTTAAAATACTTTCTATCATAATCTATTACTGGTTTGTAGAGGAATTCATATATCTTGAGGCACAGAACTTAATCTGTTTTGCTTTGAGTTTATTGTCATTATTCAAGATAGTGGATAGAGCAGATTGCTTTGAAAAATGGCGCGGGATTGAATTGCAAAAATGGAGTGCACACAAATACCTGGGCTTTGTGTATTGTAGCAGACAGATACCTTAATTATTAATTTCCTGATTAAGTAGCTTGGCATATAGAGCAGATATTACTCCAAGATAGTTGTATTTAAAATCTATAGAAAAGATTGCATTTGTGGACTTACATAACTTCATCGTTAATAGAGTGAAATCTCAGGCTGATTTATGCAACTTTTAAGATGGAGCTGTAGTATGAAGAATACCGAACTTCTGCAATGATATTTATTTGACAGGAATAACTGTTGTATGACACGGAATATATCCAAGTGAAACATTTTAACCTCACTATGGTGAAAAAAAAATACAAAGGGAAAAAACTGCACATTTGGTAATCAGAAGGAAATAAGTGTATATTCTGCTTCATTGTATTTGGTGTATTGAATGACAAGGAGTTCAGTAGCATTAAATATACACTGGAATGGAATGGAAGATCATGTCTGAATCTTTTTAATAACATTTGTACCTATAACTAATGAAGAAGACATATAATACTAAAATGCAAATAGAATTTCTAATTAAAAGTAGATTTGTGTCAGTGAAAATTTACTGTCTCTCACAAGGTAACTCTTAAGTTAACATAAACAGAGAGGGACTTCTCTCATGTCCTGATTTTAACGTTCTTGGAATTAAATTTACATGTAGCATAAAGAGTTTCCTCAGTTGGAGGGGAGAAGGGAAAATCTTTATCAGCAGACAGTGAAATAATAAATTTTACGTGAAGTTTTTCCTTTTCAAACTTGTAACAAGAATTTGTTCTAAAGGTGGCCTAGCTGCAATTTCACTGTATGTCTGTCTGGAAGTGAAGGAAAGATATAGCTTTATCTAATCAATGGACCTTTTCTTTAGTTCAGTGAAAGCAAGTAGAGATCTCATGTTTTAAAGATGTTGCTCTTCATTGATCATAAATTTGGGAAGAGTACATTTGCAAACGTGTCCTGAAGGATTAACAGAGTTCAGGTTCTTACAGAGAATCAGGAATGGCTGTTCTTTTCCATGAGTGACATTTTTGTCAATAATGCCTCCACCAGGTGGCCACGTGGCTGCTCTTAGATATGCTAAAGGTAGCTAAACGTGTGAGATGGATGTTCTGTTCACACAGGTAGAGCTTATTCACATTTCTGAGATTCATTTCCTAGAGCTGCCTCACAGATAGAAATATCTGTGCTGCTGTGGGTCCATCCAATGCAGCAAATTGGATGCACAAGGGAATAGGAGGGATTCTGCCTTGAAATGCCTTGTATGCTGTACATTAAGTCTAATATTTGGCACAGAAACCCTTCCTATGTCACTAATTACTTTCAGTAACAGTAAGTTTATTGAGGGTGGAAAGAGTAGACCTCAAGGGTCTACCAACTGCCAAATTTGCCCTTGTTTACCTTTTAAATCCAATCTGTGTAGAGGATGCTTAAATAAATATATACATGACAATATTAAAAAAGTGTTAAACGTGTTGAAAGACATTAAAAATCTTGCCTTAGAAACTGTAAATTCAGAATTTCCCAACTCAGAGGTATTTTCTCTGATCTCCAGGTTTTGGGGAGATCCTCTTCCATATAATACCTGCAGGAACAAAGAGGGAGGAGGAACTTGAGGCTTTGTGAGGAAGAATAAGGCATGGGGAAGCAATTCAGCATTGTTGCTTTACTTCGTGATATTGGCTTTTCCTTCCTGAATCCTTGCTACAGAAATAGTATGTTATGGGCATTGTCGCTACAAGCTGTTGATATTTGAGCTGTGACACTTAATCAGGCCTGTGGAACGTTCATTCCCTTCCCTTAGCAGTCTGCCAAATTTGAAATGATTAATGCTTTATAACTGGCTAGATATGGACCAAAGACAAAGGAATTCCCCACTTCAAGGGTTTTCTCTGATGAATTTATAAAGCTTTTTCCGAGATAAATGTTAGAGCTATAAGAAAAAAACCATCCCAAATATGAACATAGACCAGAGCAGAAAGTCAGCTTTAACCAGAAGGCTTTTAAAATTCTTAAATTTAATATTTAATTTTTATATAAAGAATAAATTGTAGGTGTTTATACTACATACTGCTGACATATAAATTGCAAGGAAAACATTTGGAATAGTCCAAATGCACAATAAATTTACAATTCAATGAAGCACCCTTTTGATATGAACACCAGACCTCCCAATTTTGATTATGCCTTTTCATATTTAGATCACGATCACAGAGTTAGTTTTATGCAAACTCTGCTATTTCTGAATGAATGCTAGTGAAATAAATAATACTAAGAATTTATGATTATTAGCAATTTGTGTGTGTAATGGTACAACAATTTTATTTAAAGTGCATGTTGCTTTATGTGTAAGTCTGAAATACATGTGCTATGTAGAAAATATTGAAGTTGGTACTGGCACTGTGCAGAATGACCTAAAGTGGTGAATGCTTGCCTAAGGGAGTGAATCTCTTCAAAATGATCACATTTCACTCCAGCAAGAATTGAGGCTTTGGTGTGGTTTATTTGTTGGTACTAGTTCTGCAGGCTGCTGTGTATCAAAGATGATAATAGAAAAACACTGGTTCTGGTTATAAAGCACACAATCATATGTGTATCTGGGTTTAATAGCAAGTGGATAGAACTACATTATTCCAAATGGATGAAAAGGAGTGATCTCTCAAGACTAGGTAGATGTGCTCGAACAATCAATTGTTCACTTTCCACTGTGTTGGTTTTTTGAGGATGGAACTGCTCCAACTCTATTTGTTAATTGCTGTTTTATTTTCTTTCTCTAGCCATTTGCTGTAATGGATTGTGGTTGCTTTTTCAACACAGATGAGAAACAGTAGCAACAGAATTTTGTTCTTGTTCTGTATGATGATTATTTTTTGTAATTCCACAGATGTATTTAGTGTTGTGAAAAAGCAAGTGCACAAATCCAGACTTTGCTACAGACTGAAAAGCTGCCTGTCCCATTTTAGTTCCTTGCTCAGCGCTTTTTTCCAGGAGCATGATACTATAAAATGAGAAGTTTCTATGTCTGTTAGTGCTTGCACAATGGCTTTCGATTTAAATGTGAAAGAGGTTCCTGGATATAATTTTCACCCATGAAAAACAAAACCAAAACCAAACCAAAACCAAACAACAAAAACCAAACCCCACATTTTTTCTGAAGGAAGCAGTCTATCCTTTTGGTCTTTGGGATGCAGGCCCTTGCAGCATTTGGTATACTTTAGCATCAAGTAGTTTTCACTGTTTCCTGCTTTCATTGTGTCGAGGCACATGCAGGAATCTGGGAGATTCAGAAAGTCTGAATTGAAGGGAGATTAGGTTTTCGAAGAGGGTTTCTGTTCAATCTTTTAGAAAGCAGGACAGCTTGCACCCTAACACTGGCTGATTTCCATTGCCAGTGTGATTATCTATTAGCAGGAGTGAATCCTTGGCAAGAAAATTTGGTTGCTGGCTGGTAGACAGATTTAGTAAAGGATGTGCAGAGCTTCTATGGATATATGCCCAGAATTAACTGTTATCAATAAAAGTTGTAACCTGATATATCATTCATGTACCTTCCATTAGCATCAATTACATTATTTACATTATTTCTGTAATGCACTACTTGATCTCAGTTGGGGTTGGCCCTGACACCACTCTAAAAGTGGAGACACTTCTATTGATTTCCACAGCACAAAACCAAAGCTGCCTTCAACACCTCACACTCAAAGAGCATCTCAATAATTTAGTAGGGGGAGCATTTTCTCCTTTTTACGTAAACAACAAGGTGCTCACGTTTAAGGAGACATTATGGTCGTGAGGAATCTGGAACCTCCCAATCTGAATACAGTTCTTGAAATTTCCATATGTAAGTGTCAAGTTGGCTTGCAAGCCTTTGTGTGCCTTTGCAGAATATTGGATGGTGCCTGTTTCCTGACCTGTGGCTTCATAACACTTGATTCTCTATGGCTTCTTCTCTCCTGATACCTGCAGTGTATCATATGCAAGGATAATTCCAGGTCGAAAAATGCTATGAAATCCTTGGATGGCTGAAGCCACATATCTCATGAAGCAGTGGATTATCTGGTTACTGGCAGAAAAATGCACGGGGTTTGTGTAGGCAACAGTGATTTATTCAGCTAACACTAAGTGTATTGACTTCTGTAGCTATGTTGACCCTTTATATCCGTATAAAAATGAAGCAGAACCTTGACACTCATAGTCTTGGAAGATTGTCCCTATTCTGTAATCTCCTATTAATTGAAACTGTCACAGTTTTCAAGGAATGCTGATAATCTAACGTGGCTTCCTGTATAAAATAGGTCATTGGGTTTAGCTGAACTGATTTTTCTCAACTACCGTAGCCATTGTAATCTTTTCACTGTCCCACATTACAAATATATTTAGTAATAGAGAATCTTCCACATTTCACAGGAAATATTTCCAGTAGTGAAATGGTCTCCCTGTTGTAAATAGGTGTCTTCACACCTGAATTGATCTAGTTTCATTTTATTTTCCGTTGTGTTTGGGCCCTGTGTTACTTACCTTATTTCCCTGCTGCATATAGGTACTTTTGTGCTGTGACAGTTTTCCATGTCACTGTTAACTCAATCATTTTGAATCCTTTTTTTTTTTTCCTGTGGACTATATTTTCCAGTCTTTTGGTCACTCTTGCTGATCTTCTCTGTACCCCCTCTAACTTTTGTCATCCTTCTCTGTCCCTATTTTTTTTAAATTTTATATCCTTTCTTCTGTGTAGATTACATTATGAAATGGTAATGTTTAGCTAATAATCCAACAGGAGCATACAAGATTTTTCCAGAGATATTTAGACCATTCAGTTTCTTTTAAATTAGAAGGCTCCAATTTCTATTCAGAATATATCTGTGTTTCCTGAAGATTGACCTGATAAACGCTAATATAAAAAAAAAGTAGAATTTGGGTACATTATGCAAGATTTTAACTAATGGCTTTTAAGAACGCACATTCAAATTTCAGCTGTTTCATCTTGGTGGTTTTTTTCCTGCATCTCCTAGGTCAATTAATACACAGATCTCCACCTAAGTATCCCTGATTTCCAGTGTGATGTAATTGCTACTAACTTCTGCTGACCTTAGTAGGAGCTATATCAAGATTTTACTGTGAAAAATCTTGGACTGATTCTAGCAAAAAAAAAAATCTCAAACTCANAAAAAAAAAAAATCCAAAACAAAAAAAAAAAAAAAAAAAAAAAAAAAAAAAAAAAAAAAAAAAAAAAAAATCCAAAAAAACTCATCAGCTTTTGTCTATCTATGATCAGGCTGTATTGAATGGTATATTTCTTTATAATGGTTTTATGGCACTTTAATATCTTTCAGGCTAAGAGGAGTAACTAAAATAATATAGATTAATACTATGAAAATATGTGTTACTCGCTTCCTGAAATCAAATCCTGTGGGGCTTGTTATGTGGTGTTTAAAGTAGCCAAGAAATATAGTAAAGGAAATGTTGTTTAAAACAGGTAACTTGATATATACATTCACTCTCCCAGTAAAAGTGAGAAAAAGATCCATGAAACACCTGTGCTGTACAGACAGAAAAGTCCAGAAAGAGCAAGTGAGTTTCCTGTGAAAGTGTATGTGGAATCCATTAGTGGGTTCAGATGAACTTAATGAGGTAATTTTTTTAAATAGACGTCGGTATAGATTAGTGTAACATAATTTATATAGGAGAAACGGAAATGGAACAAGTAAATGGGTTGCCATAATATTTAAAAAACACAGTGCTAGGAAACTGCTGAATAATTTTCCTGTGAAGAAATATAAACAAAGCAAAACAAACATTAGGCATATTTCAAGTGGTGCTGAAGAAATTCTGTCTCTTCTGAAGATACTCCATATAAAAGGATACTCATGGGAGATTTTTAACTACCTGCATCTCTGTTGAGCAGCACTTTCAGCAAATTAGCAAGGAAATTCATGAATTACAGAGTAGTCAAACTTGCTGAATGGAAAGTAGGGGATCCCAAAAGAGACATCCTGAGTCCATTTCTTGCTGACATGAAAATGAATGAAAATGGGGGAGATTGGAGGACTATATCATTAATAACCAAAAAGTGAATTCATGTCAGAAAGGAATGCAATGTACAGATTAATTTAAGGCCATAACTTCAGGAGGAACAGAAGATAACCACAGTGAATAAAGAACAGTGAAAAAGTAGTGTTAAAATCCAGAAGGAACATCAGTTCCTTCTGGAATGATTAAGAACACAGTGTGTTTTTCTTCAGGTTTACAAAAGGAGTTTGAGTTAGGAGTAAAAGAACTTTTGGAATACCTCAGTTGTGCTGAAGGGATGTTATATGAAAGGCCAATATTTAAAGCAGCTTTAATGGGGAGGATGAAATTCAGAATTAGATCATGTGTCAAGAATTGTAAGTCTCCAAACCTCACTGTGGTTATAAGTACTTGAAATGTGAAGTCAAACATGACAGGTACGGATGGGGCAGGAACACAAATACGTGGTCTTCAGAACAGCCTTTACAGAGATAATTAGCAGATGCTTCAGAACTGAATGAAGGGAATACGGATATCCTGGAGCAATGTCCCCAGTTCTGGTCAGCAAATTTCAAAAAATATGTGGAAAGGCTGGAGAGGGTCTAAGAAGTGCCACAAAGATGGGCAGAAGAGTTGGATGATTTGCCCCATGAGGAAAGACTGAAAGTCTTTTCTCCCTGGTGAAGAGAAGACTCAGGGGAACCTCATCACAACATTCCAGTACTTAAAGGGCAGCTACAAACAGGACAGAGGCTCTTTCTTCACAGGGACCAACATGGAGAAGAGAAGGAGCAACGGGTACACATTGTACCAGAAGAGGTTTTATATTGATATAAGGAATAAACTTGGTAAAATGAGATCAATCACTGGAATAACCTTCCCAGGAACGTGGTGGAGTCCCCACTGCTGGAAGTTTTCATGATGCCGTTGGACAGGGTGCTCGGTAATCTCAGGCTCCCTTTCCCATAAAACATTAGATCAGCTGATCTTCTGAGGTCCCATCCAACCTGGACTTTTAATGAAAAGCAAATTGGAGAAAGTCTAGGGGAAAATGTTGATTATCATAAAGACATTTAACTCTGTCAAGTAACTGTATCATTATAGACCATGGTCTCTGATTTGTGAAAGGTGCAGGATATATTTGCCTGAGTTTGGGCATCTAATGCAGTTAAGATGCACTAGAGAAGAAAGACAGGAGAGAGAGAGAAACAAAGAAAAATTTCCTTTCCTAAAGCATCTGTTTTGAAGCATTTGAAATGAGAATGGAAAGATCACAGTCCAAGGTATTTTGATTATCCATTGTATTTTGTTATTAATGTGTTTTTTAATAATCATTTGTGCTTAGGACCAAGTATCCAAAATAATGATATATGAGGGTTGGGGGTTTTTTTGCCCGTGAAACAACTAACTGCTTGCTTTCCTTAATTAGAATATTTGGTTTCATAAATCTTTTTTGGTGATGTAACACCGAAGTGAACATTTGCTCACAGAAAACTCTGCGATGGGGAAAGGAGTTTTCTGGGCTCTTTTTTTCCAGCAACAGCAAATATTAATTTCTCTGACAGTTATTTGGAATGTGTAAAGCAATACAGCACTCCAAGGAAGACCAACAGCATTCAGGCACAGAAATTGATATGCTGAGGGAAAAGGTCTGGTTTTTTCCTGAACAATAACTATAAATATTTGAAGAGTATAAATGCTAAAGCACAGAAGCACAAGGGGAGTAATGTGATGGGATTACTAAAGTGAAAAT
Source organism: Machaerirhynchus nigripectus (assembly GCA_013397975.1). NCBI lineage: Eukaryota > Metazoa > Chordata > Aves > Passeriformes > Dicruridae > Machaerirhynchus > Machaerirhynchus nigripectus. The sequence goes on from VZRQ01004993.1 coordinate 860,929, forward strand.
TTAGATTGGATGAGTTTTAGGAAAAAATGATTGACAGTGAGAATAGATTATGTAGTGGAGCACTTTCCCAAAGGTATTGATAAAAGCCCTGTATCAGTCTTCACTGAGGTACTTCAGAGTAGATTGTATAAAGAAGCAAAAGCTATTCTGCGGGGAAACATGCTGTTCTTGGAGAGCTGTGCTGGAGGACTTAATAGATTTGCTACAAGTGATTTCTGTGAATCATTTAGAGATGTGTTACGGATTTTTTTCTCATTGAAAGTAGTTCTATAACATTTCCCACTTACCCTACTCGGTGGATCATAGTGAGTTTGTGTTCATCACAGACTTAGTAAATCAATATCCCATAACAGTATTTTATATACATTATTCATTACACTTTTGTGAAATAAAATGTTTTAAAGAGGAGGAGGAAATAGGGAAGTGTGAAAGATGTAGGATGTTTGTGTTCTGGCACAGGGAGTGTGTGAGGAGGGAGTTCTGGAACTCAGACCCAGTGATGTGATTTCACTGTGACCTGAGTTTCATTCTTTATTCCTAGTATTTTTCTTCTTACATTTCTAAAAACTGTAAGTTTTCTGGGTACTGATATTGTCTTAAAAGTATATAGCTTGGAAGGATACAAAGGAAGTGATCACAGAAGGTGTTAGGAGTATACTTCCTTAGAAGACATGACCTTCAAAAAGAGCACTTTGTCTCCCAGATTTGACAATATTTCTTCAAGAACTTGTGGACGCTTTACAACGGCACAAACTTGACGAAATCATTGGAGATATTGGGGAGTGCAGAGGCCCAGAGAACTGGGTCATCACAGGGAGTTTTTCAAGTATTTCAAGAATTAATTCCTCTTCAATGCATGTAACGTCCTGAATACTTACCTTTGAAACACCAGTGGGAAGAAAACTCGTTTGATATTGGATAGCCCTCGGTGTTCACAAACTTTTGATGTAGGCCTCCTGCTGTGGAGGCTGGAAGTGATGTGTATTGAGTTATCAATTTTATATTATTCCTTTTCACTTTCAAGAAATATCTAAGGGGAAGAAATTAAAAGTACTCATGGAGGCCTTTTGGAACCTTGATGTGAACATCACTGGTCAATTGTATCCGTGTCCTTTTCCTTGATCTTTTTTCTTCTGCTCATGCCAGACTTGGAAATAACTGAATTTCCTGATCCTCTAGATGGGATGCTTAAAATAATTACCGTAAGGGATTACTATTACAATGTGTTCCTTTTCATTAATGCCATTCTTATGGAGAGTGTTTATTTTGTGCTCCAAAGGTGGAAAAAGAAATTTTAGTCTTCCTCCCTTCTTGTTCCATTTGCCCAGTGTGAATATGCTTTTCAGGTGATACAAGGTGCAGGTCAGCTACTGCTTTGTTCATAAATATTCATACCTGTATAAATGGGTGGGAAAAAAAAAAGTGACAGGTTAGCATAAATATTCAGCACAACTCAGCAACATCAGGATTGAAATGGAAATATGCAAGATACAGGAAAAGCTGTTCCAAGAAAATGTTTGAAAAGAAAATACTTCTCCATATCTCGTCTGTCACTATATTTGGGGGGAAAAGCAAGAATATTTTGCTCTGTGTGAGATAAGGCAAATTAAAAAGACTGGATTTCAAGAGTCAGCCAATAAACTGACAAAAGTAGCTGGAACCTGGCAGGAGGATTTTGATGTGTTCTGTTCCTCCAGAATCATAGAACAGAAATTCTCAAAATGTCATTTTCCCAGAGGTTGTAAGTCTGCAAACCTGGTTTGAGAGTGATGTTTAGATGTTTGTTGCCCATATTCTCTACTTCTTTAGTCAAGATTCTCTTTCCCTTACTGGAAATACTGGAAATCTTTTTTAGGTAATTTAATTCAAAACCATAGAGAGTAAGTGGACTATGTTCCTGTGATTTCTTGCACATTGACTAGGGATACATTCTATTAGCAACAGCCATTTGATGACGTATTATACTAGCAGATAAGATCATAAAGTTCTGTGAGCACATATTACTGTAAAGCCTCATCAGAGTCCAGAACTGGCTGGTAAAATCGACAAGCATGAACACCTAAGATGTCAGCTTCCTGGTGCTTCCAACCTTTGCTCACAAGATATACTCATTTACCACTGCTATTATGATACTTGTTTCTGTTGGAGGAATGTCTGGTAAATCTGTCAGGAACTGGCAGATTTGTTCTGTGCTTTTTCAGCTGAGACTCTGCTTTTAGGAACACTCACAAACATAACTGAGTATGAGGAAATGGCATGAAACTGAGTCAGGGAAGGTTTAGGTTGGGTATTAGAAAAAGGTTTTTCACCCAGAGGGTGGCTGGGCACTGGAACAGGCTCCCCAGGGCAGTGGTCACAGCACCAAGCTAGACAGAGGTCAAAAAGTGTTTGGACAATGCTCTTGGGCACATAGAGTGAGGACTATTTAGGCTATTTTGACTCTTGGGGTGTTCTGTGCAAGGCCAGGAGTTGCCTCCTTGATCCTGACGGGTCCCTTCCAACTCAGCATATTCTGTGATGATTCCTAGTAAGACAGGAATTAGAACATTTGATTCTGTTTGTTCTGTTAGGTTTGGGGCTTTTTTAAAATATAAAATCTATACTGTTGCAGAGGAAAAAGACCCCATGAAACAAATGTTCTTTCCAAGACTTAGTCCTAGAAATTTCATATGGGTAAAAGCAACTGAGGACTGAGATGGTTCTTTGTCATTTAGATGGTGCATATTTTCCTAAGTTTTAACTGGACAGCTTGTAAGGAATAATGAGACAAGAATTATATCTTTACTTCCAGATAGTAAAGATTAAATAGATGCTTTAAAATATTTTAATGAACAAGATTTGTAGAAATATAAAAATCCATATATGCTTATGGAGCCAATCCCAGTATCATCTAATTGTCAGACTAAAAATGCAGTTGCTTAACTCTCTTATAATTGTTTCAATATGTTTAGCTGGAGGCTAGGTTGATATTTCCACCAATTTTTCCTAGAACATATTTAGCATACATTTCATAAGAATCAAAATGATGTTTAAAAAAATCTAAACCAGTTATTAAGTCAATTACCTAAATATTTTAGTGTTCTAGTATGCTCAAAAGAGCATACTTTCCTTTTTTAGTTCATAGTCAGTTTTTAAGGTATTTGCAGCTCTAGATACATATTCAGTCTAAAAAAGTGCTTATTTTGATATCAACTGAGAATTGTAGCTTGTACAAATTTGTTATTTCTTTAGTTACGTGAACAGCTCAGATATCTTCAAACTTGCAAATTATAAGGTTATACCTAGGAAGAGAACTATAAACTAAATTGAAAATTCAGTGAGGTGACTTATGTGGTTAAAAGCCTCAGTATTGTGGCTCAGCTGTGAATATGCAAACAAAACTACCAGCACAGCTGACACCTTAAAATTTTGCAGAAATCCTTCTTTTGTATCTGTGTTTAGGGGGGTTCCATTATTGTCAGCTTCAAGAACTGAAATGTTGATACCATCTAGCTGGTGAGAAAACCTCTGATGATTATTTTTTCGGCTAAGTAAATATAACAGAGATGAGCAGGAGCTCATCTTTCTTTTTCTTTTTTTCTTTCCTTTTTTTTTTTTTTTTTCCCCTCTCTGACCAAAGAAATAAATGAAAAATTCTTGGTACATTAAGATGTTTTGGAAATTGGTCCTGGTTTAGGGGTAGTAACCTATGATGCAATCCGTTGTGTCAATGATAGAGATGAAAAATGTAGTGTTTTGCAGTCTCCAGTTCAGTTATGAAGTGAATGCCAAACTTAACTAAGTAATGGGCAAGAGCAGATACTCCAAGTCAAAATGAATCACATTAATCAGTATGCCAACCTTTCTTTTTGTACAGGCTCAGAGGAAGTTGTTAGAAAGCATAAAACTTGTCAAGTTCATCATTCCTGTGAGACAGATTTAGAAATAACTTGAATTACAGCAAAAATCATGCCTTGAGACCACTGTATCTGTTGAGTCAGACTATTAATATCAAAGGCTACTAGGAATTTGAGTTACCAAGCTTGTATTTTGAAAGTGTATTGCCACACTCAGCTAGGGGCCAGGTTTCACAAGATCAAATTATTAACGTTACGATTTCTGAGAGCAACGTCCCTCTTGTCAGCCTCTTGGTGTTTTTTATCTTTGTGAAGCACCTGTCTGAAAGCCCAACACTTCCAAAGACTGGATGATGCCATGGGTCTGACTCCAGTCCAAGCAGATAGAGTGAGCCCCCCTGGTTTCTGCTGGCGTCACACAGGTACACACACAGCAGGATTTAGTCACATGCCCTGCTATTATTTATTGGTATGTGTCAGGAATAATACCTTATATAGGTATTTTTTCACAGGGTTTTTTTTGGTGCTTACTAAATATTGTATTCAAGTCTATTTTTTCAGTCAGAATCAGACTATTAACTTGTTTTCTGTTGAAAGGTAAATACTTTTATTCTTTGTGAGTATAATAATCATGAGGCCCACACCGCACTGATTTTTGCCTTCTTATCTCTAATTTTCTCCTGAATTAAAGTTTTTATTAGTCATCATCAACTGCTTGCTAATTAATCCTGAATCAGCCTTTATATAGGAGGCTTTCTCACAGTCATTAACCGGTACAAGTCACTACAGCAAGACTAAAGGCCCCACTACAGAGAGCAGAATCTTGAAAGGAATTTTGTCAGACTTTTCCAAAGAAAATGAATGCTACAACTCTTTGCGTATTCTTGTATTGTTTTGTGAAATTGAGTTGTACTGAGATGAACACAAGCAAGGGTTACTAGCATAGATGTGGCCACCTAATTCTTTATTTAGGTTTCATGTATACCCTTTATTACATTTTTTTATATGTATAATTCAGCATATGCCATGTGTAGTCACAAGAAAGCATTTTAATGAAAACAGAAAATCATTTTTGCCTGACCCTTTTGTCCAAGGAAAAGCCTATTTTTCTCCCACTTTTCTGAAGCAGTATTTGAGAGCATTTCAAAATATGTTTTATATTTAAAGTAGCTTCAAGGTGAACTGTTTATTTGAAATGAAAAAAAAAAAATCAAAAGAATCTAACGGTAAAAACAATTGTCAGAACATTGCTGAGACTCTCAACTGATATACCCAAAGACATGAGGAAGTGATAAATCCTTAATTGCACTGTCTACACTTTACTCAGAACTACTTCTCTTCACAGCTATTTAAAAAACCCCCAAACCACTGTAAGGAGTGTTTATTGTGACAGACAACCTTACATAATCAAAAATATTTTGCATAACAATATACTGCTAAAAGTTTGCCTATGTGTTGAATTGAAGTAAGCCACAATAACTCATGGAAAGGCACTTGTTGGCCATTCATTTTGTGTGGCAAGCTGCTCCTCTGGAATGTTTTTAGATGAACACTGTTGTAGCATTATAGGGTTTTTTTCTGATCATATCTCAGAAGAATTGATTTTGCTTGAGGCTGAGGACCTCTCACTCATTACCAAACCAAAGGTAAATTGTATTGTCTGACTTTCCTTTAACATTAGGCTGACACCAAAGTCTCAGGCTTGGGGGTCATCAAACAGAATCAGACCCTTTAAACACCATACTTAAGCATGCTCTGTTGCATTCTCTCACTGCAATGAGATGGTATGCCTTGGAAACCAAATAACACATCCCTCTTCCTTATTATAGTGGTAATTAATTTTAATTAGTTCAACCAATCTATTTTGGAGGACAGCTATAACCTCAATTAAATTTATTAACATAAAGCTGGCCCATAGGTAGTCTGTGGTTAGAGTTGCCTATAAATATAGAAGAGAGATACCTTAGAAGTATCCAATTAATGAATTATTTTCTTGAAAATGTCTATGTGCTTTTAGCCACACACGTTGTGAACTATACAGAGCAGTTTTTGATGCTGGAAGGGCCCTGCTTTTCCTCTTGCTTCTCTGCACGAGTACTGTTTCTTCATTTGTCATTTCAGAAAATATAGGCTGTTTAGAAAAGGAATGTGAGCATAGAACTGAGTGCAAAGGAACGCAGTGGCAGCAGCCTCGAGCTGCACCTTTCTGTCACTGAACAATGGTGAGGGAAAAGCTACCTCTGAATAACATGTGGTGGTTTGATACCTTGTGTTGCAATTATAATAATAACCTTGAATGCAAAAGTACCACAGAAAACTTATCTTCCAATTGTCATAGGTATCTGAGAAGGCAAAGATTGTTTCAAAATACTGATATGAAGAGTTGCTCCTTTTGCAAAGCTAAAAGGATGCATTAAAAGGATTATGAGGATTCAAAAGAAATTGCAGGTGAAGGTAGGGAAGGATTTTCCTGGATGCCTTCCAGGAATGTGCCTGGTATAATAAATGGGTGGGAATTTGAAATGAAATATAATTTCATTTATATTTTTGAACTATTTACCTATCTTGGTAGAGCAGAATTTAGCCAGCCACTGCATAAATTACTGCTATAATAATATCACAGAAAATCCGAGAGCTGTTAAGCTAAGGGGGAACTGTGCTGGCTCTCAGCATGGGAGAAGCAAAGTTTCTACAGCTCATCAACAAGTAGCCAACTTCACTGAGCCAATGGTCAGCCAACAGAGCTGAGAGGGAATGAGGTTTCTATGTGGAGGCTGGCCAAAAGTTCATAAAAGAGGGCTATTTTCCTCTCGGTGGAACAGAAGGTGCTTTCAAACCAGGAGTTGGGAAACGGAGATGAATCCAAACAAGAGAGCAGCTAAAAACACCCAGAGCCAAGAGCCAGCTATTCAGCTAGAGACTGGAGTAACCTATACAGGTGAGAGAGAAGAGGAAGAAAAAGCCAGTTGGGTGTTTATTGTTCTGCAGAAATAATAATTTAAGAGTCATAAATTGGCAGTTACTAATAAACATACTGGAGAGGCGGAAGGAAGGAAGGAAATCTAGTGAGGGGTGGAATAAACCTCCCTTGTTTCACTGAAGGATATGTGGAATTTACATTCTGCATTTAATTTGAAGCCTACAGTTCTTTTCCTATGTTTGCAATCATGTTTAATATGGAAAAAATGTTCAAATATTTCAGGTGTTCAGGGTTAGGTGTGTTGGTAACTAAATTTTTTTAACAAGTTTCTGTTTGTCTTCAGATCTCTGACCTCCCCTACTTGGATTATGTTGAGCTCATTTTAGCTTTTGTTTTTAATTTGAGATTCATTGTTTTTCCCTTTTCGTGAGAACTTCCATTTTAACTCATATGACTCCTACCCTGACTCATGAAAGGTAGCTCAGATTTTAAGTACATCTGTCATGTTGCCTTCAAATGCACTTGAGATGTTCTTTAGAACATTAATTTTTGCATATATATTATCTTTTCCTTTTTTTTGTGATTTGATTCTCTATATTCTGACCTTGAATTTAAAGCTTTAAGTGCTAAAGATAGGGAAAATCTAGCATATAATGAATATTTTGCTAAAGAAATAAGCCTTGAACCCTACAATGGTGATGATTGTGTTCTGCTTTACAGTCCCTCTTTCTTGTAGTCCTTAAAGAGTTCTTTTGCTTGATCTTGGCTAAGAACGGTTAATGGAGAAAGAGGAAAAACAGCACATTTCTGACTTTGCTGCAGAATTAGTCTTTGGTAACTCTTACTGCACTGTGAAAGAAGGAAGAGGAAAAAGCTGAAATCCAGCATGACAGTTGAGTCTCCTGTAGCCCTTTCCTTTCCCCAACAGCCACTGGAGGCAGCACATAATTTGTTTTCTTTCTTAGACTGGATACAATATATTAACGCAAAGCGGCTTTCGCCTCAGATAATACATTTTGTTTTCCTTTTGGTGGTTCCTGTTTCTCTTGTTTTTGTTTCATGACTTATGTCTTGGTAAAGGCTTTATCTTTACTAGGGAGCCAATAGAGCTTTTGTGGAACCAACTTGTCCCTAAATTTTGCAATTTAGCTGTTGCCAAGAAATTTCTGTGAGTCCTTGCCATGGGAAGTAAAAAAAAAAAGGAAAGGAAACTTGAACCCATTTCTTAAAAACAGAAAGCATAGCAACCACAGTCAGAAACATTTAGCAGTCTGGCAGCAGACAGCAGGACATACAAAGAATAACAAAATAGTCTATTGAAGAGGGGAAAAAAGATCTTCAAAAGACTTGTGTCCACAGCAGGGTAAAAAACATAACAATCCCAGTATCAACATTGTTAGAAAAAAAAAATGCTGATTTTCTTTTTTTCCTAAGTTCTGCCAATATATCACGTTAAACAATATTCTAGTAACTCAGAACATAAAAAGGCATTTTCTGGCATCCCCTTAAATTGACTCTATTCAGGCAGTCAAAGTAGGAGAGAAAAGAAACAAAGAGTTCTGGGGTGCACTTTCAAAACTCCAGCAGAAAAGACTAGTTGGCCTAGAAGCTGAGCTGTCATGACTGTATTAATTCTGCAAATAGGTGACATGAACTAAACTGAGGTGGCTTTCCCCGTACTGCACAGGGAATCTAGATTCACACTCACTGTATGCCTATAACTTCATTTCTGTCAGTACTGGTTTTGTTCCCACAGCTGTATGCATCTGTTAACAACTTTTTTATTGCCTTAGAGTAATTAATATATCTGCTTTGTAGTGAATTGTCAGTTATTTTTAATTCTGGGGGTTCTTTTGGGGTTGTTTCTCTGGTTTGGTTTGATCACCCCCTCCCTCCCCCCCACCCATTATTTTTACATCATTATTTGGGGTTAGGAGATTGATGATTTTCAGACAGTCTACAGTGGAAGTTCAGGTGTGCTATTGAAATCATAGTGAAATTCCCTATGGTTATGGTAATTTTAACCTTTTTTTTTTTGTACCCATTTTCCCTCCTAGAATTTGCAGGGATATGATAATTAGCAGTTTAAATAGAGCATAAATTTGTGTGCATTAAGTATGCCTGCTTTGTGTAAACAGAAGTTTTCCGAATGCCTGATGTGGAATACATCCTGTTATATTAAGGAAGGGGAGTGCAGAAAACGTCCATGTTGCTTAGTTACAGAAACAACAAACATCACAAATTTGTTGTCTTTAGTTAGCCATGTAGTGTGGCATTAAAGCACTTGCCAAGTGCATTATCAGGGCACAGGATGCTATGCTTTTGTGTTCACCCTGAGACATGGATTGTTCAAGTTCAGCTTTTATTGTGTGCAGCTTTTGAACAGATTGGGTGCATTCTGGTTTTTTGTCTGAATTATCAGTGTGCTCTGTACTCTGCAGTTGCAGACTAGAAAGTCAGAACTAGATCATACCTGTTTTGCTTAAAAAGAAAATTGAGGAATGACACCCTACAGGAAATGTGTGTGTAAATATGTCTGATCTGGGATGAAGCTTCACTAGATTTTGTGCTGGTAATGCAAACTTTGGTCTTCAAGCAAGTTTCTGCCTTGTGAGGAGATGGTGTATTCAATTTACAGAGAAGCAAGGAGAAATTAAGTTCTCTGTGAGGCATTTAGGTGCAGGTTAAACCCAAATCCCTGGATTACTGGTCCTGACTTCCTAACACAAGGGTCATTACAATGGTTTTCTTTTTTCTGCCTTAGGCCAAAGTAATCTGTGGAGAGAATGTCTGATTTAAAAAATATACTTGTTATATATAAAGCTATAAACAGCAGAACAAAACACATAATCATACTGTATGAACAATATGTTTGCCTTGGAAAACCTATTTAATATTTTCCAAAAGTTTGAGTGTGATTTGTTTGCGCTCCATGGTTTTGGATGCTCAGTCTGGACAGAAAGAAGCAGAAGGAGATATAGATTCCCAGATACATAATTCAAGTAATTTGTTACACTGTAGTGATATTTTATTATTTTTTTTATTTCCTAAATCAGTTAATTCAATGGGGTTTTTTGAGCTGAAACTTGCAGAGTGGTTTCCCAGACCGTAATAATTGATCTAAAATGATGCAACAAAATGCACATGCTATTTTTTTCTCTAGGTGTTTATGTATCCATACCATGGAGCCCTGTCCTGTTGTCTTTAGGCTTACCTCCCACTTAGCGGGACTCTTAGAGATACCTGGGTTTTATTTTGGTGCTCAATGACCCCCTTTCTAAACGCCCCACACTACCATCACCACCACTTTTGCACAAATATCAACCTCAGGAGAACGAAAACCGTTTCACTTAAGGATGAATAAGTTGTTCCCTTGCAGCATTCAATATACCCCTTAATTTCTTCTCTATGTTCAGAAAACAAAGCTGGTTTATGATGCTGAGTAACCCTAGAGGCTTGAATAGCTGTTGTCATTCATGTTGTGTGCTTTCACATTGTGTTCAAAAACACACCCCACTGCAAACATTCAGACTCCTTAAGCTTTGTGTAAATAGTCTGTAGTTTTTTGTGTTCCTTGATACATTCATTTTGGAGCTTGAAAACACATGGAGGCATATTAGCAAAATGACAAGCCTTCTGTGAGAAGCTGATGTTCCTAGATTATTTCAAAACCATACAGCAAGTGCTAAAAAAATACATGATACCTCTTAGTGATCAGTTGTGCAGTTGGATTTCTGGGGAATCTGTTGCTGGGTGTGCACCAGGTAGTTCTCAAAGAGCATGGAAGTTCTAGAGGCTGGTTAAGCAAGCTGATAAAATTGCCTCAGGCTTCCCTTACTGTAAGTCCCATTGTTACAGTTTCTGGCATCAGCAACTTCCCTCCCACTACTGCCACTTTTCAGGGGAAACCTTAGGTTGGCAGCACATATATGAGCCATTTTGGGTAGTAATAATCTCCTTTTTTGAGAATTAACTGTCACTGTATGCACCACATGATCCAGGTTTTGTGGAAATATGAAAATATGAAAGTACTGTTTTATGGTAACAAATATTTATATCATCCAGTTTTTAACACGTTTTGATATTGGGTTCATCCGTTTATTCAAATTGCATTTAGAAAAGTATTTTACCTCATCTGCCAGTTAAGTAAATAAACAAGTTCTTTGGAGCAAGGTCATAGTGGTAGGTGCTCTGAAATCCTGGTTGATTCTCAAGGAAACCTAGATGCTGCAAATTAGCGGATGTGATCAGCTCCTTAGGGATCATCTTTGGTTTTAAGAATATAAATTAATTTGAAATAAATGCCTCATAATAATTTAAAGGATTTTTAATCATAGTGACTGAAAAACTATTGCTGGCAGAGGGAGTCAGTATACTGAAATATTTAAGGCTAATGCCCTTTCTTCATTCATAACGTTTGATGTGCAAAGGGCTGCACTTTGAATTGAAAATAGAGATGCAATCTGGATTCTTTCACACCTTTCATGGTTTTAAATCTCATGGGATAGGGTCAGTAGAAACAACTGATAGAGTTCTGTTTATTTTCTAAAATTTTTTAAATTTTCTTGACTTATAAATTTACTAATTAAACAGTTATAGATGTAGGATTCATCCCTAGTATGAATTCCTTCTCTTTTCCTTCACCTTTCCTCAGGGTCATGCATAGATTTATATTTCTTTACACTTCTGGAGTTCATTGCATAGTAGGGCCCCAGCTTGCAGAAAAACCTATACATGATATATTTTTGGGAAGCATAAATTAATTTAGGTTGTGCTCCAAGATGACCACAGGCCACATCAAAGAGAGTGCTGACCTTAAGGTAATTGCTGTCTCAAAGCTGGACTTACTTGTTACATATTAAATATATCACACAACACTGTGATATTGAAGTTACCAGGCATGTGGTTGGCCTAGATGGTAGCAAAGGAAGCCCTGTATCTTGGCTGCAAAATGTTCTGCTCTGTCTCTCTTAGAAAACAAATTTATTCCTCACTTTGGATAGCTTGGTTGCAAATTATGTGGGGAAATGCTAACTGCTCCATTTTTCTTGGGAGCTTAGGTGACCTTTAGCAGTTTCCAAGAATGAGGTAATTATATATTTTAGAGACTGAGGTCTTGAAACTTACTTGGTATTAACAGGAAAGAACAGAGTGAATTCAAGACAAATTCAAGGTGCTCTTAATGGCATGATACAATTCCCTGAGGGCTGGCAGTTTTATGTGCAGCAAACTTAGTTGCTCACGTGTGAAAGTGAGTGCAAGAACAAGCTAAAAACCAGGGCCACCCCGATGGATGCCAGGGTACTGACTGGTGGGTTGTGTGGGAGTAAAGAGGAATGTGACTCCAATATTTCTCTGTTGCAAATTACCTTCACTTGACTAATTGAGGATCCACGTCTCTAATGGAGGGAGAATGTACTAAGTTAACATTATGTGCTGTGTGCCTCAGATGGAAATAGCAGATGATATAAGCCCTATTAAAAGCATGTTTGTCCTTATGTACCCAGAAGCAAAAGAAAAAATTAAAAGGCAAAATCAGTGGATAAATCAGTAAATTATTTGTACCCTAGAGGCAGTTGTTTCTGAAGCACGTACCTTCATGACTTATAAAGCAGATATTAGTCTCAGAAGTATTCCTTACTGTTCAGTGGTTTTCCCAAAATTTAATGACAACTAAGTTCCATGAACATACTGCTCTTCTCCTTTTTGCTGTGCTTCACTGATGGCTGAGTACATTTTTCATGGACAGGGAGAGGGGTAAGAATCTCAGCGTAACACCAGGAAACAGGCTCCCAAAATGCAAGCTGTGTTCAGTTAATAGCTTACAGGTCTTTTCAGTTATGGTTCATATATTCCTGTTTTATTACTAATTATCCATGATGATTCAGTTCCAAATTTTCCATTTAGTAAATGAACAAAAGCACATTCTAAAACTTAGGACATAAGCACTCTAAAACTTAGATATCTCCTTTATTCAGTTTCCCCACGACGTATGTAATAAGATGCAGTCATTTGCTTCACAGTAGCTACCAAGAGTCAGTTGTGGAATATGGAAGCAAGAAATTTTAATTTTCATTATTTAGGGATTCCAAGAATTTTTTAATATCAGTGGCATAAAATTGACAGTATTTGTCACTCTTACTAAAGTGTTCCAGCAACATTTCCCTCATATATTATTTGTTAAGTTAATTAAGGAGCTGGTAACAAGTTATTGAGAAAACCATTCCATTTTGTCCATTAAGTTCTTGAACTATATTTATTAAAAATTATTTCTGAGTTGGCAGATGACTTCAAATCATAGAAAGCTCTTTTAGACTTCAAGGAAAAACTAGCTTTCCTTTAGTCTGCTCAGTTTTCTTTACACAGCTATTAACTCCTAATTGTAATAGTCAGTCAACCATCTTTCATTAAGGTTGGACAGTTTGATTTGTCCATAAACAATAAATTCTCTTTGTACATTTATTCGCCTTGTCCTGGAACCTGCTCTTGTTCAGCAGGCAATTTAAAATGATCTTCTCATGTTCTTTGTTGACATATGTACTTTCATTGTCACCAAGCATGATTTGGTTCTAATAAGAGACCATTTCTTCCTTTTTTATTTAGTGCATCCTCTGGTTTAATGCTTTTCAGTCTAATCTAGAAAGGTTGCCCCCTGTAACTTCTTCCGATGAAGTGGGACCTATCCAAAATCACTCTTGCCAAAGGAAGTGGTCAGTGCCTCATGAGACCAGATATCTCTAAGTAACCTCCCAGGCTCCTGGCTTCTTGCTGCATTCCTCTTCACTCTAAAGACAGAAAGCCACCCCAAAGGGAAGTCACTTGCATGTGCTTATTCTCCAGTACTGTTCTAAACTCCTTTGCGCAATCTGTGATATCTCAGGTGTTGTGGATGTATTTTGACAAATGGAAATGTGGATCCTTACTATTTAATATTACAGTTCAGTCCAATTCTATTCACTTCTGATATCTTCAGTTGAAGAACACATTATCTGTCTCTATGGCAGAGTACCATTTTTGCTGTCAGCAGTCCAAGTGAGGTTTATCTGTTTTCTTTGGAGACACAGCTCTCATGGGAACAGCACCACTTGTACTCAATTCTGAAATAAAATTAAGAAATAGGCTTATTTATTAACTCTTAGGATACATTTTAATATAGTAGAATAATTCTGACAAGTCTTATGATGAAATTTGCATTGTGGATAATGATATAATTGGGATGAACACAATTCTTGCTGAAAAAAAATGTCACTCTATCAATCATTTCCTTTTATTTTTAAACATCATTTTACAATAGCAACTATCACTTGGGTATGTCATCTTAGATTGTGTAAGTGCTAGTGCTTTGATTTCTAACAGTAGCACAGCTCTGCAGTTCATCTGCTGTGTTTTCCCCTTACTGGGTGCCAGGGTGGGTTTCACATGGGTTCAAACCAGGTCTCAGAAGAAATTAATCCAGAAGCTCTATCCTCAGCTTTCAGTAAGCACTTTCTAACCCCTAATAGGGATGTTAAGTCTAAACCAGTGATGGGTCCCCTGTAGCTCCAAACTACACTGCATAGGTGGAACGTTGGATCGGGGCCTGACGCAATCTAGGCCTGAATGGTACAGATCTGTAGATGAAGAAGCCTCAGCACAAAGTGCTTGTTTTGCTGAGCTGCTGCTTTTTCTCCAAATTGCTTTTTAATGTAGGGCTTAACCTTAGAAACAGAGAAGAAAGTTTTAGCTTCTGTCACTACGGTTTTGTATTCAGCCCTTCAGTGGTATTTTAGCTTGTGTATCATTTATTGAACAATTAAAAGTATTGACAAAACACTTGTGCACGCCTTTGGTATTGGGAAGCTCATTTCAGCAGCTCTTGTGTTATGGAGAACTCAGAGCAGCAATTTGAGAAAATACCGGTGAAGATTAGAACCCTGGGAAACGGTTGCATCATGACAGGCTTCTTAGACCAAGTTAAAATGTGATTTGATGCAAGAGTATTTGCTGCAGAGATCAGTTGGATTTCAAACTTACATGGTCTTTCATTTTTATCAGAAAAGTCTTCAGTCAGAGAAAATACATAAGTTGGGGGGTTTTTTATCCAATTGAATGGGTTCAAAGATTTTCCTGGTTTTGTCTGGTTTGATCTATTATGATATTAGTTTGCCTCTCTTATATAGCTTCATGAATTCCATGAGTAGCTACTACTCCTCAGCCCCAAGGACAAACTGAAAAGATGTTAAATTATGAAGTGTCTGACCTTGGTATATTTTCTGTACATGAACAGAAGAGCTAAGACAGTGACAAAGGGTTTGGAGGAAGAAGAAATCTCATACTTCTTTATAATAGCAGAATGGCTGTGCAGAGAAGGCTTTTAAGTAATCAAGGCCACACAAGCTAATTTGCAACTCATAGTGTAAATTATGTGTAGATTCTTTCAGATTGTTAGAATTAACTCCAGGGATATTTTTAGAGCAACTTTTTTTGGTTTAATGAAAACAATTATTAAATCATTAGTCTATGAAAATAGTTATTTTGTCTTGTTTGTATGTAAATTATCATATTCATATATCATCACCATTATCCTTTAAATAACGTGCCTATTCGGAATTACATCTGTTTGGTTAAAATGATCAGGTTTCTCTGAGTAATTTCTCTGCTTTGCTTGCAGGTTGTATATAAAAATAACGATGTCAGGTTGGAGCTGTCTCGACTTGCCAAGCAAGGGGATGCTAAAATGAAGATTCATGGGGTTGTAGCATTTAAATGTGAGAATGTTGCAACCTTAGATCCAATCACATTTGAAACACCAGAGTCTTTCATCTCTCTGCCAAAGTGGAATGCCAAGAAAACAGGCTCAATATCATTTGACTTTCGTACAACTGAGCCAAATGGCCTGATTCTTTTCAGTCATGGGAAACCAAGGCACCAAAAAGATGCCAAACATCCACAGATGGTGAAGGTTGATTTTTTTGCCATTGAGATGCTTGATGGCCACCTCTACCTACTGTTAGACATGGGATCAGGTACTATAAAAATAAAAGCCTTGCAGAAGAAGGTGAATGATGGTGAATGGTACCATGTGGATTTTCAGCGGGATGGGCGGTCAGGTAAGTTCCTTTTGTTAGCATTCAGAATGTTTTTTCTGCTGTATCTGAGAGAATACTGGGTACATATTGAAGTTGCCACAAATAAAGTTGAGCATCATCCGAAAAATAAGGAAAATATAAGAAGTCATTACTGTCAGATACCAGAATACAATGATTTGCTGAGTAAAATATCTTATGTTAACATTATTGGGTGATCAAGTACTTAATCTTGCAAGTAAATGTGTTGTGTGCTTGAAAAACCAACAGTAATCTCCCTCTGTGCTTGCTTACACCAAATAGCTGAAGTGGCAAGTTTCAAGAATAAAAATAAAGCAAAAAAAGAATTAACTGAAAATAATCTCCAGCACGGGGAATAGCTGCCCCACAGAAACGACACAGAGCTTCCAATCACATCAGCAGATCTCAGCAAACTTAAATGATATGCTAATGAATGGCTAACAACACATGTCAGCAGAAATGGAAATAATTGACTTGCCACATTCTATCAGTATGATTCATATTCTGGAGTGGTTTACTCAAAGAATGATCTCACTGAAAAGTGGTAAAAATAAAGAATTCATAAACTCTTCCTAATGCCACTGAAATCTACTATGGCTTAAAATGCAGTTATCCAGTGAAATTGTCAGTGTATCAGCTCATCTCATCTTGAGTATATATCTTGCAAATAATATATTAAGTATATATTGAGTATAATGTATGTAAGTATATATTAAGTATATATTAAGCCCAACCACAATATACATCAATTTAAGGACAGCTCTCTTTTGCAGTGCCTTTTCTGTAGTTCCTGCCAAGATTTGGGGAGGAAGGGGGAGTGGAATGTACTGAAGTCTGTAATTCAGCCCTGAAGAATTTTCTGATTAATATTATTATTCAATCTGAAGTTTATGTACACTCTAAAACTGGGCGTTGAAAAATGTAAACTCCACTTCTTTTGGATTTTGTGGTATTTCCCCCACTTTCTTCCTTTTGGTAATTCCTTTTCCATAGCTTGTATTTATAATTTCTTTATGAAACTTAACCCCCCAAAAGTTATCCATTTATGACTTAACTTCTTACTACACACAAATCAGATTTCAGATCAAGCAAATCTTAGGTGCAGGTTTAAATTGAAGATTTCGGTCAAATCCATGCTGAAAATCAGACCAAATTCATTTGATCTGCACTCTAATTATGAAAAAAAGTTATTTGATTCCTGGGCTGTGCAGCTTCAAATTCTAATGGTGGGGACTTTGGTTTTCTTATTACAATATGTCCGTTGCTCGTTTTCATTTCTTGAGGTTAAATAGACCTACCAAATAAGAACACACAAACAAAACCCAACCAAACAAAACCAACCAAACAAACAAGAAAAAAACCCCTAACCAAACAACAAAACACAACTTCTCAAAGCCCTCAACTGCAATTGAATATCCAGCAGTTATATTATTTATACTACAGTTTTTATTCCAGACTTTCTTCTTAAGTGCTGTTTCAGTGATTCATATGAGGCAGTAAATCCTGTAATAATCATGCCTGTGGGACTGCTGAAAGCAAAGTTTATTCTTACATCCAAAGCCAACAGCTCTATAAAGGAACAAAATAAATGCATAGCTATTGTTTACATTTGAAGATATGTTCTGCCCTTTCATCACTTCACAAAAAACATGACTCACGAGTGCCATTAAGACAGTTTAAGGCATACTTTAATCCTTTAAAACTGTTGATGGACATCAGCAAGAATGTAGAGTAATTTAAGGAAGCAAAACCCACCTAGTGATCAGGATTGCATTTTTTTTAAGCAGAATTATAAATAATCAAATTAATCCATCTGATGACTTTTCTATGATCAAGATAGGTGAAATTTGTTAACTCCCCCCTGTCACTGTTGAAAACTAACCATAATACCTATTAACTCTAAGATGTTGAACTATTACCAGGAATACTGAATAAAATATGCAGGGTTATGGGTTGGAAAACTGAATTTCTAGCTGCAATCTGGAACAGAATCTAAGTTTTTCTATTAGTCTAATATATACGATAATAGTTTATGGTAGGAGAAGTACCAATAACACTGGCAATGTTATTGTTTGTCCTAATGATGGTAAGATCCAGTTGTTACAATTATTAGAGAGGTGCCTTTGCCTGAATTAAGGTGCAAACGAGACCGTGTGCCAAAGTAAAAACTACAGATTTTATGTAACAGTAAGTGTGATATAGAGAGAAATAGAAAGAAATAGTGAAAAGGTGGGACAATCAATTCTAACTGGGCCCTGGCTTCCCTAACTGTATCCCTAGCACCCTGCACAATTTTACTCTATTCCTCCCAAGCCACTTGCCCTTGTTTCCACCTTCTGAAACCTTCTTTTTTTGCTCTGGGTTCGCTCAGCAGCTCCTTATCCATCCATGGAGGCCTGCCGGCATTTTTGCCCGATTGCCTCCTTGTCGGGATGCATCTTGTCTGAGCTTGGAGAAAGTGATCCTTGAATACCAGCCAGCATCCTTGGGCCCCTCTGCCCTCCAGGGCTCTTTCCCATTGGACTCTACTGAATAGCGCCTTGAAGAGGCCAAAGTCTGCTGTCCTGAAATCCAGGGCAGTGAGCTTGCTGTGTGCCCTCTTTACTGTCCTAAGGATCTCAACTCCCAACCGCCTCGTGGTCACGTTATGAATGTTGGTGTGTTTTACCCATGAAGAATAAAATTCACTTTACTCTTTCAGGTTGCTTTTTGGTTTCTCTTCTCTAGCCCAAACCAAACATACTGGAAATCACATGAATATGATTACTTTTCACTAGCTTCAGAATTTTTATATAACCGAATGAATATACCTTGTATAGAAAAAAAAATGTTTTCCTGAGGCTTTCTTGTTGCCATTGACAGCATATTTCCCTAGCTATCAAGTATAAAGGAAGAGATTCTTCTGTTAATGAATAAGTAACTCAAACTGTGATTTTTTTTTCTTTAAATTAAGTTTGTTGTCTTGCAAGCTTTTGCTCCTAGCCTTCAAATCCAGTGCAGAGTGGTTCCCTCCGATAGTAGAATGCTGTGACATTTCTCAAGGAGTTTTGCTAATTTCCTTGACTTTCATATTAGCTGGATCAGCAAGTACTAGATTTATTTCTCATTCTTTGCTCTCTTCCAGACTCTCAGTCACAGTGAGCATCCACTTTAAACTACTGACTTTGCCTTTGCTTGTCTGGGACTGCGGTGGAGGGGGGAGGGACATGTAAGGAATGGGAGCACATTTTTAAATTCTAATCATCCAGGCCCCATTCACTAGTAATTCTGCCAATTTACTCAGATTTTGAGAGATACAAGGAAGAGGGAAGAGATCGTGCCTTTTAATTTCCTTTTGCTAAAAGACCTTTTGACATTTTATTCTTGTTTTCACCCTAGAACCCCATTCTGTTGCCTGTAAGACTTACTCTGAGTCCTTTCTTACCTAAAAAGATGACCATTGGTAGGACAGAGCTCCTGAGACCATATTTAGTCATTTAAGGGTTAGGTAAAGAAAGCTATTCATAAAATATTCTCCTCTGTTCCATCTTTCTTGCTAGATGTGCAGCGGTGCTACCAACTGCTGTGCCCTGAGTTTCCTCCCAGTACTCCTGAATTATACATCCTGAATTCCTGGGAAGGACTGGAGCTTCATAGCTGTTTCATAGGTGTCCTGTCTCTGCCATGGACTGTGGCCACAGTCCTCATCACAGCTATTATATTGTGGTTTAGCACGCAAGATGTATTTAGATGTATACCTTGCTCTGATTTTGCAACTTTTTTTAATAAGAAAATGCTTTTCATGGGCACAAAAAGCAAATAAATAGGCCATGTCAGGTAAGCAGAGAGATCAGAAGAGTTGTAGGAGCTGCACTTAAAATCTTCATATTTAACTGATCAGGAGAGAGATGAGGTTTAGAAATATGTTTTAGTTTCTTATACACAGTCTTAGGAAAAAGTAAATTGCTGAGATAATGAATATGATTGGAGAGGCTCATTAAGTCATACCTAAGGGAAATGTTTGTCTGTTCTGCTCTTAACAGTACTGCTAACTCTGCAGAAAAAAGGAATTAGGAAAAAACCCACAAACCTGAACTAAATAAAAATCAACCATAAAGCAGCTGTAAAGGTGTTTCTTGTAGCACAGTAGGGATAGGTTTAATAACTGTTTTCTGAGACTTTACTGTTCTTTAGTTTTTTTTAAACTGTTTGAGATATGCAAGGACAACCATGCAAATGTTTTTTGCTAAACCACCATTCATCCTTTGGAAATTACCATTACATAGTGAAATCAGGGAGGAAACTTTCTCTTGTCAACCTCCAATTGTGTAGGGCAGTGTAAAGCAGAATGTATCAGAGTCTATTCATAGGTATGTAGCATTTAAGGACTGAGTCACTGAAATTTTGAACTAAAGTTAGAGTTTCAGCTTGAATACCAGAAATTATTTCTAGAGTGTATAATTAGAGCTTAACTATAATCAGTATCTCCCTGTAAGTAGTGCTTTGTTGATATCCATTACATGTATTATTGTTGGAGGTTCTTTTTTTTTTCCACATGTACCCTTCTACGTATTACTGCCCACATCTTTTTAACCTTTTAAGAACAGCCAGATTTACATGTTCCGATTTCAACAAATGTCAGCAGTTTTCATATTTGGGAGAATGGGTCTATATTGCATTTTAAGGAAAATTCTTTCAGTGATCTGCAGCTTCCTTGGCTGATCTGCATCTTTCTCAAATAAGACTTAACCAACACTCAGCCAAGTGGCTCAGTAGGCTTCTCTGTAATCCCCAGTATATTTCCCATTTTGCTCATATGTGTTTTATTGTTGACTTACGTTGCTGACTCATCCTTTGGAGGACTGCTCACTAATCAGTTATCCTTTAAGTCAATAATTCTTGCTGAAAGCCATAATTTTATTCGTTTTTCTCAAACTGCGTTTCCAATACAGAAAGAATTTTCTGAACCTTAAATTGCACTGTGTTCTCAGGTGGAATGCTGAGGAATCAAAGCACATATCAGTCATTACAGGAGCCTTAAATTTATTTCTAGAGATAAGAAACACTACTTGTTTTTAGAACCTGAAGCTGGATCACGAATGCCCAGACTAAATAAGTCACCCCACACCTTCTTGTCCTTCAGTCATTCCCTTTTTCTCCTTTCAGGCTGGACAAACCACGTGGTATCAGCATTCTTCTATTTCTTTCTCATTCTGATAGAAATACAGATCATATTTCCAACTTTGAGTCTTAAAAATCTCTGCACGGAAGCTGCTTGTTTCCTGGCAGGCATTATGGCTCTTTTGAAAGAAACGGTATCACTGTTGATCTGGTTCTGGGTGCTGTTAGGCAAAGACGGAACTTGAAGGATGGTTTTTGCTCCAGACATGTTACAATTTAAAGTTATAGTTTTCTCTCTCCTTGAACATCCAGTGCTCCTCTGAATCTGCTGCTTCCTCATCATATCTGTTGTCTCTCTTATTTTGTTAAACGAGATATGTCCCATTCTTTCCTCTGGTGAAATATGACAATTCTGTCTTGACAATGATTGATGTTACAGTATCTTTACAGGGCAATTTATTAACTCTTTTTGTGCTGGCCACATCAGACATTTTCATGCTCCATTGGCTTCCCTTTCTTCCTCTATGGAAAGTGGTGTCTCTTCACATTCATGAGCAGAAAAACCTGAATGGATTGGAGCACACTGGTGATCTGACAAAAGGATTCCTTTTAATCTGGGAATAATTCCCAGGGAAAGTAGAATTGAAGTCTGTCAAAGAAGGTGTGCACCACAGTCCCAAATTTCTGCGGTAACTTCTACCATTGTCATGAGGTCCAATTTGAGATATTTTCAGTAGAACTAAGAAAGTTTCCCTCAAGAAAGATAACAGGCTTTGAAAAAAACCACCCCAAACAAAAAAAAACAAATAAACACCAACAAACCACAGGAAAATAACCCAAACCCCTGCAATAAATAAGCAAAAAAAACCCCCTCACGCCTCACCAAGATGAAACAGCACATGCTACCTCTGTCCCAGCTCAGGGTGCACTGTGAATCCAAAGGTGTTTATAGAACCATTGTTTATTTTCTGTAGGCCTATGTTCTATGAACTTGAGTTCTGCACTTTGTTGTAGGACACTTAAAAGACTGGAATTTTTGCTTTATTTTGGAATATTTTTATATGCCCTTATTTTGCTTGGATCTTTTTTCATCTGTGTTTGCAAAGCAATTAGTGAGTAAGGTTTGCATTATCTGTCAGAGATACATAAAAGGTAATCTGGATATCACCAGCAGTGATGGCTAGGTGGTTGCCTGTCATGTTTTTCTACCCACAGTCATTAGATGCTACGATAGCACTAAAATTTCAGAGGACTTCTCACACGGAGTATTTTATGTGGTTTGTTTCTTGGGAGGGTAAAAAGTTCATTTCTTTAAGAAGCTGTTGACATCTATTCAAAATAATACTTAAGCTCTCTTCAGGGTAATCCTCTATGACACAGAGAAGAAAAATTTCCTGTTTCAATCTATCACTTTAATATAATTCACAGTCACCAATTGCCTTTATCATTCACCTTCCTAAGCCTTCTGTGCTTGCAAAGCTTCCACTTGGAACACAGAGTTGCAGCTATACTGGCAGAGATTTATCTTTTTCTGTGAGATGAAAGTAATCAAGACGTAGTAGATTTTTATTTTTTTAATAGGAAAGGAGTTCTAAGATTCTTCATTAATGACTTGAAAATATAAATGTCTTTGTCCAGCAGAAAGCAGCACTGTTCACAGGTTGGAGCTTGCTGTTGGAGGCTGCAGCTGAGTTAACTTGTGTGGGTGCACAAGTGGGTGCTGCCTGAACATGGGTTTAGAGTGTTTGGTCCTAAATTAGCCTGTACATCAACAGATGGGAGCAAGCAACAATAGCACTAAGAAACACTGCGAGGACAAGTACGATTTATATTTACAGCGTCTCTAATGTTTTTAAAGAAAAAAAGATCTGTTGCCCATTAGCCACATTTCCTGATAGCCTAGGATGCTCTCTGAAAAGTCTCCCTTGGTTTGACAGGTCATTCGCAGGGGTCCTTGTTTGACAGAGCTGATTAATCAAATCAAACCTCAAAATGTTTATGCTTGCATGCCTAAGGTCAAACCTATAGCAAGCGTTCCATATGAGTGCCAAGTTCTTCTTCAAGAAGCTGAGAAGCAACAACAAATTTTTAGAGTTAGCAAAACAAAATCGTCTTATCAGTTTTAAACAGATGGAAGTTTGGAAGAAAAAGTATCTTGTTTCAGCATGCCTGTTTCTCACTTACTTTCTTAGAAGTTCGCTTTTACATCTATGTGATTATTCAACTGACACAGAAAACATTTCTGTATTAACATAAAAGGAAAAACTGACCACATCCTCATTCTTTAAATGTGCTTACAAAGATGCAAAGACTCTATGCAAACCTTTGTTTTATCTTGTCAGTTCCCTTCTGATAGCAGAGAGACTGTTTGTGGTATCCAGCCCTTCTAAAATCCGTATGTCTCAAGTCTCACATGGGAGTTGGACTTCCTGAGACCTTTATCCCAAAGAGCTTTTACTAATGATCCAAAATCTTTAGATATTCCTTCTGTCCATGTTTTGGAAGTTAACCTATTGAACCAATAAAAGAACAGAAAAAATACAGCTTCCACAAGGGTCCATTTCTAAAAGAGAAGCCTAAATTTTAGGCTGTACCGAAGTAAGAGAATGATCTTTTTCTGACCTGCCTTTGTTTGCTTAAAACTCACATTTTAGTATGTATGCTGTGTAAAGTGTGAATTTCTTCTTATGCACAACTCCTACCACACTGGAAGCCTTTTTGGTAATCAGTGTTATCTTCTGGAATCTGTTTCAGGCTAACAGTGGAGATGGTGAATCATGTTCACTTTGTATAAATATGTATGATAAATTCATTGTGGCAAATGGGTTTCTTCAGTGTCTTGTCACCATTATTACACTTTCAATTTTAAGTCCAGCAGGTAACACTGTTGTATGATGATGACTGGTACATTGTAATAATTTGGTGACCTATATAATATTTTGATTTATATTTTGTTTGCTTTTGTACCCACATAGAGTGATAAGGAATCACTTCTGTGAAGATCTACATGAAGATTTTTTTTCCAAGTGACTTTTCTTAGAAATAAAATTAAAATTGGTTGACAAAAGTATGCTCTGTGACTGTATGTACTAAATTTGTTTTTCTGCTTATTCAAATTGTAAGTGTTGCATACTTCATTATTTTAAACAAAGTACAACCAAAAAAGGATCTTTGCAGTTGATTACAGTTTCTTTGTTCAGACACTTCATAAAAAGAGAACTCTATGTCAGGTTTATTTTTGTTTATTTAATTTTTAGACTTAAATGGAAAAGATATTTCTGATTTCCTGAAGGTCTATATACATTTTCTCTCCCTCTCATGGTAACATGCACACATTTTCAGATAAGTTTCAGAGGCATTGATTTTCCCTCTAGGAGCACATCACTTCCTTCGTAATAATTGCCTGCCTGGCAGCTGATGAGAGCATTTTCCTTCTATGCTTAAAGGAAAATATCTTGTCCAAAGCCCACTGAAAGTGGTGAGAGTCTTTTAAAATACTGTGTCTTTGGGCCCAAACCAAAGACTCAGATTTGCCTCCCAGGTTGCAACCTATCAATTCAACCCCAGCCTTAATGCTTTGAAACATAGGAGGGAGTGAAGATCTTTTCCTTGTTGTTGCACAATGAGGATGTTTCTGAAAATACCTCTGAACTGCATTCCCCCTGTACCTATGAGATTGGTAAGGTGATTTTGACTGGGGATTTTCATATTGTGATCATGCAGTGTTGTGCATAAAGGTTTTTACATCATGAACTTCCTGACTACATTGCAATTAAAAGAGTGAAGTTTATCTATGATTCTATAGCTGTAAAAATAGAATACCTCTGCTTCACTTATAGCTGTTTGCCAGGAGCTAATGTGACGTGCAGATGACTGAGTAAAAAAGCAGTACCAAAATCAAATCTCTTGAAAATCACGCATTTTATTGTCTTTATAGGGACGATATCTGTGAACACGTTACGTACTCCATATACGGCACCAGGGGAAAGTGAAATCCTTGACTTGGATGATGACTTGTACCTTGGAGGCTTACCAGAAAATAAAGCAGGCCTGGTCTTCCCAACAGAGGTGTGGACAGCACTCCTCAATTACGGATACGTCGGCTGCATTAGAGATTTATTTATTGATGGTCAAAGCAAAGATATTCGGCAGATGGCTGAAATTCAAAGCACAGCTGGAGTAAAACCCTCATGCTCAAGAGAAACTGCAAAACCTTGCCTTAGCAACCCCTGTAAAAACAATGGTGTGTGCAGGGATGGGTGGAACAGATATGTGTGTGATTGCTCTGGCACGGGGTACCTTGGCAGATCGTGTGAAAGAGGTAGGTTCCATGAGATGGCTGCACTTCTATTTCTGTAAAAAAAAAAAAAAAGCACTACCATAAAATAAACAAAATCCCATACAATGATTAAAAATGGTAAACTATCATTAACTGTCCCGAGGCAAAAAAGCATCCTTGATTTCACCTGATGTGAGGCGGAGCCCTGCTCTAGACGTAAAGAGCTCTAGAGAAAAGATCCTAGGGGAGACTCTAAGGTGCATGAAGAAGTATTAGTGGCTATGACAGAGAGTCAGGAATGCTGAACTTCTCCTAGAAAATGCCTCTTTTTGTGTCTTATCATACATTGCTGCAATCTGAAAAGGTTTGTGAAAGCAATTTTAAATATTATTGCATTGCTAAATGGTCATGTTCCAGTTCCAAACTGAGGTCTTGTTCTCTGCCTATTTATGTCAACTTCGGTATATGACTAAATTTACTTTTGAATTCCGCAGTTTCACTTAAATCCATGGCCAGAACTTCATCCGTGAGTCAAAGCAGAAGAGTCAGTAGGAATTACTTTTTAATTATCTCTTTTGGAAAAGATCCTAGTACCCAAGTAAACTGTCCATAGTTATCTAAAATCTGAGTTACTCCTCTTACATAGAAAAGTAACAGTGAAATTGAGAAGCTCTATTTATTTAATTGAAAAGGTGGATAGTGGCAAAGAAGGCAGATGTTGAGGTTAGTTAATAGATAGAAAACCCTGTAATTTATTTAAAATTGCAGATTGTGCTAATAAAAGATTCTAATGTCAGTAGGTAAATGATAAAAAAAAATTTAGTTAATATTTTAGGTTTTTATTTTTAATCTTATGGGAATAGAAAGTGTTTCAATGCCAGGAGTTGTATTTTTTCATCTCACATTTGACACAGTATTTTCTTCAGATTGTCTTCAAACTGAATTCTAAACCTAAAGTTTATTGACCGAAAGTGTAAGTTCTTTTCATCTAGTTTGATTAACTTTTTCAGTTAGTCAGATGAAACAAAAATGTATTCTTTAGAAATAAAACCTCCAATGAATGTTTTAAGTTGTACGTCAGTAGATACGTGCATTTACGTAGTATAGATTCTTCCATATTATCAGTAATTGTAAGTAGATTCTCAGATCCTTCTGTGGGGTTTTTCTGTCTTGTTTTTTGACTATTTATGCCTTTGGCTCACGGCCAGCCGTTCTGAGCTCTCCAGACTCTTGCTCCTGGTGGAGTGGAGCTGGCAGAGGGATAACGGAGCTGCCTGATGCATCCCCGCAGCCCTCGGTTAAACATGGCTGGTGTACCACCCTGTGGCCAAACTCTCCTATTACAGAGGGGCTCAAGCAAAAACCGGATTTGCTTTTTTTTTAATTTTTTTTAAATTTTTTTATTTCCACTGAAAAGCCAGGAAACGTGTTTTGGAGACATAAACACACGGAGATCTGCAAAGAACTAAAAGCAGGCTTCATCATAGCCATTTCCCATATCTATATATTGGACAGGTGGTGATGTTTTATAAGGAAACCTTTGCCTTTTTTATTTCTCATGCCTTATTTTCAAGCATCGTCCAACTTAAGGCTGAATTTTCCCAGTGCATTCCCATGGTGGGAATGGTGGTACTGGAGTGGTGATGGTGGCTCCTCTACAATAACATTTGGATTTTGTCCAGCAGAAATATGTATGGCACTTCAGCAGTTATGAGATCATTTCCTGCTCTTGGGTTTCCCTCTCCAGAGGGAACTGCAGTGAAAGGAGATGTCTTCTCAGTAATATTCATGTCCCAAATGGTCATACATTAATAAGATTATAGCTTTTGGGATTCTGAAAGCGTCGTGTTGGCATCCTACCACATAAAGTTATTATAGCTACTAGCTGTGTGTAGGAACTGATAAACTTTTGTATTTGGTGATATAAGCAGCACATTTATAATTGTTCAAACTAATTTAAATAAAAAGGGAACATTCTCATTTCAGCATACAATACAGTTCCACAAAGAAAAGAAAGCTTTAGAATAAAATACTGGAGATTAAACAAGTAGAATATTTAACATTAAGTAAGGTGTCTTTGGTAAACAAAAGTGTGGAGCTACTTTTTAGTGCCATTTAATATTTTTTTTTTATTTTTCATATTATTTCCCCTGAAATAGCAGTGTTAACATCCATACATGGATGTTTAGTGTACAATACAGAACCTGAAATAATTTCAGTTTATTAGTGCACAAAACCCCTCGAACACCACTATGGTCTATTTTAATTTGCATGTATACTTAAAATTATATATATATATACACATAAATATTTATATCCACATCCATTTCATCCTGTTCCAAGTTATTCTTGATTTTATTCTTGATTTTCGGTAAGGTTAAACATCAGCATAATCTGTAGGTTGGTTTTAGTAGATTATGAAAACTCTAGCAGATGGATGGACAGATGTCACAGCAATATAATTCGGCGTCCTCTCTTACTGTGTGGATCACAGCGAGTGATTGCCTCTTGGCAAAGCCTTTTGCAGGTGTATTCTTCTGACTGGATGGCTGGGAACAGTAGTAAAACCATCAAAGAGTGAGAAGCGAAAGCAAACATGCAAACAAAGGTTTATGAAGGTGACATTTCTGAGGAGAGAGTATGTTTAAAGTAGAGCATGTGTAGATATCCGTATCGCATGTGCTCAGACCCCTACATACTCATTAACGAAATATAACTTTCATTACTTGTGCTATACCTGGATGTTTTAAAATTTTAAATTAAGAAAAAGGTGGGGTGGTATGAGGATAGAAGGCAAGAAGAATCTGGTGTTCAAAAAAGTCAACTCATTGGTCCTGTGTCTTAAAGTTGTAACAAATTTATAGTGTGGCTTAGGATGTCAGTCCTGAAATAATGCCAGTGTAGGAATTGGGAGGAATAATTTCAACCTCTATTCACATATTATCTGGCAAATAATTGCATACAGATAAATGTTTCTATCACATTGATGGAAATGTTCCCTGTATCTCTCCAAGGCTAGAGCTTTGTGCCCAGGTGGATACAGATGCCATGGAGAAAACCCAAAATTCCTAGGAAGAGAACAAAAAGGTCAAATTTGATTCAGTAGCAGCTGATATATTTGAATACTCACACAGTTTCTAGGAGTAAAATCATATATATCAGGGAGCATTTTCAGGGCAGGATACTGTTGCTCTACTTGTACTGGTAAATAAAAGAGGATTGGAGGCAAACCTGAATAGTTGGTTACTGAAGATCCAGATTGCTCATATACATCCTGGCATGACTCTGGACTGTATAGTCTGTCATTTCTGGGCAAAGTTTGTGTGGGATTTTAGTGACAGCAGACACAGAGGGTGATTTCATGTTTCAAAAATGGCTCTGTGGGTTGCAATACAGTCCTCATATTATTGCAGACACTTTGAAACTGAAAAAGCAGGAAAAAATTAAGAATTCTGTCTTTGGGACTTCACAGGCACCACAAGGGGTCCAGAGGAAACAATATCCTGTTTTATTTATTAAAATATGTGCAATGGATGTTCGCACACGCCAAGCATCATGTTTTTAAAGTAACACAAAGTTGACTGCAAAATTTATGAGTAAGACCACTGAAATTTAAATGCCTAGTCCCTACTTCTTTCCCTTTAATTTAAATAAGCTGTGCATTGAAGAATTGCATTTATTCAGGAAATTCTGCTTTATTCCAAAAATATCCAGTCATCATTTCTGAGGGTAGGAGCAGATGTAGGAAACTTTCCAGAATTGGTGCCTCAGTTTCTTAAGCAATTTAGCTAATTCCAGCTCAAGTGGAAATTAAGGTCCTGAATCTCCTCTCATGTCGGTACTGGTCTGTGCATCCTTGGGTTTAGACACAGAGATAGCTGAGGTGGTGTGTGTGTGTATGTGTAGCAAAGAAGATTATCTAGCTGTGAAGATTTTATTAAGAAATGTATTGAAGAAAAAAAATGACAGGGGAACTGAACCCTTCCATGGGGTTGTTTTGGAGTTTGGTTCATTTGTGTGTTTTGGTTGGCTGTTTTTTACCACAGGAGCAGGAAAATTTTGAATGTCGGGTTTATAAAACTGTCAAAGAACGAAAGTATAAAACATTTTAATATAAGTATCTGTATTATATAATACCATTTATTTCTTCTTAATAACTCTACTGTATGCACTTATTTGCTGCCACAAAAAAACTTGTCAGTGATTTTTTTATAAGGATTTTCTGCTGTTTTTCTTTTCAGCGCTATGATTCCAACAGTGAAGTGGTAGTAGAACTATTACTCTTTTCCTTCTTTTTTTAAGTGACTATCACATCCTGAGCTAAACTTACAGTCTATTATCATTTGATCTAATAATTAAGAGGAAGCTGAAAAAGAGGGAAAAGACAGAGAAAAGACATCCTGCCAACCCTTAACGCGAGAACATTTAGCAGTGTAGATTTCATGTAAAGACGAGATGCCTCCTTGGAATTAGTTGGTCCAAAGCAAAAAAAAACACAAAAGAGGCAAAAATTAATACATCTTTTTAGCTAAATTGTTCCTTTCAAGGTTTGTGTACCTGCTGTGTCTTGTCACTCAGATCAGTCTTACTAACCAGGCCTTGTAAATTAGCAGTCCATTCCTGCTAGTTTTGGGCTTAGTTCTACTTTCTTTGTTGGGGGTTTGGGGGGTTGGTTTTTTGTTTCTTTTTGGTTTGTTTGTTGGTTTGCCTTTGCTTTTGGGTTTTTTGTTTGTTTTGGTTTTGTTTGGGGTTGTTTTTTTGGTAGTTTGGGGGATTTTTTGTTCATTTGGGGTTTTTTTTCTTTTTTCTTTCCCCTGTGCTTAGAAAGCCTGTGCCTCAGAAAGGACATATTGACATATTAAAAGGATCTAGTTGACATGAGTGGGCTTCCTCATTGCCCAGAGCTTTTAAGTCATTTGATCTTGTGTTCAGTATCTTTGGTCTGTTCTTGGAACATCTGTTCCCAAAAACACTGGCACAGTATGGCTTAGAGGATTAAGTATCTAATCACATCAGGTCCGCTCACCATGATGTTACTCACAGGCCATCTCCAATTAAATTAAGTCTCCAATTAAGTTTCTTCTCTCCTTTCTCTGTAATTTTCAGAAAAACTTGAATAATTACAGGAAAGTTGCCAAACAGTGCTAGTGCTGATTCTGACAGCTCTCTTTTACATTATCCTAAGACAATTTGTTAGCAACAGACTTCTAGTGTTATTGAATGTTGGTTTTGCTGAATATAAGACCCTGAATGCTATTAATTTGGTGGATTTTTATAGACAATACGAAATACCTTTTATTTTCTCTTATATTATATATAGCATCTAGTTTCAGCTTTTTTTTTTTGCTGGAATTCTTTACCTAAATCATGTTTACCTTGATAAAGATCTTGGGAGATTTTTTGCACAGAGTAGACAGCTAGATATAGGAAGGAATTGTAAACCCCTCTTCATGACTTCCCCTCAAACACTAATAAGCAAACAAGGAAGCCCACAAAAAACCCAACCCCCAAACTAACAAATAAAAACCCCAAACCAATAAAAAGCCAATCAGCTTCCAGTGAAAACTTTTGACTTGAAATTACTTTTAGGGTTGTTGCCAGTTAAATATTTAATCTGCTTCACAGAAAAAGTTTAGATTTAGAATATGCTGAAAACACGATTACCTGCATAGTTAGAAATCATCAAACCTGTAAATGCATTCGTGTAACCTTTTATATCTAAGGACTTTCACAGCAGTCTCAGTAACCACCTTTTTTCCAATATCAGACTGTTTTCTCCAGATTTGTACTGGGGGAATTTAAGATTCTTTACACAGGAGAAGGTTGCCCAGAGAAGCTGTGGATGCCCCCGCCCCTGGAAATGTTCAAGGCCAGGCTGGATGGAGCTCAGAGCAACCTGATCTAGTGGGAGATGTCCCTGCCCATGGCAGGGGGGTCAGAAGCGGGTGATCTTAAGGGTTCCTTCTAACTCAAGCCATTCTATGATTGTACTAGTGAAAATATAATCTGTCACTTTTGCCTCTCACGGAATTAATAGAACATTTTGTCCTTCCATGGATCGCGTAGGCTGGAAGTTTTGAAGAGCTTATCTGTCGTTAACAGCATACAAGATACGCTATGGGAACAATTTTGGCAAAGGTAGTTGTGAGACTTACTACACACAGCATCAGTGGTGTTAGACCTTGAAGATATTATTGCATGTCGACACCACAGTACACTTTGGTTCAGATAAGCGTCTCCATTACACAGAAGCAAACTGAAGCACAGAAAAGCTTCCCAGAGTTGTTCTCTGCCCACCATGTTTGATTGTCCTGCCAAAAAGGACTGACTAATATGTTTCAGAAATACGTTTCCTTTGCTTTCTAGGAACTGCAATGCCCTCCCTGTGAGCAGTCTCTTTGCTACCTTTCTCGTTACCAGCCTGGAAGCTGGGAAAAGGAGGCTTGTGACTGGTTGCTCTGGGGTCTAACAGACTGTGACTGCTCTGTGCTGGAGCCTCTGGCTGGGAGGGTTTCCTGGAATGTCTGAAAGTGACAGTTCTTTGCTCATCTTGGGGGTTTTAAGATGTTACCCTCAATATGCCAAGTCCAGTCTCAATCTTCTTGCTGAGGCTGTCATAGTGTTCATATAAGCATTTTTGAGTCCATACCATGGGTTTTGTAGTCATAAAACAACCTATGCCCCATCCAAACCGTGCTGGGGACAGTCAACCATTTCAGGAGGATTTTTGCTCATAATTTATGATAATTATAACCGATGGTTGTAGCAATGCCAATAGGTTTAAACATGAAGAATCCTAAGGTGGTTATCTAGGGGAATGACAATCAGGCATGGCCTTTTTTCAGGCTGTAAGGTTTACACGAATATCTTTTACTGATTTGACCTATTTTGAGTAGTACAGGCCTAGTCTTTCAAGCATTACCTTACAGGTGATTTTACCGATCTTGTTGAAGATGCACACATGATTGGCTGGGTCATTAAAGAACAATTTAGTTTCTTTAAAAAGCACCAATATCTGCCACTTAAAACCAAAAAAAATCAAAACAAACCCTAAAAAAACCCCAAACCCCACTTGCCTTGTGTTTCCCAGTAATCATAATGAAAAGTAATATGTAGTTTTTTCTGTGTCATGCTTACTGAATATACATTTACCATCTTACACTTAAGGAGGTTCAGTAGACAGAGTGTAATTCTTTAACAACCGATTTTCTCCTTTCTGTTTCCAGAGGCTACAATTTTAAGCTATGATGGAAGTATGTTTATGAAAATACAGCTCCCTGTTGTGATGCACACAGAGGCCGAAGATGTTTCTCTAAGGTTCAGGTCTCAGCGAGCTTATGGCATTTTAATGGCAACAACTTCCAGGGAATCTGCAGATACCCTTCGGTTAGAGCTGGATGCAGGACGAGTTAAGCTAACGGTCAACCTAGGTAACAACCTCTTCCTCCAAGAAATTAACATTTTCTTTACATTTTTCTTTTTGCTTGCAAACATTTATGAAACAGCCTGTTTTAACATTAAAAGTAAACTGAAATGGTATATAAACACACGTCAATGCAGCATTTGCATATGTACATACACAAATACATGGCCATTATTACAATTTATTTTGTTTTCTTTTGCATTTTTGTATTCTTTATTTAGTCTTAACATTACCCATCACAATATTTTTGTACTGTTGTGTATTCTAAAAAAAGAAGACAAGTTCATCAGTGGTATTTTTTTGGCTAAATTGTTTTTCTTGATTGTGGGAGATCGGTTTTCCTCCACGATTTCTTCAGAATAGCAATTCCACACCTTCAATGTACAAGCAGAAAAAACACATATGTAGGTCAGCTCAGTTTTACCTCCACCAATTAATATACGACATGCAAATATACCAAAGACTTTCTGGTTTTAACACTGAGAATGTTGCAGTTAGATACTCCCACTGATGGATTTCTTGTTCTCCTTTTTTTAGGTGTCAACTATATTAAATCCATCTCCTCTTTTTTAAACAGTTCTGTAGTGGTATTTTTGTAGTATCGAACGATAACACAACCCTTCAATGCCCAAAGACTGCGGCCCTCAGCAAACAGCCTTGTGAACACAGGAGGCACAAGCCCTTTTACAGAAAAAAAAAAAAAGAAAGGAAAATTGGTTTCCTTGTTTAAAACATGATGGACAAAATGTCAGGTTAAGGTTTTCTGTAGTTAAAAAAAAAAAGTAAATAAAGAAATAAAAGCACTTCTGCCATGCTTATGAAAAAGTCCAAGTCAGGACCTGAAAGAGAACAGGAGTATGCTCAGGAAAATGCACGTTCCATGCAGCTGTTCCCATGTGGGGGGATGCTATTTTTAAAGAGAATGAAGTATTTTATTGCTTTAGTCACAGAGTTCTAGAAAGCACCGGTGGGGAGCGGGGGGTAAGAAAATAACCACCTAACCCTCCACTTGGTCGAAGCGTCGCTCACTGAAAGGCTGGCCTGGTGTTTAGCGATGAGGAGGGAGAGGGAGGAGCAAAGGGCGTGGCGGGTGACCCTTCCCTGCCGGTCCCCTCCGGAGCGGGGGCCACGGCGGGAGGCTCCGAGCGCTTTCTGTAAAGGGGGTGTGCAGGTGCTGCTCCTCGGCTGTTTGCAACCACTTTTCTGATGCGGTTGACGACACATGACAAACTCAGCTATATGGAAACAAAATCTAGGTTTGATGGTATACATGTTCCTCAAAGGTGTAAAGCAGGAGTAGCCGTACAAACCAGGTAGCGTGGTGTAGGGTTTGGGGTTTGGTTTTTGGTTTGGGTTGGTTTTTTTTTTTTTCAGTAATAAATAAACGCAGGTAGCCCTGCAGAGGATTGTGCATAGGTCAGGTTATTTACTTTACATACAAAACACCACCCTCTGCCCACTTCTATAGCTCATGAAAGTCAATAAAAAGTAAATAAATCCATGCCCTAGCAATATTGTTCCTTCTTCCTATACCCCCTTTTTTTCTTTCTCTTTTTTATTTCTTTTTTAGTCAGGCAAAAAAAAAAAAATAGAAAGGTTTTGCTTTATTCTCTAATGAGTATTTATAAATATGTGAATTTTTTTCTCTGTATTATTATTACTTTAAAGTAGGTACTCTTCATTTCTAAAATCTAGACATTAAGGATATGTAAACCCACAAACCCTTATTTCTGGGCCTGGGTGATGAGCTCTGTATGTGAATCCTTAGCTTTTGAAGATGAGCCTTTGAGGTTATACTATCCACAAGTTGTCCAAGGTGTCTGATTGTGGCCTGGCCTGCTCTATGACCCATTGTGACGGAGCACTTTCTAATTGCACTGAGAGAAATTACCTGTTCTTTCACAGATGGGGAGAAAGTTGCAGCCTGCCTCAGTTAAGCATCTTTGACTTTTAATCCTGACTTTTCACTTAGATTTGTCACCATGTAGCTTTGTTTGAAATTGGCCATTTTTTTACCCTATTTGTCGTTTCTATTGGTAAAGACTTCTCGCAGTATATCTGGGTTATAACAGTATGTAAAGACTGATGATATGGAGTGGCCATATTTGCATGTGTCTGTCCCCGGAAGGGTGGACTGTGATTTTATTGGATGTCTGCAGCTATTACCTTGAAGGATAAATTTTCATTTTTCATCTATTCTTCCCCATCTAGACTGTATCAGGATTAACTGTAATTCCAGTAAGTGCCTATTCAAACTTTTTAAAATGTTATTCCACCATTATAGAATATGCAAACTAGAATGACAAAGATTGTGGACAGCTTGCAAGCACTTGATAATTTATTAATGAAATGTGATGATTAATTATCATTGTGTAAAAAGTCATCATATACTTTAGCAGTTGTTTTTCGTCCTTCCCATAGGACATAACATTAACTAGAATATTAAAAAGGAAGCATTCTACAGGTTGTAAACAAGTCTAGAGGAAATGGTGCCTGTAGTACTGTATTATTCTAGATAGGCTATTTTATTTACAGTAACCATAGAATTTTTGAACCAGCATTTCTGATAAGCTGTCACACGTTTTTCCCCCATGTCCTCCTTCTAATTTTCCTGACATTTTGCCTTTAACTTGTGATTAAATTGTTGGAACATAATAGGTTTTACTACGAAAATTTCTATTTTGCAATCCTCCTAGACTATTAACTGTATTTACTGGCTGGTTATAGCACAATTGGGTTTTGCTAAATCTTTGATTTATGGAAATGTCATACATTGCAATAAGGACATTATTAAGTCTGGGAATGACCATGTTTCTATGATGATTTTTTACACTCTAATTATGTAAAAAAACCTTGAATTGAACAATTTTTCTCTGTGATATGCATGTTTATGAAACAGAGGGAAACATTTGCCAGATGAATGGACTAAATTTTAACTTCTCTGATATTATTTGGATTAAGAGGCTATATTCTGAAAGGAGAAAAGGACTGTGATTTTATTTTGAGTCTATGGAATTCCTGACTGGTGTCAACAAAATTATTGATAGTAAGTATGGTAGATTTTGGGTATGATAGAGTTTTGGGTTGTTTTTCTGTTTCCCTTCCTAACAGGTTTTGAAGGCCAGAGGACTGGCTTTATGCAAATAGAAAAAAAAAGCTAAACAACAAACTGCACAGGTTTAATTTGTAGTTAAGGTAGGAGTTAAACGATATTAACATAACATTCCTTAATAGTTTTATAACCCATAAAGAATCCTTTTATAACCCAAGGATCTGAAGTAATTCTTAATTTGTCATTTGCTAACAGATTTTCAATTAATAATTTTACAAGACAAAAATTACAACATTTGTATTAAAAACTAGACAAATTTCTTGGGGCAAATGTTTAATTTAAACTGTTCTTAAACTCAGAGAGACTTTTCAATACAATAAAGGAACTGCTTGTAATTACCAAGACATAACGATATCTTTATCATATTAAAAACAAAATGATAAAAAAAGTAAAATTTTCTCACTTATAAACAACAAATATTTTGTTTCCACTCACTAAAATATATAAAATAATGAAAACTCTCAGAAGTATTTTCCTGGTCTGCCACAGGACGCTATTCTTTTCTACTACTGAAATCTCAATTAGAGAAGAACATCCAAGTGTAAGACAAGCAGCTTTTTGAGCAGAAGTGTAATGAGATTTCCTGCTGCTGGTAAATTCCTTTTTTTCCTAAGAAAGGCAATATTGCTTTTTTCTTAACTTCCTTAATAAAATCAGAAAATCCCTCTGAAAACAGAGTTACCAACGTAAGGAAACCCATCAGGAATAAAGCCACAATATAGCAGGTGTTTTCAGTTTTTAATCTCTTTTGGACTAAATGATATGTCAAAGATAAATTTAAATGGTTTCTAGGTTGAATTTTTAAGCAAGTTTTGGATCAAAAGAGAATCTGCAAACACAAAGTAATAAGCCTCCAATTAGAGGATTGCAAGGAGAAGCAATGTATCTACTGGATTGGATTAGCACTTACAAGCTCTTGGTCTCATACAGAAGCAACATAACCTCTCTACAAAATATCTGTGGTACAAAATACTCATAAGCTATTTTTCTTTACAGTCTGTTTCTAGTGGTTTTGTTGTTAGAAATGAACTTGGGTGATGAGTTCCATCTCCCTGTGGTGCTTGTGTGTACTGAGCAGGGTTTTGTGAGCTTTCAGTACGGTAAGTACGACACTGCTTTCTTATCTGCACTGCAGTTTTTCAGCAACCAGATGTTCCATGAGCAATTTCTATATTTTAATATTTAGATTATGGAGAATTAGTGCTCTAAGCAGTCCTTAAAAGTGTTTATTGGACAATACAATAGGGTTTAGTGGGACACAATTTGTTTCAAAGCAGCAGCATCCAGAACTGGAGTATTAATTTGCAAGTATTGTACAGTAAAACTGAGTATTAATGTCACAGTATTAAACACTGTGATAGTTGACTGCCTCTCTTCTTGTTTCTGCCGGGAGCTGGATGTGTATCAATCCTGATTTTATGTTGATAGAAGTAAATCTGGTCTTCATGTTTGAAGTTTTTTCCCATTTCCTATTTCTGTTACTTAGAAATTAGTCCTGTTAACAAAACCTCAGTGTTGGCACTGACAGTTATGAGTTATAACATAGCCTGTAACAGAGCTAAGGCCAGGATGAAGGTATCTGGTTTGAATTTGGAGAGACAGCTTTAAAACAAATCCAAAGACTTAAACTAAACATAAGCTTGAGAGAAGAAAAGGGAAAATGTGAATGTAAGCACATTCTCCTGCTGGGAATTACAAACCTAGGGAATAAAATACTGCACCTCTTCCTCTTCTCATTTTCTGCTGAAGGCTGTCTTCTGCTCACTGCAGATCAAATGAATAACTGTTGGCTGACAAAGCTAAGATTTTGGTAGCAACTTTTTCTACACATGGTCATGCCTTCACCTTTAGCTGATGTTCTGTCTTGCATTAGAGGTGGCATTTTGGGGTCTTCCTTGTTTGAAGGACAGAAGTTTTTAAAATTTTAAAATGTTAATCAGATATGAGGTCACTACTGAGCCTGTGTCTCATTAACAACATTATGGAGGCTGTTCATGCTAATTTTATGGAACTGTCTGGAATGCTAAATATTTTGTGCTAGGTTAGAAGATTGATATGCCCGTAAAACCACACATCACTAGAAATTCTGTCTCATGTCAGTCAGAAAATACTGTTGCTGAAATGTTGGGTTTGTACATCCTCAAATAACTTCATTGTGTTCTTCAGAGATATAAGTTTACAAAATTAAATTGTCTGTCAGGCAGTGAATTAAATGGTCTTTTTAAATTGCAGGTACATGTAGGTCAGTGTTAGGGCTGACACCAGGAGAAAGGGAAAAGCTCATTTTATGAACAGAAGTAGCTGCTGTGGTTTCTGTATTAGTGTTTGTAGGGTGAGGAACTCATTTAAAAATAAGACTGCAGTGAACTCTGTTGTTTTAAATATTACAAATGTAACAGCATTTTTTTTTTTGCATTAATCATTCTGTAAAAAATAAGTTGATAGCTGTAGAACTCTTTTACATTATATACAGAATTGATAAACTAATCCTTAAAACTTGCCTAAGAATAATTTATAAAACAAAAAAAAACGCCCCAAAACATTTCTCCTTTTCAAAGAAGGAAGTCATTTTTACCCTGTAACTGCAAACTGTAAAGCATAAATTATAAATAGCAGTGAATTCTATGGAACTGAATGGGATTTTTCCCTAGAATTTCTGAGACAGAACTTCATCCCAATAAAATTTACATTGCAGTTCAATAACAGCTTCTGAATAACTTTTGACCAAAAACAGGTGTGCTATATTTTCATATTTTTCACTGCTGTAACCTTAAAGGCTACTATCTTGACTTAATTTAAATTCCTTTTTTTTCCTCAGTTTAAATTCCAAACCATTAGCATCTGAAAAAATCCAGGCAGCTGTAAAGGCTGCTGGTTTTAATATTCAATATGCTTTTGTCACAGATGTCTCCAGTCTTACAAGTTATTTCATCATTTGGGTTGTTAGGGTTTTTATTATTATTATTATTGTACGGCTATAATTTCTGGATAAATTTTCTGTATTTTTATATAAGTCAGCGGAGTAGGACTCTTTTTTTTATTAATTGTTACATTATACCACTAATAATGTTAATTGGTAAAGAGCTGGCTCTTATCTCCCAATCTGATACTCTTGTTGAATATGAAAAGATACAGGAGACGTTTCTGAATGGTGCTGTGAAAGATTGCTCAGCTTGTGGCACACAGTGCAGGAGAGATTTAGGTTAGTTTTCTAGTACACAGCTTGGCTTCTGTAGGCAATAACTCGTAGAGCAGGGGCACTGAATTCAGTTATGCTCAAATGTAGGACTGTCAGGAGAAATGATTACGAATTGCAGGATGTTTGTTAGGGAGCAGAGAGTACCGTGGTAGTAAACGTGTACACAAGTCCCCAGGGAATGTGTGACCCGGGTTTGCAAGCTGGGTGTCCACCTTTACAAATTAGGAAGAGTTTCCTGGGCTGTGAGGGTTTTCTCTTTCTTCTTCCAGCTAAGTGCCCATTCAGTGGTTGTATTTACGTGCACCCCCTGTTCTTGTGTCTATCTAGTTACTCACCCATTCTCCACATCATTTATTGTTCCTCTCGCTTTATTTTCTCATGCCATTTCAATTCTCTGTTTTTCTCTATAGCCCTTAATCTTTTTTCCTTGTTTTGTATGCTCATCCTTTTAAAACTTTTCTATTTTGCAGACGTGCACATTACAGATGATTAAGTTATTCTGTTTGGAAACATCTGTTACTGAAGCATTTCTTTTTTGTCAAAATATCCTACAAATCCAGGGCATGACAAGGAGCTCTGACAGATTGTTGGTAAATAAGAGGAGAAATGTATATTTTAAAGAACCAGCAATGGTGTTGAATTACATTATGTTTTCACTGTGCACATGAATTTTAAGCAGCAGAAAATCTTAACATGAAGACTATTCGTCCTTTTGAAAGCTACTGCTTATAAAACTGCATTTTATTGCAAAATCCAGAATCTTCAGCTGTGCTCTTATGGATATTCCAAAATCTACTGTGATAAGTAAATCATTAATATATTTCCATGTATTAACTTCCTACTATCTGGTGGAAAGAATTATTAGAATGTGTTATTTGCTCCCTTTTTTGCTGTTGTTGGCAGTAGAAAATCGTTATAATGATTCAATTTTGTAGCTTCACCCAAAATCTAAGATTTTTTACTTGGCCTCTTTTCTTACACAGTGCTTATGAATTGCATGATTTTTGATCTTTTTCTCGTTCCATATGGCTGATGGCCTGGCAAAAATATGTAAAAGAGCTTTACCATAGATGACGTGCAGGAAATCAGCAGGGTACTTTCTCTGCAAGTTCAGTCAGGAAGTTCCCTCTGTGGCATGAAGTTTGAAAGAATTATGAACAATTCTTTTAAAACTTTGCCTATACTTTGCAGATTTAGAACAGGAAGTCATTGGATTCCTTCTCATTCAGCAATATCGGTTTAAAGGCCCCTTTTTCACATAATTTCCTGAAAAACAGGATCTGCTGCTATGCAACAAAACTGAAAGCATACCTGGCCCCTTTTAATCAAATTCTGATTACAATATCATAATAGACAACATGCAAAAACAGAAAGGAAAACTGCTGCTTTACTCAGACTGTCACTGGAGTCCTCAGTATTCAGTCTGAAAGCTGCACTAAGACCATCCTCTGTCTTGTTCCCGGCACTATGTTTGGAAACCAATGTTGGAAACAGCTCACCTTGGGAAAAAAGTTCGTGTTTGAAAGGCCTGTGGAAATATAATCAGGGGGGCTGAAGTCATTAAGGGATAGCACATTATTTATTCTGTACAGCCACAGAAGCCAGTTACAAGAGATGCCTCGAATTTCTCTTTCTCTGTTAAATATAGAGTGGAAAGAACTGGTTTTGCACAGGTTGTACCCTGTGAGCCCAACACATGAATTGGCTCACTGGGTATTCACCTCTTCCTGCAGTCTTTGTGCCCACTTGCTCTGGAGAAAAGTAGTAGCTGTTTCTTGAATGGTTGGAGTGACTTAGGTGGGAATGTAAAGGGAACCAGCAGGGCCACTGATGATCATTTTTCAAAAGTTTACATACCATTCTTTGGTTTTTCTGTTGCAGAATTTCATCTGTCTCTTAAAAAGTTGTCATTTACTTTAAAAACTGTGTTCTTCTAAATCTCTTCCTGTCTGCTGGTCCTGCTCTTACATTGCCCATT
This sequence comes from Machaerirhynchus nigripectus, assembly GCA_013397975.1. Taxonomy (NCBI): domain Eukaryota; kingdom Metazoa; phylum Chordata; class Aves; order Passeriformes; family Dicruridae; genus Machaerirhynchus; species Machaerirhynchus nigripectus. The sequence continues at coordinate 901,862 of VZRQ01004993.1, forward strand.
GCTTTGCTGCCAGCACCAAAGGTTCAAGTGTCTATATGATGAATTTGACTAAAGTGACCCATTAACAAAATTGTTAATTTTAACTTGCTGCAGTTTTCTGACACCTGTTGTAGAATAAAACGGGATGAGAGGGAGGCAGGAATGGTGCAGGGACAGTAGAAAAACAACCTCTAGTAGAGAGAGTGCATTGCTTTTTTCAGCAACACGGATTTATGCTATCCCAAAATGAATTCATCTGGCCTACATCTAAGCAACAACATCCAGGAAAAGTACATGTTATGTACAGAAAGGCAAAACCATCACTTCTTGAGATGTGGAATGCTTAATCTAGATCAATTAAAGAAGTGATATTTGAGATATTTTGATATTTGAAGGGAAATGTTGGAACAGTTTCCAGGTAAACATGTGCACCTTCAGCTGTGTACATCACAATTATTCTCTCCTGAATTTGGCTTATAAAACAAGCTGGATGTTGAACCTCGGAAGTATCTGATGCCCAGTTTTAGAAAGTTTCAAGCACGAGGAAAAGCCTTGAATATCATGAAGAGGGATACATGTTAGGAGATGCCAGCTAAGGCGATGCTGTGCTTTTGGGCCACTCACGTAAGGTAATAAAGGCCTGCAATACGTTTCATGTTGTGGCTTTTTGGGAAATGTCACATGGATATAGTTTGGCTTGAGAGAGGACTCTGAGAAGGTAGCAGTGAAGGCACATTGGACTTCCAAATGTGAGCTCTCTCACTTAGTAAGTGATTGAGAAAATCAGTCTTGTGATATACTCATTTCTCATCTCAAGCCTGTGTTTTGGTTAGCACAGGAATTTTCCAGGGAAATGCTCAAGTTATCTAAAAAGCTTCCATTTTTACCCCTTCCTTATCCTGTTATAGTTGTTAAAGATGAAAAAAGAAAACCAACTAAAAACTTGAAATAATAAGGAGCATAAAAAAATTTTATTCACCTAGCTTTTCATGAAGAAATCTTGAGAAGAATCTTGCACATATAATTTGTCAAAGCCAGTGGCAAGGACCCTGCAAGTTTCTCTCTAGCTCAGGCCTGAACCTGCTTGGCTGGGGCGGGCATGGGAGACAATTATCATTTTAACAGCTAACAAAAGCTCGAACCTTCATTAAGGTGAAAATAAAGGCTTTATATGTGCCAGCTGACCATTTAAGGCTCTAGGACACTTACTTTCTCCCCGACAAAGCTTTCAGGGTTGGCTGCTGGGGACTGAGGGCTTTGCTCCGTCAGTGAAGGACAGCAATAAAGTTTATTTCTGTGCCTGCATTCTACTTGTTCCTTATAAAACCTCATCCATGTTTGCTCTTCCTTAGCTAACAGAGAGGAAAATTGCCATTAATCTCCAGGCAGGCTGTCAATAAATTATTATTTCAAGTCCTCTTACTAGAAAACAGATGTTTTCGTTTCTTATGTGTATGCTTCTTTCCTGTTTTTTCACTCTTTTCATCCATCTTATTTTTATCTTTTTAAGTCACGCACTCTGCTCATGCTGCTTTAAAGATATAGCTGATTTAACAGGAGCCTCAGCAATCAAACATACAGTAGTAATATATTTGGGGTTTCTCAAGGCACAGTGGTGCGCTCTGCAATAGTCACAGTAAAAAAGGAAACAGTAAAAGCTTAAACACAAGGTTATTTATGTAAAGTTGAAAATTAGGTGCCCTAATTGGTGGTGAAAAATCATTAGTTTAATATTCAGATAAGGACTTTTTTAGCACTATCACTTAAATGTTTTCAGAAACTTCTTCAAGATTGCTGAAAAGTTGTAGACTTTCCATTTGTGATATTTCAGTGTATACTTTAATTTTTGCCATGCCAGGTATAGATATTTGTTAGTTTGGTGAATATATGGGGCTATCTGATATATAACCAAAGTGTGGTTATGTACCAATGGGCTCTGAGCACTGGAATGCTGCCAAGGTTTCATAAGCAGAGCCCAGGGGAACAGCCTGAAGTGGACTGAAGTTGTTCCCTCTGATCCTTCAGCATGAACTCTTAAAGGGGAGCAGGAGATCCTCAAAAATACTAAATATGACAAGAGGAGTCTTGGAGGGTAGGAAAGCAGAGATTGCTGCAAGCATGTAGCCTCTCATTTTACCAACAGGGACAAAGCAGCCTCCAGGATGTGCTGGATCTGTAAGAATAGACTGTCTTGAATTAATAAATTGTGATTTATATGCAAGGGAGCTATGCGTGTCTAGCTCATACTGGTCCAAACAAATCTTTCATAAAAGGACTTTTCAGAAGAAGTAGACTAGGCCTTTTAAATATTTTAATGGGAAGAAGCACTTGAAAGTAAGTTTTTCATGTATAGCAGGTCCTAAATTTCTCTTATTTTACTTTTATGTTTTCTTCCTTTAGCTTTTGAGAAGCAAGATGACTTAATCACATTTCAGGACTGGTGATTTAAATTATCCTCACCATTTTTTTCCGTGACAGAAAGTGGGTGTTACAGTCATATCTTGCACGGATAATAACGAATCCCGTTCTAATCAATAATAGCAAAGGAATTTAATAATGTTTTCTTCTGGAGAAGAATATATAAAAGCTAATACAATGTCATTCATATTAGTGAGCTGGGCTGCCATGGCAGTCATTCCACAGTAAAGCTCTGCTCCCACAGGAATCTCTGCTAACATATTCATAAGCGATTGAGAGACGAAGATGAACACTGAGATGATATTATTTGCAAATGCAGTGGAATTATTTAGGAAAATCAAAGGAAATACTGTGTTTGAGGATTTTCTGAGGGGCTCCAAAAGGCTGAACGACTGCACGGTGAAGTGGAAGGTGGAATTAAATAGCAATATGCACAAAGTAATTCATGCTAGGAAAAAGTCGCCTTAATTACGTGAGTGCAGAGATGGAATGTGGTGGCACCGAGCTGAAGAAATTGTGCAGTCCTTGTAAATAGCTCTCGTAAAACAGTTCAGTGCTCAGAAGTGACCAGAAATCCCAATGGATGGGAGCAGCTGTGGGGAGAGGAGGTAAGACCAGAAGAGAAAGCAGCGTTATGCTATTATGCAGTCGTGGTTTATCCGCTTCCTGAATGCTCCATGTGTGCTCAGTTCCTGTTCCTCATGATTAACTTAAGTGGGGAAAATACAGGTCACTGCAACTGGGAGGATTACAAGTCTGGATTAGCTTTCCTACATGGAGCAGCTAGGCATGCTAGGAAAAAAAATACCTGGGAGAATATGAATGTATTTTTATAAATATATGATTATACAGCCATAAGAAGCAGCAGGAGGTTAATAAATTGATTTTTTAAATTAAATGGAAATACATCAAGGACTTTGTGTGATAAGGCTGTTTCTGCAGCTCCAGAGGTCCCAAACATGTCCATCACTGGAAGCTGTGACTGTGTTAGAGTAGTAATTACTACAGAGCAGTCCTGCTTTTCTGTGCTGCTCTTGAAAGCACAGTGCTGAACTGGCTGGTCTTATATGCCATTTCCCAGCTTAATTTGCAACTTCTTTCCCTAATTATTTCATCACTAGTTTGTACCCTGTGTTCAGAGCAACAGGAAATTGCTAAAGTGAAAGTAATCATAGACTCACAGAAACATTGGGCTGAAAAAAACCCATAAATCTATCATCAACTGGGTTGTATACAGTCATTCTAAACTTTGTAATCAGATTCTGTGAAAATTAGAGTGTTAACACACAGATGGCAGCAGATGACACAAGCCAATATTTCAACAAATTCTCAAAAAAACCACTTGATTAACTGACAAATCCAGTCAAATTAGGGTAAGCCATTAATTAAGATGGCTCTTTTATATTCACTAAGCATTGTGAATAATTTTTTTTTACTTAGTAATAAGAGCTTTCTGGCCAGAAATTTTGGTCTGTAGCTGTTTAAAAAAGAAATTCATTGTTGGCATTCAGTATTAAGAAAAAATAACTGTAACTCAGCATTAGTGAGCTGATGATATTTCTAAATTTATACACAAATTAAAAATACTATCAGACTTCATGTAAAAACACCTTTCTTTGCTTTTTATGCCTTTGTTTCTTAGGACTCTCTGTTTCTAAGATATAATGCTCTTGAGAGGAAAATTTAGTAATATGTTTGCAGAAAACATTTAGAAGTGCTTATAAATGAAAGTTCTATGGAGAATTACTCCAGTCTTTCTATTGTAATACTAAAGTTTGAAGAGTTATTTTCAGGGAATAGAAAATTAGGGTTTTTTTCCCCCTTAAAACTCTGTATAAGATACTAAACTCATTAAGAGTTTAGTTCAGAAACATTTAAATCTATTAAGTGAATAGGACTTTTTCTAAAAACAAAGCCTTGCTAATTCAGTGCTCCTGTGCTTATCTCGAGAACTTTTCAAGGAAAACCAACCAAATTGGTTGTCAACCTGCATCCCTCTGCAGGTAGATAATGCTTTTCTGATCAGCACATCACATGCTCACAGCTGTCATTCTGTCCTAATATACACTTGTAAGGAGCTCATAGAATAAGCGTTTGTGATTTTTTTGGGAGGGGTTTTAATAGAATGGACATGCATTTGGTAGGAAAATAGGGAAAGGGGAAACAATCAAAGAGAGTGAAATTGGAATGGGATGTCTAGTTCTCGCTAGCACAACCAGTGAGCATTGCAGCAGGTCTGGCATATGTTGAGGGGAATTGCCAAGTTTCTGTCTGTCCCTCTCATATTAATAGATACTACTTCTAAATGATCAAAAAAAGTGCAACTAATTTCAGTGAGAGTGAGATCTGATCCTATTTCTCAGTGTTGTGTGATGAGGAGAGCCAAGCTGCTTAGGGAATGTTTGGCTCCCTCTTCTTCAATCAAGCAAAGAAAGGAAAAATGACAAGGCTCCCAAACTAAAATTTTGCATAAATCAAAATTATTTTGATACGTTTCTATATCTGTTCTGCTGGAAGTCTGGAATAAATCCCTGGTAAGGAACTACCTTACTCTTTCAGCACTAAGACCAGTGAAATCTGATTATAGACAGCAGAGAGCTATAACTCTAGCTGGGCAAAGAGCTTTTGTCCTTTCCATATGTAGCGCGGAAGTTGAGTTGTCTACCTATTTGCATAAATACAAGTTCACAGAACCTGGGTTCTGAGTAATCTGTGGCATTTTGATGGCCCCTCCTTTACTGCATCTACAAAAACCTTTGTTTAAGTGTGTATTAGTTTTAGTGCCGTGACTGTTTCAGAAAGGTGGCTCTCTTATCCTTGCTTATCTCTGCAGCAAGGCGGTGTTTCAGAAGTTCAGTCTTGATGAAGGAGCCTAGCAAGCTCTCAGCTACAACATTATTCTTCATTAATGTTGTAAGAACAGTAATTCATTTTTCAAGGTGCTTTTTTTTTGAAGAGCTGATAACATTAAAAACATCTACCCAGTGCATGTCACTGATGAGCAGTTACTTGTATTAAAAGCACTTACTCTCTATCTAGCACATTTTGCATTTATGTCTATTAAAATGTATGAAACATCTATCATAACATTTTAAGCACTCAGTAGCTTATTACTGGAACCACATAACTGCTTCCTTATTATCTCTTCTTGACAATAACTTTAATGAATTATATTCAGGTAGCTGTTGAAATTTCCATCCAAGCACATTACTTTTTTGGATGACATGTCAAGAGGTTAACTTATGCTCCCTTCCAGCTGATTTCTAGGCCTCAATCCATCAGACGAGTCACTTCAGAGGAGATATTGCTCTGTTGAGCTGAGACATCAAGATAAAGTTGGCTTTCTGAGATGCAGTCCCCTTTGGGAAGTGCAAGGAATTCTTCAGCAGTTATTTGTCTAGGCAGTCTTGAAGCTACAAGACACAAGATGAAGACCAAGACATGGAATGAGAAAAAGCAATTAAAGACAAAAGGGAGCTGTGGTTCATGTAGCTTAAGCTAATTCTTTGGTATTATTTCTCATTCATTTTATATTCTGTGAGATTTTCCTCCAGGGAGTGAAATGCATGTATGTAGAAGTAAAATTTCATTAGTTAAAAGCTCCTCTCTGTCTCTGCACATTAAGGTTTTTCTCACTAGTAGTAAAATCTGTCTGGAAAAGAAAGCTCAAATAGGTAAGTCAACAATTCCATCTTTCACTTACATGCCATGAACTGTTTACGTGTAACTTGTGGAAATTGGATCAGAAGTGAAAAATAACAGTCATAACAATCATGCTCACTGCCATTTATAGAATTATAGTTTTACCAAAATTTAAGCACTATAAATGTTGACTATTGGTGACAATTACCTGGTGAACTTTTGCTGTGGTTACTGGTGTATTTTGAGCTGTCTCTGCAGTCTTTGCTGTGTAACATTTCAGCAGCTTGAAAGCAAGGCTGCTGTTTCCTAGGAGGAAAAGACCACACCATTTGCTCTGGGGGGAAAGAAGTATTCTTGCATCTCCAGCTAACATGAGACAGCTGACACCATCACCAACATGATACAAGACACTTAGGAACTCAGCTGATGAGCTAATTGGCTGTGAATAAGAGCAGCACTACCTCTGAAAGTCAGCAACACAGATTCTTGATTCCCTAAAATTGCATAAATCAAGATAAAGAGAACACCTTAAGAAAAGTGCAAGTAGGCACTTCTGCCAAGAAGCTTACTTGTTTCGTTAAATAAAAAATTTTCACTTGCTGATGCTGAGCACAATCCTAAAGAGATGATAAATGGCACAAGAGCATTAGAGAGATTCTCTCAATGTTAAAAACAATTCCATGTACTAAATTTTAAAACCTATGCTTTTCTACTCAGGCATGCAAGAGTATTCCCATCCAAGTCAGTGGAGGCTGATCATAGAACAGGGATCAACCTTTGTATTTATCCATTTGTAATTTCTTAAAGCAATCTGAAATGTCTATTTTAGTCTTCCTTGCTTGACTCCAGTCTGCCTAGTAGTATCCAAGAATAAGCAGTGTCAAGAAATTGTGCCTTTTGATCCATGAGGATTATAAAAATATTTTAAAACACTTACATAATCAATAATAATAAACCTTTAAATATTATTACTCTTAATTAGGCAAAATGTTATAATTCAGCATTTAAATTACAAAAATCCCCCAAAAAATAAGGATATGAGTGTGAGATTTAGTTGTAACTATTTTGTAACAACTGTTTTTTGGGATGAAGACACCTGTAAGTTAAGAGGAGCTTATTCTTAAAATAAAGTCACAGTCCAAATTCTTTTCCTTTCTATGCCAGCTAGTTTCCAATCTGCTTATTCTTATGAACACTGTGCAAGATATAAGGGTAAAAGCAAATATTTAAATGGGGTTTTTTCTGTTAATTTAACTAAACCGATAAAGATGGGTTTTTTAATAAGGAGGTGAATAATGGATGAGCATACTTTAATTGTGCTTACTTATCTTTTAAAATGTAACAAGTTCTGACAGCCATGGTTTTGATATAAATGGGCACAGTCAATATGAATGTCAGAAAGGCTAATGTGTGGTCAAAGCTGTTTCTGCTTCTCTTTCCTGTCATCACTTATAATCTAGCCAAGGTACAAAAAATATTCCAGTTTTCTCCATAAAAAAAAAGAGAACAAGATAATCAGATGTGTACCTACTTTTTCTATAAAGGTTGCTGTGAGTTAGGTTATTTTACTTCACTGGGTTTAAGTGGAAAGCAGTAGCACAGGTTCTTTGGGCTCCTAAGGGTACACTTGGAGAGCATCTGTTGCCTGCAGCACCTTTGTCTCTCAGTCTCATTTTTTTATTAGCTGAATGACAGCAATTAAGCTCCAGATCATAAAAGTTACTTAGATAGCCATCTTATTGTGAAATCCTTCTTCCATGTCAGAATTCCTCCAGACCTCTCAGGCTCAGAGGAGACAGCAGAATTCCTCTGGAAGCTGAGGGCCCTGTATTTGAACAGTAACTTGTAGAGATGATGTCTAAGGAAATGGAGATTGTCAGGTGTAGCATACTCCATTTCTTTGAATACTTAGAGGAATGTTCTTGCTGCTCCTAGAAATCTGGGACAGGGAAATGTATGCTTCTGCCTCTGTGGTTTTTTTAAGGTTTGGGACTTTCAGTTTGGTAGTCAAGACCAGAATAATGAGTGTGCTGAGGTAAAAATGGAACCTTTCTTGGGAAAAGAGAAACCTAACTTGAATTTATTTTAGGATTGCTGTTTTCCCTTACTTTAAGCCACTTCTCAGAAATCAGTAGTATTGATAAAACTCTGAATTTATACAGAATTAAAGAATATTAGAGATTCTGGCTGCCATTAAGGTCATACCTGAACAATAAATATTTACTTTTAAAAAAACCCTGAATTTCAATATTGCTTAAAATTGGGGTTTTAATGTTAGTTTTAACACTATTTTACAGAGGAGTTCCCAAGTTCCCCCATCAGTTCTCATGATTTTTTAATCCTATTCTTTTTATAGAAGCAGAAAAAGTAAACACTAATAACTCCAGATGAACTAGCCATTCTTTTCTTTACCAGTTTTATGAAGTTTTTGTTAAATAGGAGCCAAAAAGAATTTTCAGTTGAAGCAAGCTTTCAGAATTAGAAAGCTCAGTGTAATGCAAAAATCCTGCATGGGAGAGTTTCAGTCTTTTAAAGGGATTAAAGTTTCCCATTTTCTTTTTCATGTAGTACACAAACTTATGGTGGATGATATATGAAAAAAATATAAATTCAGTTATCAAATGGGATAGAAAGCTTGGGAAATAGCTGCTTCCCTAATGTACAGCAGTAGCTTAGGTAGAATGATGTCAAAGATGTTGGCTTGAAAGTGTTTGTGTTAAGTTTGACTTAAAATGCTCAAACTTATTCAGCCTAAAATTTGTGGAATTTTTCATCATAGCAGCCATGTCCAGTTAATGTGAAAACAAATTAGGATTTACTACAGCCACACAAGTAGTTTGTGGAAGTGAATCTGCTGAGTGCCAACTCACACTGTTAAGTCTTGAGTTCACTTAAAAAAATTTAGGCTGATTCAAGGCAGGATCTGACCTTACAGCGTGATTGTAAAGCTGCACAATCCTTGCAAGTGCACATTTCTTTACCTGCAGTAAATACAAAGTAAATAACCTTGCACTCAAGTTTCCTTTAAATTAGCATAGAATTGCCATGTACTGAAAGTTCACGCTCACCTCACCCACAGCAAAGTCAATTGTCAGGTTCACCATAATTTCTGAAAATTTGTCTCAGAGCGTTCAGCAGGAAGCTGTCAAAGCAACAACCATATTTTTCAAGCTCATTGACTTTGCTTTAGTTCACGGCCTTGGGGCAGATTCCTACAACCTTTAGTACCTTTAGCACTTTTTCTGATAGTTGTGATCCTCAGAGAACAGTATGAAAGAGAAACTGCACTCATTAAAAATACAGGGATCTAGCTGCCTTCTGGTTTTAGCTGCTTTTAAAAGAGTTCTTTCATTATTTCCAAGATGGAAAATTACATGTCCTTAGGGCTTTTTGTGTTTCACTTGCTTGGATAGATGACTTACAGAATTAAATTAAAATGCAGCTGATTTTAAGCCATAAATGTTTAGAGTAATGTGTTGAGAAACGTCTCTAAGATGGGTCAGACATTTCATAATGCAGTAACAAAACCAGTTTTATCCTCTCGTGTGCTGAGTTCACAGAGAGCTGTAATTGCTACTTCAAACCCCCTTTTTTTTCAGGAAATACAGTTGAAATTAATACAGACCCAATTATTGACCAGCAAGGTACAATTTTGAGAGCATATGTCAGTTTTCTACATATCCTTTGGTTTAGCAGGGAAGTGTGGAGACCAACACTTGCAGCTCTGAAGTTTACTTCTTTCTTATGTTTTTCTTTCTTTCTCCATCTTGCTGAAATTGAGTTCTGGTTCTATTTGTAGAGAATAGGCTTTCACAAGACAGTGGTTCAGCAGCAGCACCTTTCTTGGCAGAATCCTTAGATTTAATTTAGTCCAATAGATCTATATTCTACCCTCCCACCTGGATCCAGGGTCTCTGTTTAGACATCAGCTGTGTCACAGTGAATATCTCACAGCTTAAAAGAAATAAAAGGATGAGTATGTGTGATATTACACCCTAAATTAAACAGCTTCCAAGAGAAAGACAAAGCTGGGAGGAGGGAAATTCACAACAGCCCACACCATGGCCAAGGGGAAGTAAATTTAGAGAAAAGAGAGAAAAGAACCAGACAAATGAAAACTCTTTGTTCTCAGAGCTGGATATGGTGCTTGATTCCTGGATTGGTTGGTTTTATATCCTTCCACGGATTTTTCTTCCCCAGTGAATTCACTGTGTATGCTGTTTCTCCTTGCTACTGAACTGGATCAATATTGAATGCAGCCTGTTTGTAGTTTGTTCATGTAGGGGAAGCCAGTAGAATTTTCGAAAGTATCTTGTTTAGCTTTCTGCATTTCGATATGAGAAATACAGATATGCCTCGATGGAAATATTTAATATTATATTCCTGTTATTCTAAAGAATATGAGCAAATCTATTCTACAGCTGAAATGAAGGCTAATGAATGATACCAGCAGCTCCAATCTCTTTCATTTTAATTTTTGAAATGTCAAATTTTATTTTAAAAAAAAGGGATAAAAATACCCTTAACTGCCAATACATTACCCAAATTGCCAAAAGCAATTTTGCCTATAATAAAACCATTGTGGGCTGTAGCACTTGGATCAAGCAGTGCAAGATTGATATGTTTTTCTTGATACAATTCAGTGAATGTGCTATTCTTGTGGAATTTTCCATATGAGTCTCTTGGGGAGAAAATAGACTGGACAAAATGTCTTTGACTTGCAATTAGATTTTTTCAAGTTATCTTATCAACTAGCTGTAAATGATAACCTGATGCACATTTATGATGTTTAAAAGGCAATTTAATTTTTCTGTTGGCAAGAAACCTGTGTAGTGAGGGAATTTTGGGATGATACAGGCCACAGTCATTTAAAATACAGTTGAGCCACTATATTAATTGACTTTTAAGATCTACTGGGCTAATGAGTGTTTGGAAGACCAGTAATATTTCTGCAGCCAGCCACAGAAAGGATAGTGAAGGTAAAGATGCCTTACCCGGCATGCCTTTTGTTTCTGTATCTTGCTCTGGAGGAATCTTTCCTGAACTTTTTGTGCTGCAGCCTGGTATGTAATGCAGGTGCCTCGTGAGGTTTGCACAGTGACTGTGAGTCTGGCTGAGTGCTGGAACTGAAGCCTAGATTTAAAGGCATGCTAAATTTACTCTGGAAGGCAGGATGAAGGAGATGGCACAGAGTTCTCTTGTTCTGCACTAGGTATTTACAATGACACTCTTAGGTGCCTCTCAGAGCCATGCAACTGTCTACACATAGCAAGCTGAATCGTAAAATATTTACTATTTTAGCTGAAATCTTGACAACCCTGACTTAAAGTAACGTTCCCTATTAGCTGAATTGATCTCAGGGTCTTGTCTTCTTGTCCAAATGTCCTTTTGTCTAAATGCCACCTGATAACTGATAGCTGTAGTATGCATAGTTTTCTGTCAGCAAACCAGGCTGAAACCACTGATCTTTCTTATGCTGACCAATAAATGAATAATAGTGATTTGCCTGTATCTGGCATGGGGTCCGTAGGTTAGTATAGCATTCACTGAACCACCCAATCTCCCTTGCTAGCCTCTGCTTACTGTGCCTCTTTCTATATTTCATGTTTCATATCTACTTTTGATGGCAGAATTGAACGCTCCAAGCATTTTGGTGTATTTCTTGGTAGTGGTGAATGGCACTGTGAGAAACAAATTCCTGTGTTTGGTTCAGACAACTAATTTTGAACGTGTTTTGGTACAATGCCAACAGCTAGTGTCTTCTTTCAAAATCATCAGTTCTGTTCAAATAGTTGGTTAAAAGTAAAGTACCACAGGACAGATATTTATAAGAGGAAAAATTGTGCATATTAAAGTTAATTGACTGACTCGTTGGAATTCAGCAAATCTTCAGCACTTGAATTAGGCTGGATAAGCTCCTCACAAGGTAGTAAAGAGAATAGGAATCTCTAGAGAACATTTAGAATAGTCAGTGAGCTGGAAATTAGATTTTTTTTTTTTTTTCCTTTGGGAGGTTCATGCTTTTTTCCTTTAATTTTGAGAAGGCTGTTAAGTTCCAGCTGAGGTGCCGACAACAAAATAAGCTCAGCTTTGGATGCCAAAGCAAACATATAACTGGGAATGTCTGGGGCTTTATATGTCCTAGTTCATAATGAATTGCACCATCAAGATTTGTACCTGTATCAACTAACTGCACAGTCTGTATTTTGCTTTGTAAAAAGGTGGTTGTACAAGCAATTACCTGCTTTTAAATGGCTGTGGAAATTTCACTGGCGTGATGGACTCTGAGCAAATTGTGGTAGCCATAAAAGTGCCAGTACTTCTTTTATTTGGTACTATCTATTTTCTCTAGGGATGCATAACATCTAGTAGTTATTTAAGCCTTTAAAACAGGAAAAGAGCTGAACATAGACATTGATCATGAATTTCATACTTAAACAAGAGAAGATACTTAGTGGATTTTTTTTTTCCAGTTTGTATCTGGTCTCAGAAAGGAAAGGTTTGTGATTAAGGGTTTAGTATCTAAGCAAATCAGTCACTCAGGAAGTCAGCTGGTGCTGGCTGGGTATGTGAAGCAAAATAAATGTGTCCTTATCTAGAAAGAGAGAGATGAGTTCCAGGGGAAGGACCATGTGGGAAACAGGAGTGGAGAGACATAAGTTTGGAAAAGTAGTATCAAGCCATGAAAAACAAAAAACCCCAAAAATTATATATATATTTTTTCTTGTAATTGGGGTTCTTGCTTTTCTTCTTGTGGGAGATATTGAACAATTCTTTCCAGAACACCCCTCTCCCCTTGCAAAAAACAAAAAACGAAAAAACAGTGGCAGTATGCCAGTTCTTGTTTAAATACACTTATTTAAGAGCACTTTCTGCTGGTGTGATTTAAATGAAGTGGAGTCAGATCAGTGCAAAGTCACAATAAGACTGGAGAGCCAATGATTTAGTAGATGTAAATTTCTAGTAGATTCACCATAAGAACTATAAACAGGGTAGAAGAAGACTCTGTGCTTTTATGACCTCAATATGATGTTTAAATTAATTTCATGGCAGTATATTTGAAAGTCAGTGAGGAAAGTACTAATATGAACTATGTTTCTGGTTGGCCAGTGCCATTAAACAAGGTATGTTAAGAGTTTTCTGCTGCAGTTCTGGTAGTCTCGTGGTATCAAGGGATTCCTACATGTTTTTGTGTTTAAGCATTTAGGCAATTTTCTCCTAAATGCTCTGCTCACAAACATATTTGCTGCATTTCTATACGAAAGCATGTTCTTGGCAAGGAAGCAGCCCAAGCACTGCATTAGCGTGGGAATGGTGAGCATCCATCCTTCCGTATCTCCCTCTACAGCTGCCATGGAAAACTATCCCGCTTAGCAGAGATGCAGCGTGATGGCACAGGTAGAGTTTCATCCCCTGGGCAGTGGACCTTGCTGTTTCGTAGTTTCTTGTACTCTCCCTGACAAAGAAAAAGCCCTTCTTGTCTCCAAGGGATCAGCCCCAGGAAAGAAAGGTCTCTTTTCCATGCAAGTGGATAGTTTCTCCAAGGCCAGGACTCTTTTTGGTGCACTGCTCCCATGTTGTGTCATACCAAGGTTTGTCCTTTTTATAGCCCTTTCACCAGGGGTCCCCTTAATCCTCTTTTGGATTGCGTGCAGTGGGAACAGGCAGCTTACGTGGAGTTCTGACCTGATTTTTTTACTCGGAGTACTCTTGCAAGGAAAATAGACTGATGCATAGGAAAACACACCTTTAATTTTACAACAGGAAGAGTTTACAAGTCCCTAGCCATTAAAAGAGAATAGATAGATTTGCTTGTAAATGTGAGCAGCCAAGTTGGATTTGATATTAATATACACTGAGGCACCTTAACACGAAAGGGACGATACATACAGAGCGTTGTTAATGTGAGAGTAAATTAAAATTTCATATGCTTTTAGGTCTTTTAGAGATCTGAAGCAAGATAATGGAGACTAAGTGGTGCAACTACTTTAAAAATTAAAAAAAATGAGGGCTATGGACTAACAAATAAGTATGAATGTGTTTATAATAATATTAAATGATGTATACCTAGGCAGGTCAATTGACTCGCACTAAGATTTTGCTCATGTCATTTAGCATTTTATAGAAATCCTTCTGTTGTCTCCAACTCTAGGTAGAAATTGCTTCCATTGAAGTGCCGAAAAGAAATTGCTTAAAGTTTTACTCACTGCATCTATATCATCATATTCAAAGAGAATATTATTCCCTTAATCTTTATGCAAAACTGGTCTTTCTCTTGTCAAAGAAAGCAAACATTTAAGGAACAGAATGGTTCGGGTAACTGACCCCAATCATTTGCTTCTGCTGGGTGCGAGCACCTTTTCTAGCTTGATGTCAATGCAGAGACACAGAGAAACAGTGTTATGAGAATCTCACTGCCTTTGCTTTGCATTTTCATTCCTGGAGATCCCTTGGCCTGCACAAAATAGCAAAGGTTGCATATAAAAGCAGGGCAATAAACCAGCAGCAATTAAAAAAATGCTGACAGAAGGTGGAAAACATCTGAGATGAAAACTGTGCAATATGCTGAACAGCTACATCAAGCTCTTAGTGTCCTTTTCCCTCTGTGCAGATCTGAAGTCAGAGAGAGTTTGATAGTAGGTTTTGGTTTTATTAGCAGACCTCACCCATCACAGTTAGCCTGGTCTGGATGAAAAAGAATCTCAACAGAAATGTGGGAGAGTTTCAGAGCTAGTGGCATGTTCCTTTCAGAGCAAGACTGATACATGGGATACAGTCACCTGGAAAGACACAGTGGAGGTAATGGTCTGACTCAGGGTAACCCTAATATTTCTGTGTCAAAAGTTATTTTATAATGTGTCTCTTTTACAGAACCACAGGGTGGGTCAGGTTGGAAAGAACCACAGTGGGGCATGTGGTCCAACCTACCTGCTCAAGCAGTTTCATCCCAGAGCACATGGCACAGGATTGTGTCCAGATGGTTCTCGAATACCCGCAGGGAGGAGGAATATCCACAGCCTATCTGGGAAACCTGTTCCAATGCTTTGTCACCTGCACAGTAAGGAACTTCTTCCTCATGTTCAGGTGGAACTTCCTGGCCATCAGTTCCTGCCAGTTGCCTCTTGTCCCATTCCCTGGCACCACCATGCAGAGCCTGGTCCATCCTCTGGCCTCTCCCTGCAGACACTGACAGACAGTGATGAGGTTCCCTCTCAGTGTCCCTCCTCCAGGCTGAACAGGCCCAGCTCCCTCAGCCTTTCCTTATCAGAGAAATGCTCCAGTCCCCTCATCATTTTTGTAGCCCTCCACTGGACCAGCTCCAGGAGCTCCATGTCTCTTGCACAGAGGAGTCCAGAATTTAACTGACAACTTTTAGTTAGCAGCAGCATTTGTTCTGCCACAGGAACTGGAAAACAGGCCAAGGAGGTCTCTATTTTACAAGAATGTAATTTGTTAATTGCAGATTAGCTTTGTCTTTTGAACAGTCACCACATAAGGTTTGATCGATTGGTTCAGAACTTGGTCTATTATCTATTCATATCAGTGACAGTACAAAGTCAGGATCTTTCTTTCTCTCTTTCACTTCTTGGTCAGCAGTGCAGGGAACCGTTTCCATAATCCTTTTCTTATGAGAAATCTTTTCCTGGGCATTAAAGATACCCTGTTTCCTAGGCTTGTGAATACTTCAGTTATCACCAGTACATTGTGCTATACACAGAATTTGCATAAAATGTGTTTGCTGTACGGCTGAAAAAAATAGCAGGTTCCAAAAGAATCATATCTATTAAATGAAAAAGGAAAGTATGAAGAACCACTACCATCAGAAGGTACTGTGTCGGAATATTAGCAAGTCATCTAGATCAGGTAATAGATGATATTCTGAGAAGTCCTAATAAACAGAAGCTAAATAAACATAGAAGTTGACATAGATTAAGAAAAATATAAAACCCATCCACACACATTTATGACTTTTTACTCTCCACCAAATTATTTTTGATAAAGGAGAAAAATCCAGTCTTGTAAATCCATACTTGAAGTTCTTTTAGCTCATTAATCCAGTTTCTTAAAGGCCTGTATGTGATTGAAAAGTGAATAATTAAATCCATGTTGACTGTGCCTATTTATGAAAACCTGGTGCATATACAATGTATTTGTATTTACATCATTAAATAGTTATTAGAAGTATTTTAATGTAGTAGTTCTATAGTATACGGTATATAGTAGTTCTATATTTTGCTTATACTTGGTAATTTTCTTGCTTGATGTAACTTTTGGTGAGTTTTAACATTTGCCCAGCCAGTCTCTCTGTTTCTCTCTTTCTCTGTGAGGTTCACATGTAAACTGCTTTAAAGATTGCATAATGACTGTTTGGCATATCCTACAGGCAAAGGCCCAGAAACCCTTTTTGCTGGCTATAACCTCAATGATAATGAGTGGCACACAGTGCGTGTGGTGCGGCGAGGAAAAGGTTTAAAGTTAATGGTGGATGACCAGCAGGCCGTGACAGGTAGTGTGGCATTGTGATTCCGTGATTCCATGTTTTCTGGGGGGAAGCACGAAACAAAAAAAGAAAAATGATAGAAGTAAAATGGCTTTATCTGAAAGAAACAGATGCTTTTTTTTTTTCTTTTCTTGGGTAAGATTCAAAATCCATGTTATGCATCTTGGAATGCTGGTACAAGAAATGTGTTATTACACTTGACGTTAATGTTGCTCTAAAGTTGCTACTGAAATTAATGGAAACCTTCGTGCTGACTTAAATGTTTTTATACAGTATTTGGAGAGAAGTGATTTGATACATCACTAATGAGAAGGCAAGTAAAATGCTTTTGGCAACACATTGTTAAGGCTAAACTCTAAGCCACTGCTGGAAGAAAGAAATTTATAAACATTTGAAGGATATTCTACTGTGGTTTGAATCTTGCATCAGTTGTCCTCAATAATTAGATATTAGGCAACACGTTTTTCTCAAATACTAAAACAGAAGCTGGGATGGGAGAAAAGAAACGACATGCATGCTGGCAGATCTTAGAAATGTATTTCTATATTTATATTATCAGAAAGGTTAATAGAGAACACATTGATTTTGTCCTGCACAAGACAATGCTTGTATGACATGTATGCTAACAACATACGTGTTGTTAATAGCAACTGATCTGGCTTCTGGCCCTGATTCCTTGCACAGTACAATGTGCCTGATTTTCTGTTAGCTATTTAGAGTTATCCTTTGGTTTTGTGTAGCATTAAACAACTTTTATCATTGGTTCTACGCTTTGTTAAAATGGTAACAAGTTAAATGTTTGATTTTTTTCAAAGAGGAGTGTACCTTCTTTAGTAATCCCTTTTCACCTCAGCAGAGCACCGAAGTTCATGTCACTGGCAGAAAAATAATTCATGTAGTTGCAAGAACATATTTTATAGAATTTTTCATAAATTACCAATATATCTTCCAGAGCTGAAGTCTGTGTATGTTATGATGCCTAGGGTCATTCTCCCAAGAATGTAGATGGCCTAAATAATTTATTTTCTTTTTGATAATAAATTTATAGTATGGGTGGAAGTATACTGAAAAATACTATAATCTTGCTGCTTCAACTACCACTCAAGGCAGATCCTAATATAGTGGAAATTGTTTAGATCAAAATCCAGATGCACAACTCCTGGACTCCTCCTGGCAGCGTTCTAATTTACAAATACTACAGGTTACATAACCTGGGTCCAGCTTTCTAGTGCAACACTTGTATTCTTTCCACAACCCAGTATCTACATCAAAAACTGGCCAGTTGACTTGAATTCCCTCTCAGTTCTTCAAGCTGGAAGTTGTCTGCATCCGCATAATCTACAGATGTTTGATATTATTCCTCCAAAGGGAGAAATTCATCCCAGTATTTTGGAGGGAAAAAGGCTTCCTAAACTCCCTGTAGGAATCTGCGTGGCCAATCCGTGGCCTCCTCCACCAATGAGGAGGGAACTGGCCTAAGAGAAGGAGTGGAGGGAAATTTAAATATGGGTAATCTGCTGCTAGTCCCAGGACTAGCACATTTCCAACAAAGAAAGTCTTTATTGTTGTGTAACTGATGAGATTTTTTGGTTTGTTTTTTTTTTTGGGGGGGTGGGGTTTTTTTGTTGTTTTGAGTTTTTTTCAATACTGAGTGTTTTAAAAGCCTTTCCAAGTTCAAATTTCAAATGTATGTAATGGACTTTAATGTGTAGTAGTTTTGAATTTCTTGAAAGGGTAGGGAAAAGGTTCCCCTATGAAATTGAAGTGTACTTGTTCTAAACTGCTTAGAACTTTGGTTCAGATGTCCCAACCACCAGAAATTTTGTTAAAATGTAACCCATTCATTTTCCCTGTGAAAGGTCACTGTGTTATTATAAGGAGAATAAGGAGGAAAATTGACTTCCTACTACAAATTCCAGCTTTCTCCTGCCACACATTGTGTTTTTCTTTTTTGATTCCATTTCCTATGTCATATATGAAAGAAACCCCATCAGATCCAGAAAGCTTAAGCTGGAGGAAAAGTCACTAAATAATTCAGCCTGACTTTCCAGTTTGTACAGATTATAAAATACCACTTAGTCCTTTGTGTTTTGTGCTTGGTTCTCTTTGACAAATGCATAATGTGTGCATGGATAAATAATATAATTCAGAGTCATGAGTTTTCATTGGAGGTCGTGCAGGTGGTTTTGAAGAAATTACGCATCACAGAAGAGTTTAGATATTTCCAACCCTGATGCACCGTATTTTCTAAAAATGTATAAAAAATAAAAGTGGATTGAAGGTCACTAAAGTTGGATAACAGCATGGCTTATGGTTATTCAATTGGCCTTTTTTATGATGTTTTTCCACAAACCTGAAAAACTTTAAAAAAAAAAAAAAGGAGCTAACAAACAAAATTAAAAAACCACCACCAAACCCCCAAACGCCCAACCTTGTAAGTACAAATTACACTCTCTCTCTTTTCCTTCATTGCTCCATTTACAAATCCTGTGGAGCATTATGTGAAGTCTCAAGTCCTGTTTGCGTGTTTGTGATCTGAAATGTTGGAGGGAGATTTGGGATGTGAGCCCAGATTCTGGAACTTTTTTTTTTACTATGCTCAAAGAAAGAAATACATTTAATGTAGGGGGGGATACTGTGCTACAGGCCAAAGCTCAGTGGATTTTTGCCATGACATTAATGCAATGCCATCTGAAGGGATACAAGACTGGAATACATAATGTTCCTCTCTAAAACTTGATCCTCAACTCTTTGGCTGTGATCCAATATACAGCTCTTGTCCCAGCAAAAATTACACATTTGGTATTTTTCAAGACTCATTACTGCAAGGAAGAACCCACTTTTGCCTAATACATTCAGGGCAAGTGGCATCTTCAAAACAGATGTTTAGAAACAATAATATCAAGAAGACTGTCCCTGGGGTTTAAGGTGCCCCTTGCAGTGCTCAGTCCTGTGAGTGCAGATCCCAGGTGGTGGTGGTGTTCAATGACACCAGTAAGAGTGAGTTCTCATACAGAACTCATCCTGAAGCTAAGTAAGCTTCTTGTAAACGTTTATCATAAGTTATTAGAGCAATTTTTGTGCCTTAATGGTGTTAAAACTTACAGAGCTATTTTCCATGTAATTTTACTGATGCCTATACTTGTATCTCAGTGCTGTGATTTAACCTGCCTGTGAATTCATCTCCCTGGGCAAATCCCAGATGTTGACATTTCTCTTTCCCTTGTCTTTTCCCTGTCACACGCATGTCCACAGACACTTGCTTATGACACCTACAAAGGTACAGCTGTGTCAGTCTCCTCCAAGCTTTGTGCACCGTTTCTGGCATGTCAAGCCTGGGGCAGTGCTCACACTCTCTCTTGGAATAGTGTATTTGGGGATGGACAGAGGGAACTTGGCTTGTCAACAGCTTTGCTGCTGTGGGGACTTGAATTAGAGCAGTTTTATGCCAGTATTTAGTTCAGCTTGGCTAGGTCTGCTCTTCACCTTCTCTGTACTCCATGGGAAACACGATACAGCTAAGGAATTGGGGAATCTAGGCCATGGTTTGCAAAAGGTACATTAAGTGGTGAAATTCATTAGTAGTAAAAGCTGTTTTTCCACACAATGTGACCATGATTAAGCCCTGTGAAAATACTGCCCTACTTCTTTAAAATAAGCATGGAAAAAATTGGAAGTTCTGTCAGAAAAGGGAGCACTTCAGTGAACACAGTTTTGATGTGCTGGGTAAGGTATTTAATAACTAGCTTAAAAACTTACCTGACCTGTATGCAGTGTACTCCGGTAATGCTGATCCTTTCCTCTAGATTAGCTCTACAGTCAGCAGATTTCAGACTTCTTGCTCTGCAATGGTCCTTGCATAACAGAGAGAACTCAAAGGCAGCTGTGGGGCTTGCTTTTGGCCACCTTTCAGACAAAAGCAAGTCTCTTGTTGTTTCCAGGATTACAAAACACTGGCATGCACCCTTCCTGAAGCCTTTCTGCTCAGCCCATCTCTTGGGCTCTGCCCTTTCTCGAATGGTTTATCCCCATGGTACAAAGCCAGTTGCTTTCAAGCAGCTGTCCACCCTTGTCGCACAGGGCTTTGCAGCAGGGCTAGCAGTAACGTACCTAAGACAGCCGAAACAAGAATCCTTCCTTCTTCTAGTCAAATCATGCACATTGAAGCAAAACACATAGAATAATATCCCTTAAGCTGTTCCGTTTCTCTTTCGTGAAACTCTGATATTGTTGGTTTAGCTCTGAGGTTGGCCTTTGTCATTCTCATGTTAAGTAATTGCATTTGCTTTTCCACATCTGGTTAAGTGTCACTAAAGCAAAGGATTTTGTTGGCAGTTTAATATACTCTGGCAAACTGTTTCAGTTCAGAAATCTTGCTGTTGTCCTTATCCAAACATACTAAACGCATTGGAAAGGTTCCTGGATTGACCAGTAATTAGGACGAACTTAGAAGAATTGCCTTTGGAGTCAAGAATTGGCCTTGCACATTCTGAAAAGTGTGAAATTTATGCAGACACCTAATCATATGGTGTGCTTTTCGACCTCCCATTTCAGACACTAACACGTGTTTTCTTGTTGCTGTTTAAAGGTCAAATGGCTGGCGATCACACACGACTGGAATTCCACAACATAGAAACAGGAATAATAACAGAACGGCGC
The DNA here is from genome assembly GCA_013397975.1 of Machaerirhynchus nigripectus. NCBI lineage: Eukaryota > Metazoa > Chordata > Aves > Passeriformes > Dicruridae > Machaerirhynchus > Machaerirhynchus nigripectus. The sequence continues at coordinate 923,061 of VZRQ01004993.1, forward strand.
TACCTGTCTTCTGTGCCTTCTAATTTTATTGGGCATCTACAGAGTCTCACATTTAATGGCATGGCGTACATTGACTTATGTAAAAATGGAGACATCGATTATTGTGAGCTAAATGCAAGATTCGGGTTCAGGAACATCATAGCAGATCCTGTAACCTTTAAAACAAAAGCAAGTTATGTTGCACTGGCCACGCTACAGGCGTACACATCTATGCACCTTTTTTTCCAGTTCAAAACCACCTCCCTGGATGGATTGATACTTTTTAACAGTGGCGATGGAAATGATTTCATTGTGGTTGAATTAGTAAAAGGGTATGTATGGATTAGCGTAACGACAAAACCAGTCTGTTCAAAATGTATGTACAGGACGAAACACAAGGGAAAGTTTAGGATGCAAATCTTTTTTCTGACTGGAGAGATGTGATTGATGATGTTTCTTCATGTTGAACTTCATGTGCTTTATTGTGACTCTTTCTTTCAGATGAAGCTAGATGCCTGAAATGTATGAAAGTAAATAATAGGTATAACCTCTCTCGTGTTTACCACAAAGAAGTGCTAGTTTGTAGCCTCCCTCTTGTTCTCTCTCTACGTATGTATGCATGTCTTGGTACACGGAGTGCTCGTTGCTTTCCAGAAACTTGGGACTGCACCTCAACTCATCCAAACGAGTGGCAATCTCTCGGAATGACAGTTGCTTCCCCATCTGGCATTCATTGTTGTCTTCTGGTTTTGCCAGCTCTGCTGAGGAGTACAAGCAAATAGAAAATCTTAGACATATTAATTAGTGCCCCCTTGCTATGTAAAGAAAAAGGAAACTTTTCCAATTTTTTCTCTTTTCCCAGGTATTTACACTATGTGTTTGACTTGGGAAACGGTGCCAACCTCATCAAGGGAAGTTCTAATAAACCGCTGAATGACAACCAGTGGCATAATGTCATGATATCAAGGGATACCAACAACCTACACACTGTAAAGATTGACACTAAAATCACAACACAGAGCACAGCAGGAGCCAGAAATTTAGATCTCAAAAGTAAGTACAGTTATTCTTGTGTAATCTACAGTGCGGGCCATAACAGAATGATAAACAGAATAAATCGTGGATGTAAAGTATGATATAATTTTTTAATATTGTATGAAACCTTTTATTTTAGTAATAATTAATATGATCACAAGAGATAATGTCATCTTAACCCGACAATGCCAGTTTAGTATTAGTTCTGCACAGGTAGGTACAACTTTAAACATGTGAAGATCCTATGGTAAAAAAAACAGTAAGAAATTGCAATAACACAGAGTGGCCCATATAAACCAAAAGATAATTGAGGAGCTAAAGGAAGCCTACAACGTCTTTTACACAAACATAGGTTATAAAAGTGGCATAACATGCTCATCTAATTATGTGATGTATTGTACTTTCAATTGCAGGTGGGATAAACTTTGTTTTAAACCTACATGTTATAAATCCAGCTAGATTCTATAGATCCATTTTCTATAAATATATGTATATTTTAAAATAAGTGATAGTAATGAGTTCTGTGGATGGGTTTCTGAAAAGCTAATTTGTATCTGAGGGAAATATCTTTTTGGAAGAATGTATAAGTAAGTATGCTTTTAAAATAATGACTACCTAATCAGACATAATAATATATGTTCTGGCCATGTGGAAAAGTACTGTGTATTTTAGCATTCTTTAAGAAGGCTCTTGGCAGGAAAACTGACTTTTCATAACAGTTAAAGAAATGTGATATTTCAAAAGCCAGGATGTTCAAAGTAGATATTAATATTCCATCAAGAGCTTATTCCTTTCTGGATTTTCTTTTAACTGCCTCTGAGTCACAGATAATGAGCTGACCTTGGTAATTATGCTGGATTTTGTGATATTTTACATGTTTGCCTCACTTGAAAGTGCTATTAAGATTGTAAGAAAGACTGTAGAAACAGTACCCTGATATGTCATAATCTTCAATAAGAGATTCTTTTATTTATAAACTGAGCATTTCTGATAAAGCTTTTTGGGTGGCTCACACTTCATTCCTAAAGTAGCACTTGAAATTTGTGCCGTGTATTTTTCGGGTTTACATTCCATTAAACGTCAGTGATGTTTACTGAAACAGTGTCATATTTCAGCATTGTTTTTGATGCTGTAGAGAAAGCATCCACCTTGTTCCTCGACATTTTTAAGATGGGAAATACTTCTTATTCATATGTGTATGTCTTTAATATGTTTGGCTTTTTTCCTAGTAGTTAAATCAGGCGTGGGTAGGGGAAAAAAAAAAAAAACAGTACTGTTGCGAGCTGATAATTAGCACAGCCATTTTATCCGACATATTTTTTCAAACCGATTGTGGTGTGTCTTTGGTGTGTCGCTTTATTTAAGGCAGGCGGATCGAGTTCTCTCCATGTGCTCGCTGAAGGCACTAGAGAGCGCTGTGATCTCGCCGAACGCGCTGCCCGGGGAAGGCTCACCAGCGAGGACAGCCTGCAGAATCCAGCATCCCTTTGTGTGCTGCGCTTTGAAAATGCTACTTTCGCCTTACGCTTTTGAAGTAAAACTGTATCCATAGCTGTAGCGTTTTCTAACCTTGAATTCCTTTGGGGAAAAAAAAAAAAAAAAAGAAAAGAAAAAGAAATGAGGAGCATGAAAAAGCATACTGAGATTTGAAGAAAGGAAGGTGAATTGTGTTAGATGATTTTCTGTAATTCACCACCCAAGGAATGTGGATAGTAAAAGGATAACAAGCCTGACGTTTTCAGTGCAGCAAGCACCTCTCTAAAACTGGTCTAGCATACACAAATCCTCAACCTCTGTCTCCTCATAATAGCATGTCTCATTTTATTTTATTTTTAAAATCTATTATACTACACTTTGTTCAGTCAGCTTCCCTTAAATGTGGCACAGTATATATCATGAGAATTTTGGTTGGATTTGGGTGGGGACTCAGGCTGATACTTTATAGACAGCAGGCTAAAAGAGAGAAAAAAATTGCCTTTCATTATTGTTTTTCCTTCCTTTGTGTTTAGTAGAAATGGTCTCCTGTAGTTGCTTCTTTTCTATTTTATGTCAGCATTTCTTACAATGACATATTTCTGTTGTGCTATAAGCACTCCATACACTTCCCTGATATAAATAGTTACAATTAATTCATTGTCCTGTACTATTTTAGCCTTAGCAACAAAGCAAATGCAAAATTACACTTTCTGCTACAGCTATCAATAGTTCTGCTTAAGCAGAGATATCATTAGGTAAAATATAAATGTGTGTTTATAGTATGGAACCTGCAGCCATTCTGAGTAACTGTAGAGTTACCATATTTCTGATTTTGAAATCCAAGCTGATCCTGGAAAAAGAAATCCTCTATATGTGGGTTTCTGCAAATACACAGTGAATTCAGCACGAAGATAAGACACAGATTGTGTTGTCGAGCCTGCACAGCATGGAAGTTGTCTGGGAAAGCAGACAGCTGCCATAAAAGTATTGGAGAGAATTTCCAATATATGTTTCCTTTTGGGGGTAGGATTTGGCTGTATAACACAGAAAGTTCATTATCACGCACATCGGTTCCCTGCACAACCTCTGGTACAATTTCAGCAGCTACCTGTGGAAACACATATATTACATCCTGCAGCCTAATTATTGCTGTAATTAGATGGGTAAATTATAAATTGGAGACGAATAAATGAGTGAAAATAATTCTGTGTTTGGATTCCAAGAACTGTGTTATTCTTCCTCGCAGGGAAAATTAGCAAAGTGTGCTGAGGTGCAGTTCTAGGAGATAACCTGTAAAGATAAATGAGTCTGAACAGCAAAAGCAGTGCAGCTGAAGCCTGCCAACACAGTTACACAGCAAATTTCCTTTCATATATTTCATGAGCAGATTCCCTGCCCTGCTCTCAGGGTAGCTCAGATGGTTGGCATGGCTGCAGTTCAAGGCCTGAAAGAGTAGGGTGGAGGGGAACTCTTGCTCGTTGTACTTGATGCTGTGCTCTGATGTTCTGAGGGGTCTGAGTAGCCTCAAAGGGCACAGAAAAACAAGTGAAAATGGAATTTGACTTCTTGATGGAGTGACTGCATCAGTGGTGGACAAGGGAAAGATTACAGATGTCATTTATCTGGACTTCCATAAAGCCTTTGATATGGTCACCTACAACATCCTCTCCAAATTGGAGAGAGGTGGATTTCATGAGTGGAATGTTAGATGGATGAGAAAGTGGTTGGACAGGTGCATTCAGTGGTGGTCAACAACTCAAAGTCTTTGTGGACATCAGTGACAAGTGGTGTCTCTCAGGGGTCCTTATTGGGACCAGTGTTATGAGATGTCTTCGTTAATGACATAGAGGGGTTGAGGGCACCCTCAGTATATTTGCTGATGACATCGAGCTGAGTGGTGTGGTTGACACACCTGAAGGACACGATGCCATCCAGAGGGACCTCGACATGCTGGAAAAGTGGGCCCATTGGACTATCATGAGAATGAATAAGACCAAGAGCAGGTGCTGCACCTGGGGGGTGACCCCCAGTGTCAACACAAGCTGGGGGATGAACAGATGGAGAGCAGCCCTGCCCAGGACTTGGGCGTGCTGGTGGATGGGAGGCTGGACATGACCCAGCCACATGTGCTGGCAGCCCAGAGAGCCAACTGTGTCTTGGGCTGCATCAGATACCAAACCAAACCGTTCTATGATTCTTGTTCCTCACTGTTGCCAAAGAAAAGGTGTCTCCCTTGCTTAGACTGTGACTTTTACAATATCTATAATGTCTTTTCCCCCTCCACAATCTTTTCCCTGTGGTATGGGAAACTGTAGATCTGTCAGAAATTAATTTTATAAGTACTTAAAGATGCATGATCTGCTTCCGATGAGGAGGACATCCTCAAGCACACTTTGTATCCACTTACCTACAAGGGTTTAATCTTCCTCTTGCTTCTCTCCTACACATATAAGCAGTATTTTAATCCCCAAAGCTTTCACACACTTTTTTTTTTAAACAGCAGGCATAAAAAACCCCACAAAAATCCAATCAGAATTCTCTTGGAATACCCAGCAGAAAATTAAAATATTTTAGCATTTTGATTGTTTACAAGTTGAAGTGAGAAGTTGAGATATTGTACTCTTACCGAATGAGAAGGTAAAGAATGCCTCAGTTCTTTTAGATTGAACAAGAAGCAGTTACAAACTTTTGTATGAGTTGGTAGTTTCAGTACTTCAGTATCCAGTCCAATTTTAGCCTTTCCAGATCACAGAACGTACTCACAGGTACGCTGTATCCTCTAAGATGATCTGCAGTCACCCTAATCTTGATACTGGGCTAACTACGTTTTTTTTCGGTAGGAAATCACCATTCTGAAAAATAAACCTACGCAGCTCAACGTTTATGGGTTAAATTTTGCTGCCTGTGCATCATTTCATATGTCAAGACTCGCTTTTTTGAACTGACATTCATAATTTCAACTTGTCTCACTGTCATCATCTTTCATGTGGCCTTCCCAAATGTCAGTTTTAGAGCCCATTTTATGTTATTCCTGCACTGTTGTATCGCTGCATCCTCAAAAAAATGTTATTCATATTAGAGCACACATCAGAATCAGCCTGCCTGGAATGAAATAACCTGTCTAGATCTCTTGTTTGTTTTACTTTTATTTCTGTATCTCTTCACTGGCCCCTGGCTTCCTTTATTATTTTGAGATAGGGCTGCTGCTTCTATCTACATTTGCTTTTTTGTTTGCTATTTTGTCCCATACTGTGAAAACAGACTAGACTGAAGCACCTGAAAGAAAAGTAGTTATATTCATTTGTGGTATCACCTTAATGGTTTTACAAATGCACCAAATTATAGTTCTTCAATGTGCATAAAGATTCACTTGGCAATTAATTCATCCTTGTAAACTTTGAATGCAATTAACTAAATTATCAGTAGATCTACTAGCCTGGCATATTCATTGATCATTTGTAATAGTTCCTTCATCTATTGATATTTCATTTGCCTGTCAAAGTAGGTTATTCATGCTGAGCTAAATTGGTCTTGATCGTTATGAGGAATTCCTGTTTCAGCAATGGAAATTGAAATTGTATCAGTTTCGTGTAATATTTCTCTCTATTGTTTTATACTGAGGCAGTTATTATTGTTGCTTCATTATATGTGTTTCTCTACATTGCAAGGTCTCTATCAACAGCACTGATCCTTTATATTTTTATTACTAGAGAAATAAAACTTTAAGAGGCACAGAAACATTGTACAAATGTGCAAGTATTAATGCTTAAATTTCTCAAATAATCATGCATGAACCAAACATAATGACCTTGCCAGTAGGGTGTGAATTCTTCATGCAGAAATAATGTTCTGCTCCAAACACAGAGTTCCAAATACTGTGAACAGCAAATAGATCTTTCCACTGTGACCTGTTGGAGTAGACAGTGGCAAATGCAGCTGTTGTGCTCCTGGGAGTGTAGGAAAGCAGACTCTGCATAGAGGAAAAACAAGGGACTTAAAACCGAGAACTCTTCTTTGGGACTTCTTATGTAACAAAGTTCTAGGAGCAGATAGCAATAGGTCACTGGACAACCTGGTCTAATGGGAATTCCTTTATCCTCCTTTCTTTGCCACTTTTCACATTCCGCTTCTAAACAGCAATGCTGTCTACCAGGCTGTGAAAATAATTTTGATAGTGTTAATGCTTCAGAAACTGTATCCAAATTGCCAAAATTATAAAATGGGGAAAAAAATTGAAAATCTATTCTAGTAGTTCCAGATTAAATAAAGATATTCTAGAGCTTGTGCTGTGAAGTCAATAACAATGCAATAGTCTGTCAGATCAGTACATGGTGAGAAGAGTTTTTGTTTCCTGCTGCTTCTCCCCTGTTCTTCTCAGTCTTTTATACGTATATGAGTGTATGCATTAGCCTTCATTCCTACAGCTGTTTGACATGCAGGTTATTACTGCTGGTGATTGTGGAATTTCATTCAAGCCCTTTCCGGAACACCAAGTAAAAGTTATATTAAGAATCATACAGGAAACCTGTATGCTCTTAAAACATACCAAAACCCCTGGATATTTAGTATAAGTACATTCCACTGCATCCTAGTTCCCCCACAGATACACAGATTGAAGAAGCACATCCTAAATTTGTTTTAAAATGTGCTGCCATGAAACCCTCATTAACCTTGGTATTTTATCTGAGCTGTCCTTTTTACAAAAGGGCAGCTTTGTGGAATGTCCTCAGTCTCAATGTGATTGTCTTGATCAAAAGAAATACTGTATAAAAAGTTAGTCTCTGCAACCCTTCATTCAAACTGAGAACATTTAACATTTGAGCTGTTTGGTATCTTTATGTGGAGAATTGTGCCCGAGCCATTTGCCAAAGGAAGAGTTTTGTAGATGGTGGTCTCTGAGGTCTAGTAAGTCTCTTGGAAAGAGGAATTCCTCACTATTTTGAAAGCAGGCTCTGCTAAGAGCATGTGTTGGCTCTTAAAGCAGAGAGTGAAAGCATTATAGCAGAAGGAAGGGAGATCTGAATGTACTATGCCATGAAAATGCCAGCTTTGTTAGATTTTGTTCATTTTTCAGGTGTACACAATCTCCAAAAGTGGTCAGAACAGGAAAGAAATGAAGGGTATTTAATGTGCTTGAATGCCTCACCTCTCCACCACAGCCATCTCCCTCACACAGAGTAATTGGCCTACCATTGATTATGTGGGAGATGGATTGCCACGCACATTTATATGGCAATTAGATTTTATTATTTACCATTTAACATGCATGACCAACTTTCCTCACAGTCCATTGCACAAGCAGACTGCTTTGGTTTTACATCTGTTTAATCTTTTTCAATGCCAGTGCTCTCCATCTAGTCTTTAGTGGGGGTAAAAACAGAGAGAAATAAAGTGCCTGGGAATCTGAGGATTTTTACTGTCAAGAAATGATAAACGCTTTTGTGTAATTGTTTCTTGTTTGAGGAAAAAATGTTTTTTGAGAACAGGATTGATGGGGAAATGGTGGATTTTAACCTGGAGAAATCTTCAGATGTGGTCACTTACTTTTTTGAGTATCTCGTTCTGTCTATTCAAAACTTATCTCCTAAGGATGTTGTTGTGTTGTTGCTGTCTCTCAAACACCAGCACTTCCTATGACACGGCTTTACTTGCTTGTGAAACACAGGCATATTTGTGGAATCCTTGAGGAGTACTAAACTGAGTCAAAAATTGTAATAAGAATAAAATCTGACCACCAAGAGGTACATGCAGAAGTGGACAGCACATCTAGCAGAGCGTAATAATAAGTTTCTTGGCAGAAGAATATTTGTGGAACTGTGAAAAGTCTTCAGTGTAGTTATGAGTAGCGTGATGGAATCAGGAGACTGGGGAAAGGTGGAGCAGCACCTATATCTCCACTGTGGACTGCTGTGGAAATTGGTGGCAAGTGAAAACTGTAAGATGCTGTTCCTGGTGCACCCATCAACTGTAAATTCTTTCTGGTACCTCTTAATTCTCCTTGCCTTTTTTTTTTCTGTCAGCATGGTCTAAAGGGCAGTGCTACAATGAAATTGTGGAAAGAACAGTCAAGTATCAGTCACGGGAAGAAATATCTTCGAAGTTCAATTCTCTTGACAAATAACTACAATATGTACTATGTGCCAATAAGGATGCCTGAAGAAAAGCCCCAATGTCAGCATTTCAGTGCTGGGATTTCTTTTTTTTTTTTTTCTAATACATTTAATGGGGTATTCAAGCAAGATACTGAAAGCAGTGTAGAATTGGGGTGAAAAGATCAGTTTCTCTATTCCTTCCCAGAAGAGTGACTTGCTAACCTAGAAATTCTTCTTTTCTTTTCTTTTTTTTTTTTTTTTTTTTTTTTTTTTTTTTTTTTTTTTTTTTTTTTTTTCTTTTTAAATTTTTTTTTTTTTGCCTGTAAACATTTTGCTTAGCTTGGTTATCAGTATGGGGAATGTGAAAGATGAAAGCCACCACCTGTCACATCATAAAACAGCCTCTTGCCTGAAGTATTTGAAAGGACAGATAACTCAGCAGAGCCTGGACAAGTAAACTAGCCACCCTTTCCCTCCTTAGGTGAGAGAGGTTCTAAAAAGTGGTAGAATTCATCACTCCAATAGGACAAATATTTGAAAAGACTATTTTTCTTTAAAAAAAAAAATCACATCACAACCAAAAGACATCAACCACAAATCAATACTGAAGCTACAGAATGGACTCTTTGAAGTAAGTAAGTGGACATAAAACACTAAGTTTACATTTTCATGTCTTCCCTCAAGTGCCCTTGCAAGTGGCAGACAAAATTTGGTCATGCTTTGCTCTAGCATCAAGCAGGCCTGTGAATGCACAGCAAAGTGCATATTCTCTGCTGCAAAGGGGGTTTGAAAAGCCATATGCTGGAGCGTATGTGCTGCAGAAGCTGTGTGGATGCATCATTTAAGCCTTTGTCAACTGTTCTTCAGTTTATTAATGGGCTCTGATCACAGCAGGCTTCTTGGTCTATGAAAAAAGAGCAATTATGTCTCATCAATGTTTTTTTAAGGATCAAATATTTTTTGGTATGGAAAAAACAGCAAATGTTTACTCAGAACTGATGAAGGTGAGGAGAGACTCTAGAATGACCACTCATCCACTGTTCAGGCCCAGTTCCTTTTCTAAAGTATGTGCTAGAAATCCCCCATTTGAAAGAAAAGTCTCCACTGTGCTCTGCCTATTGCACAAAGTAAATGTGGAAAAGGTGGGTGCTCTTCTACACTGGGGAGGTGAGGTCACCAAAGCCAAGTAGGCTCCCACATTTCAGTGAATGTCAAAGACCTCTGAATGCCTACCTGACCTTTTCATTCGAGACAACAGCCCTTGATTCGAGACCAGATTGGTGTCTGTTCTTTTAGTCAGTGCATATTCAGCTTGTGTAGAGTAATTTCACAATTCAGTTGCATCAAAATCACCATGTGTTGGGATTTTGTGGGTTGTCTTAGGGTGAGTTCTTCCGTGTACTCTGTCTTGCAATTATTAAGATACTACAAAGCGATTTCTATTGATCTGGTAACAGCAGCTCATCTGTTTTAGGAGGGACTTGAATAAAGTGAGCACTTTTTTCTTTTGAGATTAGACTTTCCCTATGGCATTTCTCAGTCTTTGCTGTCCTCCTTCCTCTTTGCCTGCCTGAGGGAAGAAGTTGTTCTATGCTTGATCATTTTGAAATAGCATATTTGGAGAAAATTATGCCTGACACCTTGGCTTTGCCACAGCTAGATGTTCCTTTGTATTTTCATGTGTCACATAAAGGAATTGTGGAGATGTCTGCTATGTTTTCAGAACCCACCATGGTATGCCAGGGCTATCCATCTCTTTCCTGGGGAGTAACACCTCAGAAGCACTCTCTTTCCTAGCCATTGTGGTGATTTAGTGCAATGTGACATTAGAAACGTGACAAAGCAACTTCTTCCGAAATGAAAGAGAAATTAAGAGAATAGCTGAAAGTATATTTAGAACCAGCATCCCAACAAGAGACTGGGGGAGAAAATGTCTGCTTTTGGAGAGGATGATGGATTTCAAGATGCTTTTGTTCAGCCATATAAAAATGAGATATTGTCATTATGGATTATGAAAAAGTCAAGCCACAATTCCTTTCACTGTTTCATTTCCTCCTTACTTTTTTTTTAGTCATACATGGAACCATATTTGAATGAATGGTTTTCATTTCTTGTCAGCAAAGGCATTCCAAGAAATGAACACCAGATAAGTACACAAAGCACACAGATCTAGGAGAGTAAAGAAGTCTAACTATATCCTGCCTAAACTACTTGTTCCCTGATGTCACCAATCTCCTGTACCAAACTGCTGCTGGTCTGGTTAAGGGGTCCAGGTGCACCAGTCACACCTGAGCAGCATTCTTATGTCGTTACCATTATAAACACATAGAAAACAATTCTCTCTCTACTTATGTTTGAAGACAATGGTAGCTGGAAAATGAATAGTTCTTGCCCACCAGCATGTATCATGTAAGAATTCTCAGGAAAGGAGAAGAGTCTATGAAGTCACCTGTCAGCAATGTCACTTGTGCCAGATAATAGCTCTTAATAACTTCTGTTAGTTAGTCAGAAAAGAGAACAGCATCTTCAATCTTTGTTTTACATTTCTTTGGTTTAGCATTTATAAAGTTCTTATTTTGAAGAAATGCAGAGGCTTGGGATAAAAAAAGATGAGCTATTACAGGAGGACTTGGCATTTGTTTTACCAACAGTTGTGTGTGACTCACTGTTGTGTGGTGTTCTGTGTGCTTTTGCATAAGTGTGATTCCAATAATGAATACATTGAGAACTGAGGCTAATTTATTAGCTAGCAATTTGCTTCTGTGTTAAATTTACTTGTTATTTAAGCACAAATCAGCTCGAAGTCAGAAAAGAGATAAATAGGTGTAAATAGGAAAGATCCTGTTGGAATAACTGAGGATCTGCAGTCCCTGTAAAAGATGCAAATTAGACCCACTAAAATCTTCTCTTTATCAGTGCTTATGGCATAACTGAGCAGTAGCACCATTGCCATGAGCAGGTCTAGCTCTGAAAGTGCTGCTTTCCAGCTGATTCCTCTGGCCTGCCATGAATGTGCCAGTGAGAACATGCCTGCAGCACATTTATATTTTTTTTGGCCTCAGAAAAACAAAGAGAGGAAACAATCCTCCCACTCCAACAAAAAGGAGATAAATCTGTGGACTGACTCCTAATACAAGAAAGAAGAGAGTTGTGAGATCTGCTCTCAAACTGCTTTATTTGAAGTTTCTCCGGTGATCAGAAGGAAATCTTGGATCACTTTATTACATGACCCATTTCTTTACTACCTGCAACTTTGCCTATGACAGTTGACAGATATTTTTTGTAAATTGGCTATTTTCCTTTATAAATTAAAGAAAATCAGGATTACTACAAGAAAAAAGAGACTTTTTCAGGAATACATTTAAAAATCAAACGGAACTTTAGAAGAGAATAGGTGCAAGAAAAGCAATAGCTAAACTTTAGTTCCAGAAACTATGGTTACATATTTTCAGTGGGTAGCAGTGCAGCATTAGTGTTGCATTTCGGCTGCAGCCAGTTTACACAGTGTCATACTCTTGTACTATTGATCTGATAGACTGTTGTTCCTTACTTCATGAAATAACTTGCATGTAATTCACACCTGTAAGGAGCCGGATACACGACAAGGGATTTGTTCTGGAGTAAAATTTCCGGTAGTGAAGCTGTACTTACATTAGTGAGAAAGAGAAAACCTGGGAATCTGTATTGTATTATGTTGATTACCCTGATCTCTTTTAGTAGGAGCAAGGACAATCTTTTATCTTTTCTGACTCTCTTCTATTGCACGTTCAATATAAAATATTTTAATTAACAACATCTTCTGCAATCCTGTCTTGTCTGAAAGTCTAATGGATTGAGTTTTGTAGGAAACTACTTCCTCATTAAGATGAACATGAAAATGTCATATGACTAATTAAAATAAAAGTAGCAATGCAGAAATTTTGTGATGGCAGATAAGAAAAATTGCCAAGTGAAAAACATTAACTAATTTTCAAACAAAAATAAAAAACCAAATTTTAATTCCAGAGCTTATCCCTTAGCAAAATTTTGTGTCTGAGAGAAAGTTATTTTTTGCCAGCAGCAGCAAACTTAAGCTACATATGGTATTAAACATTTGATATTAAATCTGGAAAGATTTAGCTCATAGTCATAAAAATACTTTTATATACTTTATAAAAGGTGAAGTCTAATAGTCAGTATGACTGCTCAATACCTAAGATATATATTTGTGTAGTGTATTTGCTAGTGCAAAAGCAGAACTCAAAGTTATTTTGAACATCAACAAAACTGAAATAATACCCAGAACTTGGTTTTGTAAAAATTGTATCTTTAGTAGTATAAAATGATCAGTCTAATTATCAAGACTGTTGATAATTAGAGACACACAAAGGTACTGTAAGTAAACTGTAGGAATATAGCTTATTTAGACTCAATGTATTGTACTTCACAGCAAATGACACCTAATTGGCAATATTCCAGTGTATATTTTCAGGAGCAAGTATTGAGTTCCAGCTTCTGTGTTGGCACACTGACCCGGACTTCTGCTAGCCATCCATCATAGCTGGCACCAGCTGCATGACTGTACATAGCAATCTCAATAGGTTTGAGAGATGGATATCAGGAATTAGCAGGGGATCAATCTGAAAGGTTGTGGTTTTAAAGTTTAACTAATTACAGAATAAAAAGGGTTACTTGGACAGTATATTTTTAAAAAGACATTGCACATGTCACGTGCAATAGATCAAGTTTAACTTTTTTATCACAGAAATTATTTTCTTAATACTATTCTCTGGAATGGTTTCCCTCTTTTAAGTCTGTTGGGATCAGTTGAGATGAATTATCTCTCTGTTCTGAGCTGGCAGTGACTGAAGGCACAGAACTTCAGGAAACCTGGAAAGGTTTTGCTTTCTAGATGTTCCGTCTGAGAAAGAGATGAAGAACATTTATCATGACACAAGTGTTTTAACATAGTTTTCAGTTCAACAGATTGAAAAATGCAGGAATCTTTCTGCTGTGAATGAATTAGATCCCATTTGTGGGAACAGATGGATCACCATATTTTAATCTGTTATGTTTAATCTCATGCTTGTGAGATTTACACTGTACCTCAGAGCTCTAGAGGAAAGCAAGATCTTATTTTTACATAAAATGGATAAAGCTTGAGGTTTCTTAATCTATGATGCCACAAAGGTTGCTAAGATTTTTGCTTGGTTTGCCTCTAAGTTTATTAATATGCATGTTCCTAAGCGTTTTGTCTCTATTTCACTAATTCAAATGCAGTTGAATTTTAGGGCTGGTATATAGTGACTAAAGATTTTTCTCAGTCTGACAGACATTTATTTGTTTCAGGCTATTTCCTTCCAGGAAAACTGCAAACCATTAGAAACGGCACTAAATTTCTGTCCCTTTCAAACAGGAAGTATGCCAGGAGAACAAGTAAAAGGTGTATCTGGGATTTACACGGATAAGAGAGAGATTAAAATTAGCCACATGGGGTAGTGTCACTGTAAAACCTTCCTACAAAGCTCAGCAAACATTTAGGAAATTACCAGTTTTGCATTTGAGGTGATGCAGAAACGCTCTTTGGTACTAGAGTAGCTGTGGCCTAGGCTCCAAAATCAGTCAGACTGTACTTCTGTACTGGAAAAGCGCAATGTAGATTAGAATGTATATTCAGATAACCTGATGAAAACTTGTGTTAGCAAAAAAATACATCATCAGTGAGGATTAAATGCCTAGGTAGAGACTGTGCTGTGCCTGCTTCCCTTCTCTGGCCAAGCAGCAGCCAGGTTCTTTTCTGCAGCATGTCCTCAGCAGCAGGTATGGAAAGCACCTGGTTAAACCTGCAGCCTGACACTTGAGGCACACTTAGGGAGGCTGTTTTGGTTATGGTGGTTTGAAAGGTGACTGTTCTGTCCAGCAGACATGCCCAACACATGAAAGAAAGGTAGAGCCTGAATTGTTTTAAAACAAAAAAAAAAAAAAAGCATCCTCCCCTTGGTGTCGAATAGGACAGTTATAGTTTTGTCCTTTCAAAGCAAGTCTGTCTCAGAGCTAAGAACTACTTGAAGGGGGAAAAGCACTGGTTTTCAGTCCTGAGTAAGATGCCTGAGGTCCATCAGAGCAAGCTGAATTATTAGAATTATTTTTGGCAATAAAATTCTGTTTGGTCAGTGTTCATGCTGCCATTTTAAAGGCATCTAAGTCCCCTTGTTCCCACATGACTGGCACAGAGTGTGAGTTTTGGTGGGGATAGTTGGTCATTTTGATGTTTAACAATGGTATCCCTAAGTTTCTCCTTTCATGTGTCCCTAAATCTTTTGGGTTTTGATGTACTTCTGAATAGATGATTCTAGATTCATGGACTTCGGGTGGATCTTGTTGCTTCACTTACTGCCTTTTGTCTCGTTGCACTGTGTGCATCACTGGTATGGTCTGTGGTCAGGTTCCCTGAGAATGTGAACAATTGCATTAGTGCTAGATGGGTTCCTAGATGGGGATTCTGTGATTTAATCCTCCCCTCTGAAATAGATGCATGTTCCTGAAAAACATGCCCAGGTACTTCTAAGTAATCAGTCATACAAATTTGAAGTCTACATTTGAAGCTGAAAAAATACAGTCTTGCAATGCCCTAGTGTCACACACATTATCAGTGTTTGTTTTCTTCTACATTTATCTTGAAGAATATTTTTTTAGGACATATCTGTCATTCAGCACAAAAAGGCCAGAAGATCAAGCAGGTCAAAAGTTCTTTTTTGGTCCTTTTTTCTATCTAATTTATTTATTTCTCCACAACAGGTGATTTGTATATTGGAGGAGTGGCCAAAGAAATGTTTAAATCCTTGCCCAAACTGGTGCACGCAAAGGAGGGATTCCAAGGCTGCCTTGCATCAGTTGACTTGAATGGACGGCTCCCCGATCTCATCTCAGATGCCCTCTTCTGCAATGGGCAAATAGAAAGAGGATGTGAAGGTATTAAATATGCTGATTTTATATCTATCTATATCTCTATATATATATCTCATATTGAAAGTACTGTGTGACTCCTGCAGCGTTTTGTTGATATTTACACTCCATACATCAAGAGACTATATTTTACCTGCTTCTACTTGATCTTGCTTGACCCTTTCTTACATAAAGGCTGCGTTTTTTAGTATTATGGAGATAAGCATGTGCCTGCCCTAAAGCACAGAGATTGATCTGAGAACATGAGTTAACTTCAGAATGTTAAATGTAGGTTCCTTACTTCTCCAGCGGCAAGATTTTTTTGCATGTGTTTTGTTTACTTCTGATGTGTTTTAATTAATGATAACAACAGTTACAATTAGCTTCAATTGAGTTCTTTATATCTTCATAACACTTAGGCATTAGTTAATGCTGAGACATTAGAGAAGTAATTCCAGTTTTAAAGCAGGCATTTTGAGTTGCTTAATTCAAGGCTAATTTATGAAACTTTTTAATACCATCTTCTATCTTCTATATTTTTGCTCACCCCTGAGATTTGTATTGACATGAGCCTTTCTATCTGAAATCAGTAACAGAAAAATATGTTTTATCTCACAATTTTATGTCTTTATTGACTCCTCTGGAATGCCATGAAATTTAAGTGAGGACAGAATTAGAAGAGGTGTATTTCTAATTCCGGGGTGTCAATCTCTAGCTATTTTTCCAGCTGTCATTTGATCCCACGTTATTTTTACTATGGTTTATGGAAAGATTTGAATACATTTTCTGTCCCTGCATATCTAATTTATTCACATAATTCTGCATTTTGTGTTTATGTTCAATTTTATGTGTTCTCTCTTCTCTCAAGTGCCATTCTTCTCTGGACAGAAAAATGTGTAAATGACATTATAAAATCAATTTTAAGTTGGAACCTTAATGATTTTGATATGAAGCTTGTTAAGTATGCAAACTGACATTGTAAAAATCCAAGGAGGGCTGGGGGGTTCCTCAAGTTTCACGAGATAAAGCTTCCTGGTGGATTAATTCTGTCTCCTCTTTTGTTGTGCCTACAGAACATTTGGACAGGTGGAGTTTTTTGTTCTTTACCTGCTAGTTTAAGTTAGCAATGTAAGTTCTGTTGTTAGTACATAGAAACAGACGCCAAAGCTACAGAAAAAATATAAGATGGGAATTTTACACATTTCTTTCAGGAGTGCAAAAATATGTATAAATTAGTTTGCCACTGAGTTTAGAAAATTAGATTCTGCTTTCTGAATGGTTTTAGAAATTCCATCCCTGCACCATCCTTTCAGAGAGTCAAAGTATGCCTTAATTCTGTTATGCATTTCATAGCTTCTTTTGAAATTATGTAATTTCCTAAATGAATTTTATGTACTTCAAAGAAATATTGCCACAGGCCTGGTGTGTGAGTTCACCTTTTAAACTACTGGCACAGCTCAGCTATCGGTGAATTTAGTAAAGATACCAACAATTTAATAAAGGCCATAAAACTATTGTCCTTTTTGGTAGAGAGTTTTTTCCAACACCAAAATCACCTGACGCAACAGACTGGTCAAACCAGATGTGCTGCCTGGCTCCCAGAGAACTGCCCCCTCAAAAATCTTCTGCCCTCAGAAGGAAATCTAACAGCACAGAATGAAATATCCCCTTCCAACCTTTCTGCTCCACCTTGCAAGTTCTCTCTTCCATTTCACTTGTTTACTTCAAGTCCTCATGTCTGACCCATCTGTCAGTCTTTTGTTTGCAGACCCTGAATCGGGTGTCCAAAAAAGTGTTCTGCCACCTAAAACATGATTTAGGTCACTTGTGAATTTAGGTGCCTCCTAGAAAACCCTTGCATGCCTCAAGCTGCTCCTACCTCTGCCGCTGTGTCCAGCCAGGACTGTCTCCATCCTTACAGAGCTGAGAGTTCTGCATCAATCTCACTCTGCAATGGGATGTGTGAGCCCTGGAAGTCCCCTGAGATGTCAGGTCAAAAGAGCTCAGGACACAGCAGCAGAAGTAATTTCAGAAGTGTTAGTCACCACCACTCTCAATCCCAAAGACAGCTGGTATATGTCCCGTGTTAGGATATCAGGTGGCTGGAAAATCTGTCCTGAGAAGTGAGGCACTTGGTTTTGTTGTTTTGAAGATTTATGGGATTGAATTCCCCAATTTTCAGGTATATACTGGGGAAAAAAACCAAACCAAAACAAACAAACAAAGCAAAACAAAAAAAAGCTCTTTTTCTCTCTTCTGTCAAACTGTCAAACTCTGAAGCCATAATATACTTCTAATTACTTTTATCTGTTAGATTTTATACTTAAAATATTTATATTTTTCAATAATTTGACGGTCATAAGTGCTTGAAACATTTTTGGCAAGCCCACCCGTGGGATTGCTGTGGCAAGTTGGAAGGTTTGCATTTTTGAAGCTTCAACCACAGGCAGAGAGATATCTCTATCATTGAACGTGAAACATTATTTACACTTGGCTGAATCCACCTTGTTGACAAATTTTCATTGACTAGAACAAATAGAGACTAACAGCCAGAAAGATACATATGCTAACTAGCTCTTTGAATTGTTAATGGCAAACCCCAAAGCCAGGTTGTGTCAACACTGTTTTCCTCTAGTCAGATCAATTGTACTTCCTTTTCCCACTTAAAATAAAGTATGATACAAACATAGTTTTTATATAGTTAGAAGAAAAATGCACTGTGTGTGAAAGTGCATATAAAATGTAATTTGTGTATTATATGAACTAGATGAAAAAAATTCAGAGTATTAACATACATGAAGATGCTTGGTGGTAAGATATTTGTTTTTATAATATAATGTAAAACATCTGTGTCAGTTTATAATGCTTTTTGTGATATATATTGCATGTAAGCCCTCACATAGGACAAATGTAAAGGATATCACAAAACCAGTCAATTAAAAAGTCTGCAGTGAAGACTGCATAAAGTAGAATATTTTAAAAATTGAATATGAAAAAGAAAAAGTGCTAGAGAGGGGTGTATTACAATATTTTTACTAAATATCTTAGTTCTGCAATATATAAATATACATATAGGAAAAGTTTAACTTGTTATGGTAAATGTCATAGTATTTACCACCATTAAACTGTCTTCTTCTGTTCTTTGGGGAAAAAAAATCCTACTTTTGCTAAAAGAAATGCTCATATGCAAGCTAGTCTTGATGGCAATTTTAGAATAATGACTAATATAGATAAGCTAAAAGCGCTAAGAAACAATTTGATACGAAGAAAAATACCTCACTTTTTTAGCAAGACTGACTCTGTATTTTTTTTCTAAATAGGTGTTTTCACATGCACTTCCTAATGTGCCTACAGGGTCCTGCAGTTTATGTACTTTCAAGTCCTTGTGACTTTTGCTCTACTTTTGCAAAGATGAGGAAATTCAACATTGCATAACTAAAGTGTAAATAAATCCATGAATATATAACATTTAAACACCTACAGATATTTTCACTTCAGCTTTGTAAAGTTTCCGAGTAGCAGAATCTGGTGAGAAAAAATGTGTCTTGTCAGCTGCGGGATTCTGTCTTTATAATCCTCTGCTCAAGAAAGGGTGATGTAATGCCCAAATGTTTAAATTTCTGGGCTCAGAACTCCAAAGAAAAGGAAATCACTATCTAATGTCTACCTGCTGAAGTCAGTTATAAGTTGTATTATTATTATTATTATTATTATTATAACAGGAGAAAATAGAGGAGTTAATAATTTTGCCAAGACAGGGATGCAGTGTACCCTGCCCTCCCTCTCAATCACTTTGGTGACTGTTCCAGGCCCTGGTTCAGAGGTTGGGCTGTGCCTCATTTAAAGGAAGAGGCCATTGAGCTGACTTAAATCATATTGATACGGATTTTTTTAAAATACCAGAAAATCAAAAGAGAATCCCACACTGAGATATTTGAAGAAAGCCTGATGGAAAAGAAGGGTTATGAGGATTTCTCTCTAGGGCATGATTTTTAATTTATTTATATAATCTTTGGACCAGTTTTGCCCTGTTATCAATGACTGGCAGTGGGAGTTTCAAATGGATATTGACGTGCCTCCTCCAAAATAATTTGGGACAATTTTATAATCCCAGAACCAAATTTTTCCTTGTAGTGTCAAGAGTTAGTGTGAAATGTGTGTGTGAGCTCATAGTAAACTGTGGTTCACAGTCTGTATTTCAGTCTTCATTCACCAGCCACAGAGAAAGGCCTAGGAAAAAAGACCACAGAGGATGGTGGTGCTAATTATTCTTGAATTCAGTGTATCTGAACGTGACAAAGGGCTAGTCAGGATTCAGCCATGCATTTACTCTGTTAATGCATTCATAGCTATCCAAGGAAAAAAAAAACAACCCACTTTTAATTTTCCTCCATTACATGTCATCAGCTCAATTAACCATTATATTTCTAGTAAAATACTGGCAAATTACTGCTTTCTTATTTTGGCTTGCCTGAAGATTTATGGCTATTAGCATTAATTTGTTTGCATTATATGGCATTTCTTTCTCTCTTTAACAGCAGCATGCACTTTATTCTGAATGGTTTTTTTCTGTGTTTGCTGCCATTTCAATATTGCTTACTAACATTTACTATATTTTGCTTTTTTATTTTGCTGACAAAGTTGCATTGATGAAAGCTGATTTGCAAGGTAGATAGCCCTGTGTGTATTAAACAAGACTGAAACCCCCAATGCACAGTTGGATTTCTGCAATAAATGCTCTGTACATTTCAGAACTAAAGTGTGATATTTTGTTTCTGATTTTGTCTTTCACACCTCTAAAACAATGGGCTAGATGAACCTTCATTTTCCAGCATTGCTGGCATAAAGGCTTTCAGTCTTGAATATGTTTGTATAGTGATTGCTTTAGTGCTTTGATCTTTCCTTTCTGAAATTTTTTTATATTTAAGTAGTCTAGTTATGATTCTCTAGAAATAGAGTAGCTTTGTTTTTCATGTGTATGTCACATTTTGGCATGCCAGTTCATTAGTAGTCTGATTTTCTGCATTTCCCCTTTAAGAAGGAACCTGCATGGGATCCCTAAAGCATGTGAATCAGTTCTTGTCAACATTCCTGCCAAAGAATCCCAAACTGCCCTGAATTTCAGACCTAAATCATTTAAAATATTTCGTGGGATTAAAATAATTGTAATAGCGTAGCTTCATTTTATTATTTCTTAAAACTTGTTTCATTTTTCTATTTTATTACCCAATCTTTCATATCCCAGAGTTTTGATTCCTGTGGCATCTGACTTTGCGGTTTGAAATGTATTTACAGGAAGAAACAATGAAGCTTTTAGACAACGTTTAGCCAGTTAATGGTCTGACATGAGATTAACCAATAACTGACAACAAAGTTAACATTCCCACTGTACCTGGAGTAATTCTGCTTCCGTTTTGTGCATTCTTATGTGTTTGACATAGCAATCTTACAACTAAATCAAACCCCCTCCCCCCTTTTAATGTTACATGCTGCTCCAAAACCAGCAAGTTTATGTGCGTTTGACTTGGTAACTCTTTGCTCATTTGATTTGAGATGTTGGCAACTACTCGATGTGACCCACTGAGAAGTACCTTTCTTTGGAAGACGAAGTGCAAGTCCTTTTTTGTGTGTTCTCATTAGGCCCCAGCACAACGTGCCAAGAGGATTCCTGTGCAAACCAGGGCGTGTGCTTACAGCAGTGGGATGGATTCAGTTGTGACTGTAGCATGACCTCCTTTAGCGGACCATTATGCAACGACCGTAAGTATATGAAAAAATGTCCCTCTGAACACCTGAGACCTCCAAGGCAACATTTGAAGCAAATGCCTGAAGCTTTATGTTGTTTTAATATTAGATATTTAACTGGACTGGTAAACCCTGTGAAAATCTGTAATGCTTGTGGTAAGACCAAAGAATATACTTTATAAATTTTGGACCACATGCAGTATCAAACATGAGCAGAACTTGGTTTTGTTACACTTGAGTCTAAGGCTTATATACTGATGGTTACCTGTTTGATGTAGTCCCTTTCCTGCATAAATATTACAAATGGATTTTTTTTCCTTCCTGATTGAAAACACATTTTACATTTTGTTATCTTAATGTAGCACTATCACAAGGGCTATAATTACTGTGAAACAGTTGAGAAGGCTTATTATCTCCCTTTGTGGATTTCTTTAGGTGACACACTAAACATGCCAATAATAAAAGCATGCTGAGTATTTTAGTTCTTTTAGATTTCATCTGAATAACACACAGCAACCATCTGGTCTTTCAGGAAAAGCTTAAATGTGTCAAAAATAAGGGTCCTGATTCACCAGCTTCATAACGTAGTTTTATTCCAATCTAACCTTATTGATCTAAATAGAATTATGCAGAAGTGATGGTGGAATAATACTGGAAGAGCCATAATGTTCCATGGTAAATGATAAAAGTGAGGTACTGAATTTTGGTTTTAATTAATCACATTTGTAATATCCAAATGTTGCATATTCTTCTACCCATATGACGATGGAATTTCCTTGAGGTTAGGTAGGCATTCTTATTTCTATTTGTATACATTTATCTGAAAGAATGAGTGGTGATAGAAAGCGTTGTATAACTTTCAAGCATTTTTGATTTTTCTGTCTCGTTCTGGTTCACCACTCTACAGCAAGGTGTGCCATCTTGGAGAAACCCTAAAACAGCTGAATGTTTATAATCTGAAAAGCTTTTGGCTCAGATTGTATTTATCACAAGGCTAGGAAATTAACTGTATGTAAAAGCTAATAATTTATTCCCATGAAAGTTCCATAGTTTGAAAACTAGGGAAAGGACAAAAGGACTCATTCTGCTTCTCTGCAGTTGCTCTCATGGTAGAAATGAAATGTGGTATTGAAAAGCTTTCAGTGATTTGAGCAAAGGTTTGGGTTTACTTTATGCATACGAGTTTGCGCTTCCCAGCAAACTACATGATTAGTCATATTGCTAAACATACATTTTTAAAAGTTTCATCCCCCTACCTGCTACAAGAGAAAAATTTTTCTGTTTTGCTTTGAAGTTGTCATTTCTGTTTTGTTATCTTTTGAGTTGTTTCAAAAGAAACTAAAACCTATGAATAGGAAGTTGCAGATATATCATCTCACAAAGGAAAATCTCTGGTTATAAGTGTTTTAGTAGAAATTTTTGTGTGGACATGGAATATTTTATGAATTATTTTTGCAAGTGACAGCTAATGCATGAATTTGGCATATTGATGAGCTTACTTATGAAAGATATTTACCAGTCTGTGAATGCTCATTTGTATAGTAACATCATGGACTACATTGCACACAATTGAGATATTTCACAATGTGCTATTTCTGATGATGGTAAAGGAGTCCTTTTAGTAGATGGCTGCTAGAAATACTTACTTTATTCCCAGATAAATATTTTCTAAAATATTTTTTATCATGAGCATGAAATATAAATTTATCCTCGATATAGATGTTTTGTAATAGAATGCAGAGTCTAGTAAATATAATACATTTAGTTTCTGCTTTATCTTGGCTCCTTAGATTAGTTCAGATACCAAATAATCTGCAAAGCACATCTAACAAGAGAGAATTTTCATAATGGTAAATATGCAGGAAAGATGGAAAAATGATGTTGTCAATGTCATCTGCATGCTCCCAGCCTGCTCTCTGCTGTGTTTGGGACGGGCATAATGGGAAGAGAAATGATGAAATGTTACTACAGCTTTTGAAAAGTGGCACAGGCTGCACACCACAGACTAAACTTCGCAGCACTGAAATAAGACAAATTCCCTTTGTGTGAGGAAAGATTATCTCAGCGACAGGTCTTCACCAGCACCTGCTTGTTGCTGACAATGCATCACCTTCAGGAAGGATGTAGGCACGTTCCTGAGCATGTTTCCATTGCAGATTGTGCGTGGAGCGACGCTGGTTGAAAGAAGCTCAAATTTAACCCAGTATTGCTGCTTAGGCAGGCCCTTGGCTCACTTTACATGTGAATATACTGTTTTATGGAAAATGGAATACTCAGGATGACAAAATGTCATAGACAGAGATTTTTTAGTCTCAAACCTCAAAAACTGACCACTTAAAAATAAGTGTCAGTGGTAATAAGAGAAACAGTTAGAAGTACTTAGTCCCTCAGCCAAGCTGGTGGTTTCTCTATGAAAACACAGTTACAAAGTGTGCCATTCTGGCCAAAATACTGGACAGATGAAGGAGGAGGAAACAAAACAAGTGAGAAACAGCAGAGGAAATATCCATGTCAGAGAAGAGGGAGTGGGTGTTCAGCTGGGTGGGTATTTCACCCTCAACCAGTATTTAACCCGTCATACCCCGCCTCTGCTTTGTTCCACCAGTTCTTAGGGGACATATCTGAGGAGAGATTTCAGTGATAAGTGTGCCAAGATGAGAGGGGACCTGTCCAACACCTCTGTTCAGAGCAGATTCAGATACTAGTCAGTTGTCTGGGTTATCCTCTCCAAAGATGAAGGCTCCATAACCACTCTGGGAAGCCTGTCACAGTTCTCATTCACCCTTGCAGTACAAAAGTTTTCCCTAAGTTTAAATTATATTTCATATATTTCAGTTTGTGCCTATTGCCTCTTTTTCTGTCGCCGGGCACCACTAAGAAAAATCTGTCTTCTTTATCTCACGTACATCAGGTATTTTAAGACACTGATGGATCCCCACTGAGCCTTCTCTTCTCCTGGCTGAACAATCCCTGCTCCCTCAGCCTCTCTTCATATGAGAGAGCCCTTGATGGCTTTTGTGGCCCTTTTCTGGGCTTATTCCTGTGTTCTCATGTTGTTCTTGCACTGGGGAGCCCAGCACTAGGGTACGGTGCTCCAGGTGCATCTCAGCAGTGCCGAGTAAAGTGGAAGGATCCCATGTCTTCACCTTTCTGTAACATTTTACCACCAACAACCAGTGCTGGTCTTTTTTTGCCACAAGAGCACATTGCTGACCCATGTGCAACTTGTTGACTATCAGGATGCCCAGATCCCTCTCTGCCAAGCTGCTTTCCAGCTGGTCAGACCCCAGCTTGTCCTGGTGTGAGGGTTTATTCCTCCCCAGGTGCAGGATTTGGCATTTTTTAGGAGGTTCTTGTCAGTCCACTTCTCCAGCTTGTCAGCATCCCTCTGAACGGCAGCACATGCATCTGGTCGATCAACCACTCCTCCCAGCTTCATACCATCTGCAATTTGCATAAATGTGCACAAATTACCTTGCTGCGTTTGAGCTGATACTTTCAATGCGTTTCCCATAGTAACCCCAGAGCACAAAGATCTGACATGCATCATTCCTGGGCTTTACAATGCAAATGTTTCACGTGGATCATTCTTGCCTTATATTTCCAAAAGAGAAAGTGTGGAGGAAAAAATGAAAGGAATTGTTTCTTGGAAATTTTTTATAATGTATTCCACTAATACACTGTGCAAGATGTTTCTTTAATTTTTGTGATAACAGCAAATTACTACTCCTGTGCCATTCAGTGTATTATTGGAGGTGGAAAAGAAAATGAAGATTTTTTTTTTAAAAGTTCTCTCAAAATAAGCACCATGTGAGGCAGATTGTTTTCTTTCCTGGTCCAAGAATGTTCTCTGTGTGTCTGCTGGGGAGGAAGGAGAAATTTAGGGAATTCACTCCTATGTAAATAAACCTGGGCCAACTAAGTGTAAGGCTGTAGTTTTACAACTGTAGTCAGAAACACCCATCACACAACTTTTTATTGGTTACGAATCTCAGTAGTGCCCTCCAGTGAGTATGAAGTGCCTGCAGACCCTAAGCCTCCATGGTGGCCGAGGTGGGAACTTTCAGTGTGCTGCAGTGTCCTGGCTGCTGGAAGATAAGGCAGGAGAAGTTTTGACCTCAAGGTGCTGTCCATTTTATCATTTTATTATTTTGATGTGATATGGCACTTAGAGATTCGGGGCACCAGTGCTCTTTAGATGTGATAGACGGAAGTGTTACACTGATTAGTGTAAGGCAGACCAGTAGTGGTTTTCCTACAAATGGTATCATAAAGATGCTGTACTAAAAGGACAGTTAATGGCTGTTCTTACAAGTGGTTGCATCTCCTCTCAGAAAATATGTCATGAACGTAGTAACCATATCTAACAGCAGGTTATGTACTGAAAGCTACCCTCCCAGGGAATTCTTTTTTTTTTTTTNGGGTTGAAAATTACTCTGGCACAGCAAAACAAATCTAAAAGAGATTATCTGCCTTCTATAAGTTTGCATCGGTTTTTACTTGGGCAGTCTTTAAGTAGAGCCATATTAGTGAATGTAATGGCACGTTTGTGGAAACAAATACTGCTATTATGGCATGGAAAATAGCAGACATAATAACACTGTCACATTGCATTAGTATAGAAATGTTCTGTGCCAAATTACAGGGCAGCTTCAACACTGTCTGTTACCATAAAAGAATAATGTACTGGCGTTGTACTCGCAGTGGTGTAACTCTTGTGTCAACACTTTCACTAAAATCCAGTTCCGAGGGGTTAGTGCTCCACCATGCAGTCTCTCCTGGCTAGGAATTCAACATTCTCAACTACTGTGAGTAAAAAACTTTTTTAAAGGTTCTTCTATTTTATTTTTACTCTTTATCAAGAAAAATCAAAAGTCCTTATTTAAATGGAGAACTGTGGCAGTATTACAAACATGGCTTCACATAAAACATGTTTGATTTTTTTGATATTTGTTTGCGTTACATAGATACTGCCTTTCAGCTAAGACTTTACCTGTCCTTGCCAGATTAAATTCCAAGTGGGTCTTGGCTTTTGTAATCCCCTTTCTGCATTGGAGGCTGAAACATGTATGTTTCCAGAAAAACAAATCCTAATTATTTCATACTGAACACACTGAACAGTGGCTATTTTTGACTCTTGTTGAGGATATTAGAAACAAGGCACCATAAAAATACACTAGTTAAAGTTCATGAGAGATTTGAGTAACAGAGTATTTGACATGATAAAAATTTCAGGAGGAACCTAATTCTCTCTTCACTGTAGTGTTTAGACAGTGTATTAAATAATATTGAGGTAGAATTTGAACCACAAAACTTCTAAATATTGGGTCAGCATTCAGCAGTAAATGAGTGGTTTTATAAACACCAGCCAGCTTCACTGCAGAGCTGGGATCAAAACAGGCGTAGTCTCACACTGAATGAGACAAGAGCCTTATACTTTGGGAACATGTAATTACTGAGTAAGTAATAGCCCAGATGCAAGGCAGGTAATTCAACATTGCACACAAGTGCAGATATGGATATCCTGAGGCTGGCACTGTTTAATGTTTTGCATGTGTACATACATATTTGAAAAAAAATCACACACTATTCTTATAGTATATTTAAAAAATGAGTATTTATTATTTTCTCTTGTATTTGCCACTGAATTTTTGCAGTTTTCTGAACTCTTGTATGGTGTTGAGAATTTGGTAGTCATTCTCACAATGTCTTCCTCCACCTGGATTGAAAGCAAGAGTGATACTCCATAATAATCATTCCACTATTACACAAAGGATGGATATAAATCATTTTGCTCCATAGATTTCCTTTACATTTATTAATTAACTGTTATGGATAGTACCTCTTTTGAACCTTTTGACACCTAGAATGTAAAATCAGTCTTTATGCTACTTTTGTGAGCAGGATATATACAAAATACAGAAGCTTAATTAATCCAGTGGCCAAAAGCTGAATTAACCATAATATCCACTCTCAGTAGTACTTTCCAAAATAATATTACATATTCCTGGCTAAGTCTTTGTAGTTGCTAGCTACCAATAAACATGTAACCTGCTATTTAGAGAAGGGATAGGAAATTCCTCAAGTGTACTTTAAAACACATTTGATTTTCATCTCCAGTAGCTGAGAATGAAAAAGATTTGTCCCTGATAACTTACCAATCTAAATACTTCATATGATTATTTTGCCACTGAGACTCACTTTACACATGAGAAATAAAGATAGCTGTGCACAAAATTACAATGCAGGGCAAGATGGTGGGATGAACTAATTGAAGAAATCTCAATTTGTTCAGCTTACCTTTTCTGATATCTGTCTGCAATGAATATCTGGAATTTCTGATGACAAATATCGGTGGCCTAAGTTATATAAAATTCAAATGAAGTAAGACTTCACATGTCTTGAAAATGCAGAGAAGTTGAGGTGTTTAGGAGAATTAGAAAAGCTGTAAAAAGAGCAAGGAAAGGGTTGCCTGTGGCTGTCAACAAAGATTACGTATTTTTGTTGTTTTTGTTGGAAACCTAATCAGGATAGACTTCACTTTGAACTGTCAGGCCCCTGTGATGTTATATGGCAGCACATGGTGCTTCAGGAAGAACTGTGGAGCTTGATGCATAGATGACAACTTTCTTTCAAGCTTTTACTGTCCCAACTCTGTTAGGCTTTTTTCTCCTCTCTTTTATGTGGATTTTGCAGTATGTAAATTTGGAAACATGTACATTTTAGCTTTTTGCTAAGATATATCAGTCTATTAATTAGGCAAGTGAACAGGCATGGTTTTCCTGACAGTTAGAAAACGAGTTTAAGAATTTTTTTCTTGTTTACATACAAAATCTGGAGTGGTCAGTTAGATGAGCTATGCATTCCTAGTTCAGGTATTTCCATTTTCTTAAGTACATTGCAAACTATACCTTTAAAAAATGAAAATAATAGCAAGTTGTTTGGCAGTTAATGTAGAAGCTGTTTCATGCAAGAATATTTCTAGCAAAGAGTAAAGTATTAAGTGGGATACTTGATACAGAAAAAGCCAAAAAAGAACTTTCAAGGTAGCCAAAATACACTGGTAGAGTTGTGCTTGTAGCTCAGACAGAAGCAATTATGCAACATTTCTGGCCTACTCAGAGATATTTCTTGTTTCATAATATTAAAAGTGGAACATAGTGTCAGAAAATTGCAAGCTTCTCTCTGCCTCTGGAGGAATCAAGGGAGTAATTAAGTTGGATTTTGGTATGTCAATAATATCTTTCTCTTATTAATGGCATAATAATTTTGTAAATCAAATCCTAGAAGTGTTTCCAGTGTCATAAAGGTGAAAATGATTAAGGGTTAATTAAATATATTCTCATGGAACTAAAATTGTTCTGTTGGGTATCGTTAGATTCCTTTCTCTAGAACTTTCAATTATTACAATTTAATGGCATATTATGTACAGTTCAGACCTGAAATTTGTGTAGCCAAAAGCTATTCACAATAATAAGCATACCGGGTGAGTGCAGTCATTATTCCTTCTCACAGATTTCTCAGGACATCCCAACAATGTCATATATTAAAATCAATTTTAGGTAGCTGGTTGTTTTCTGAGCTAGATTAATCATTATACACAGCACAGCTGGAAGAGAAGTTTTACCTCTGTAATGGTGTCAGTCATCCATCTCCAACAAACCCCCAAAAAAGGCAATGAGGAAGTGCTAACTTTTTTAATAGACGACAGCTGCAAGGGTCACAAATGGTAAGAAAGAAGAAGAAAATCTTTCCCAAGCAGAGTCTTCTATAACCCATAGCATGAAAATAGCTCAAAGTGTGTATGGAGAGTTTGGTAATGTGTGTCTATTTTATGTGTAAGGTATTTAAGCACGATGGCACAATGGTGCTTCAGAAAGATATAAAATTACTCAGTTTTTCTGAAGTCTCTACAACAGGACTGGGGTTGCTAAGGCAACCTGTTCTTCCTCAGCATGTGCTCTGGCTTGACAGCTGCATAGGTGGGTTAGATTCAAAGTAACTGCACACATATGAGGCATTCCTGTGCTCATTGCAAAATGAGATTTTGTTAGGCTCTCGACACAGTCTTGTGTGTTCATTTTTGCCAAATCCTGGAGAAGATTAGGGCAAAGAAAACCTTTCTGTTAAAAGCCGAAGAAAGAAAATGCCCTGATATATNCATTATACAGACATTTCTGTAGCTTTCATGATTTGTTCCCATGCTTCAGAATGGACATTGCACCTGTTTTGGCCACTTTGGGCCTGCCACTCTACTTGCCCAGCAGTTAATCTAAATGCAATATCCATATTTTTCTCAGTACATACATCTATAAGGGTGCTTATTCTCTCAGTGTTTAAGATCCTTCAACATTTCGTTTTAATTGAGGCTTATGAATCTCGTGTGCTGATTCTGTGTTTGGAATTCTTCATAGCCATTTTCTGATTAGGTATTCTAGGATATTATGAAAGAAGGTAACAGAGTCAGTAATAACAGTACAAAAAAAATACTGATGGAAGCAGTGCTCCTAGGACTGGAGGAAACTTATGAGGTTTTAGTGTCTGGTTGCTTAATGAAGGCAACTGCAAAATGAAGTCCCAGCCTGGGGAAAACCACTCTGTACTAAAAGCACTCAATAGCCAGGCTGGATACTGGAAAGCTGGAACTGTAGAAAAGAGGGTGAAGAACAGCTAAAGCTCACAAAGCTGTTTGGTGCCCACAAAGCCAATTGAAAAGTTGCATTAAGGATTCATGTCAATTTTGTGCTAATTATTGAGGAATGATCATGCTGCTAAGCTTTATGTTATCGCTCTCCTTAATGAAGCCACGCTTTGAATTGAAAACAGACATATTCAGAAGCACATCATTTCACTGTAAACATCCACACACTAAAAAACACTTAAAATGTATGATATGCAATATTCAGTGTCAAAGTGCTTTAATATTTACAGATACCATTTGCAAATCATCTCAAACTCAGTCTGCTTTGCCATATAAAGGAGTCCTTACTACAGTATGTTTTGATGTTTTAAAATTCTCTCCCTTTTAAATAGTGTGAATCTTAAGAAAACTTCTAATCAGGTTAGTGGTCTGATATTTAGACAGGATAGATGCTTTCTACCAGCAAACTGAAACTCAGTTACAATTTGAGTCTCAAAGCACTAGCTGAACAACTTGATTCTTATATGTTGAAATCCAAAGGCATGTAGGGGGTCATGGCATTTTCCCTCTCCTCCAAGTATTAAACCCAGATCTTGAAACTAAACCCGGAAATTTTGAAATTACTTGAAATTCTTTCTAATCTCCTTTTTTTTTCCCCCTCTTTATCCCACCTTCTGAATCACCAAATCATGTTAGCTTGGCCTTAGTTTGATTGTGGTCATGAGTTTTCCTCTGATCCAGTAGCAAGTGTGGCTCCTCAGCCAAGTTTTGCTTTAGTGTTGAGCTCCAGTCTTTCCTGTTTTATTCAGTCTTGTCTTTTTTCCCTGTTAAAGGATGGGGACACATTTTAATAGGTTTCCTTTTGTAAACCCTGGGGGGGAAGTCTTCATAGGAGAAAATATTCAAAATGATAGTATCTCTGTAATTCAAAGCACTACCAGGAATAAATGAAAAATGTTTCCAAATTTGCTGGAGCAATAGTGGCACGTCAGATCAAGTTCAGATACTTTCAGAACTGATTAGGTTGAATTTCTGTACAACTGAGGCTTGAACAATTTTTAAAATCATAATTTGGGGGCATGTTACAGAGCAGACATAATCCTATTTCCCCCTGAAATTCTACCCCAAAGCTTTTCTCTTTCTTGCCTCTACTTGCTACCAACATGTAATACTAGTGATATTTAATTTGAACTACTTAAAGCAGCTTTGCTGGGATGACAGGCAACTTCAAAGAAAGCTTGTGTGACTCCAACAAATGCACCGGGCCAAGAGATGATATTTTCTCTGAAGATTAACCTTTTCCTATGTATGATATTGTACACCAAACAGGGAAAAGCTGATTCGTAAACCTATACCAACAATGTACTGTATTGTAATTTCAGGTATGTAGAAAAGATATTTCTTTTAATTTGAGTATTTCTGCCCTGGGTAATTTTTTTTAACTTGTTGAACAGAAGACAAGTTGTCTAAGGAATTGCTTCAACTTGTTTCTCTGCCCAGTTTTTGAGGACAATGATGTCAGGATTAAGGCTGTGTTGTAAAATATATTGTTGAATTTAGGTGCTTTGGAAAATGTCAGTTTTGAAAGTCAAAACGAAAGGGTCTTTACATTTAGAGCAGGAACATCATCTTAAGCAGAAACATTAAATTCCCCTAACACAAAGAAGCTCTCTAAGAGTAGGAATTCTGTTCCTTTTATTTTTCAGTTGCTATGAACTGTTGGTCCCATGTCCCTTCCAAAATGGGGGGTATTGGTGGAAGTGGGATGACAAAGATATTTTTAAGTCACGTCATGTAATTCAGCATCACCAGCACAACTGTGGTGGCTGTGGGGGGCCCAGTTTGGAGCAAATTGCGGGCTTACAAACTTCTTAGGCCAGCCCTGCATCCTAAGCCAAGACCTTGGGGAGCAATATCTTCAGCTTGATATGCCAGAAGTAATTAGTATGGGGAGGGGATGCTGAGAACAGAGGTCAGTATTGCTCAGCTTGTGCCATACTAAGTTATGGATGTATAAATATTGGTGGAGTTGTGCATGAAACAGCTTTGAAAACTGGAAAGCTTAAGCAAGAAGGAGTAAGGATGTGGAAGTCTGTAGGGAATCATAACTTTGTTTATAGGTGTTAGTAGTTGTACAGCTTTAGGTGATAAATTCTGGGCAATACTGGGTAGTTTGAAGCAAAGTTCTAAATGATCTTAAGTATTAAGGGCATAAAGCCCTCTTTTAAGAGGTTTTTAAGAATAATAGAAAGTGTGAGGAAGAAACTCCATAGGATAGCTGTACACAAGCCCTTGTTCATGTTTAGGTTTATTTAAAGTGAAATATGGACTATTGAGAAGCACCTGTACACTGGCAAATACTATTCCCTCGTGAATATTCTGAAATTAAATCTAATATGTAAGATTATGGGAGTAAAAATGTGAACACGTACAGAATTACAAAAGTGGTCTCATATGAAGACAAAAATGTCTAGATTAATATATTCTCTGAGATAATTAAAATTATTCCTTCATATCACTGTTAAGTGATTCTGAATAAATCCTTTTTTCATCACTCTCTTAGAATATAATTGCTTTTTTTTGGAAAAAAAAAGGGAGGGGGAGAATTTAGTCACGGACCAATAACAACATTTTGGAAATTTTTTCTCAGCCTGATGTATACACCAGTAACCTTCTTTTCACATTAAGATGTCTTCTTAATGTGAAATTCCTAGCTGAGTTTCTTGGTTTTTTGACAGTGTGAACAATTTGTCTAATTTTCTTTTTCCTGCTTCAAGATGAAAAATCTATAAATCCAAAGGTGAGGTTTAATATGAGTTGCACATTGCACATGTTCAGTTGTGTGAAAATTCAGGAATTTCATTAGATAAACTTCTTTGACTGGGAAGAGCCTTTGTGGGTGAGTAAAATTGATAAAAGGAGTAACACACAGCCCAGAGGTCTCTGAAGACCTTTAGGATTTAACCTTCATTTGCTTTTTAATCTTAACGTTCTTTATTATTCCGTGGGAGCTTGTGGTTTGGTTCCTCGAGCTGGCAGGTGGCAGCAATCCTGTAATTGCATTTCGGTCGTGTGTTGCCAAGGCACAAAGGAGAGCCATGGTAATCCGCTCCAGTGTGGTTGCAGAAATCGCTGCATATTGCCTGTGCTTTTAGTAAAAAATCCTATGTGAATCTCACTCTAGTAATACAAATCTTTAAGTTTTGTATATGTATGCTTTAACTTTTGAAGAAAGTACATAAAGTAATTAGGCTTCATATACCACTTAGCCATAGAGAGCAACAAAAATGTCTAACGATCATGAGGAATAAATGGTCCTGTCCATGCTGCCTTTTTTTTTTTTTTTTTTTTGCCAGGGCCTAGCTATTTAATATACGTAAATTATTTAACCTACACTTGTCCTTAAAATACGATTGTGTCATCACTTATGTTCCCTTTAAATCAGCTTTTACAAGGAAAAGATTTGCAGTGATATTTATTTCTACTGCCATCTGTGCTCCAAAACTTCTATTTATTAGTATATTTATTCCATTTAGATATAATGTGATTTATCTCTTCCCTCAGCTTAGTAAACACTTAGGATGTAATTCTGTAGTTATTTATGACTGGACTTGAGGCTGTTTTCAAGCACTTTAAAACCTTTATTATTTTTTCCTCTTGGAGTGGCATAAAAAGGCCTTAAGTCAAAATCCACTATATCTCAAGAAAGCCAGAGTAATTACCTTAAGAAGATAGAATGCACTAGCACTGTCAGAACAGAAAATGTCCCCTCTGTCCCCAGCCTCCAGGACAGCAAAACAATTCGAGGGCAGTGTGGACTCAAAAAGGAGATTTAAAGTTGTCTTCTGGCTCTGACTTTATTGACCCAGGTCATCACTGGGATTCACAGGTACACTGCTGCTCACCACCCACAATGGCTCTTCTGCCTGCATAGGAAGAGCGAGTTTGGGACTCATTCCTGTAGGATGTGACTGGGACACAAATAAATAAACTGTTCATCTGTTGTGGTGTTGTATACAGAGAGTGATTTCTGCTATCCAGCAGACTTGAAGAGTGTAACTTTTCAAGGAAAATGTGTCAGACATGTAGAAGATATGTCAGCGTTAACATGGCAATGACCACTTTTGTCCACTCCAAACTAGCAGCAATAATTCATACCTCTTTGAGAAAAGCATCAGGTACCTAATGATGTTTGAGGTCTGAGTTCATCGATGATAGAGACACTTGAAAATGGTGATAATAACAACTTATTCGTCTTCAATGTCTATTTTTACGTCCACTTTTTCCCAGAAGGTTTTAGAGAATCCCAAATGGATATGTTTCTGTACCATGATGCCTGTTCATGGTGATGTTTGAGAGAGATCAATGAATTTATTCATGAGAACGTATGTATCACTTCTGCAGACAGCAAAATAAGTAAGCAATGATGTTGCGGCTATCATGATTAAGCATCACCTCTGAAAACTCTTTCAGTGCTGATATTTGCCCTGTGTTTATGCTGGGATTAGTCAATTGTAAAGATCAGACTGGAAGAAATTTCTCTGCTGATTTTAAAAGTTGGAAATAATTTTTTCTTCCTGTCTGAATGTCAGCTAGCCATGAGTAAATTAAAATGTTCTGGAATGGAGACTGGCAATTATTGCCAATTGTAACTCAAATGGCATGCTCTGATATCAATATCCCTTGTGTGGATTTTTTTTTAGTCACGTATTTGCAACATGAAATTGATGTTTCGTTTTGTGTGTTTAAATTGGGAGAGATTAATTTGGTGATCAATAAGATGTAGTAAAAAGATCTCCTCATATTAATTTTTCTTCATTTTTATCTTTTCTCAAATATTTCCAAATCTCCTTTTCTTTTTGGCATTTTTCAGTAACTTTGTTTATGGGCTAAATTCCACTGTGATGGAATTTATTGATAAAACTGTGTAAAATTCATTGGAAGCAAGATGGATTTTTAAGAGGCAGCTATCTCTGTAGATAGCCACAAGTTCTAGCTCTGCTTAATGAGACCCAGACCTTCATGGCTCTGAAATGCTCAGTTTCCTGTGCTGAATGTGCAGAGCCTGTGCCTGACTGGGGATCTGCTGTGTAGCTGTATAAACCATGCTGTGGCATAGGGCCATTATTAAATTTACTGTACGCTCCTGTGGTTCCTGGCAGCACGGCCTCGTCTGCTGAGAGGCCATTGAAATCAGCTCCTCAGGCAAAACATCCATTAAACTTTTTCTTTGAAAGAAAAAAATCTTCTGCTAATTTGCTGCAATTTATGTTTGCTTTGTGATTCTGCAGCCGAGCCTGTCAGTGAAACTGTGCTAATCATTAGGAAGCTGGTGCCTGTATGCATTCAGACATCCTACAACTACCACTCCTTAACTAAAACAACATTCTACAAGACTTTGGTTTTATTTTTCCAGCATGGTTAGAGCCTTATGGCATGTGATTTTGCAATTTTTCTTTTTGCACCTTAAAAATCCTTGAGTATTTTGTTTGACGAAATAACTGTGCTTACAGTGTACTTTTTCCTTTTGTATAGTGTAGTTTAATGATAGAAAATCGGTGTCTCACAGATAAAATTACATACTGCATGTTATTGTGTCCTGTCTCTAAGGCTTAAGACCCATAATCTTTTAAAAATTGATCATTAGTTGCTTATCTCCCGTAATGTTACTGTTGACTAAAAATTTGGAAAACAGTTAAATTATAAGAAAAAAAATATTAGGAGACAGTAGGAAGCACTTTGTGGGAAAACCATTAGAAACAGAGAGTGGGTAGGAGAAGCATTTCCTATAAAAGGTTTCAAGACCCTAGAAATCTATGACGAAAAAAGAATTACTTAACTATGTTAACTTTTTTTTTTTCCTCCCTTTTGGAGACATGTAGAAGTCTGTGGAACCTTATCATCTCATGCAAAAAGCTGCAGCTCCATTCAGATTTTGAGTGAGCAGTTTCCATTCCATTCCATTGGACTCCGTGCTTGAAATCTGTGGTGGTGTTTCTCATCTGACAAGTTTAATACTACAAAATTAATCCAAAACTAGCCTAATTGCCATTCTGGAGAAAGTGAACTCAAGAGAGCAGTGCTTTCTATTGATATTTTAGGATTAGTTTGAAAATAGGTCAATTTCCACCTCAGCTGGCCATGCAAGTGCGGGGATGGATTTATACCAGTCACGTGCAGCAGTTTGTTCAAAAAAGACAGAATTTTCGGGTGACTTAATTGCTCAAATTCTAATTGGTGTCTAGGATTTGGTCTGGTGTTTGAGACTGCAAGGAGGTGTGCTGTCATGTGCGATGGAAGTAACAGTGTTTGTAACTAATACCCTGCTCTTTCCCTACTTGTTTCTAAGTCCTAGAAAGAGGCTGAGAGTAACATGTGCTGTCTGAGGCCAGGAAAGTCTACCTAATAAATAAGCAATTCTCCTCGCTCACTAAACCATTTCAGACTCTCTCACAACATGCTCTACTTTATGTTATTCTGCTCTGATTTTTTTTTTTCTCATTTTGATCTTAGTGTCACGATTAGATCAGAGGTTTAACCATGCTGGGATAAACCCATGATACAACTCATTCACTTTTCACTGTTTGAGAGACCAGATGTTTCTGGTGAGTGCTAGAAATGTGCTGAATGACTAGGCTTGCCTTTAGGAAATATTTACATTTAAACCCTCTTTTTACTTTTATTCCTGGTCAAGCTTTTTTTCTTAAACAGTGAGATATCTGAAGAGAAACATGAAGGAGCAGGGTGTGTAGTATCACTTATTCTAACCTCACATTTTGGTGAGAGGCTGGGTGGAGGAGCACTGTTGTGTTTTGCAGTCTTATCAGAATAAATGCCAGATCTTCACGTTGTTTAATGCCTGTTTAAAATTCCCTTTAATCCTGGATTTAGGTTTCTAATATACAAAGTTTGATGCATTAGCTACAAAAGTTCTGGATATTTTAATTAAATCCCATTTCTCTTAAGCATTTTAGTATTTCGCAGTGTTGACTCTGTGCTGAAATTTTATTTTGCCTAGAATTCAGTAGCTGTGATTATCAGGGTACAATTGCAGCCTTAGTGCTCTCTGGTAAGGATGGGAAAATTGCTTAGACTGAAATGAGTTGCAAATTTCTGCACATCAAGGGGTTGCCTGCCAAGATTTTGCTTTTCACAAATGTGAATCTCTCACAGTGGGAACACACATGGGCAATTGCTCTCCAAGAGGTGTTTTATTCTCAAATTTGCTTTCCCTAGCTTGAGGCAGTTGCATGTTAGTTTCAGGTGCCTGTTGTGGACAGCTCCATCTGACCATCTACAGCGTCGTTTTGGGTAATTTTGCATCCTTGTGAAACTTGTTAAAAAGCCATTTCAGAGACACGTTCTGTGCTTTCCAGGTAGGACAGCTTGCTGAGCTGGCTAGGAAGAGCATGTTTGTGTGTACCTCTAAAAGATGGATTGGAAACAACTGAAAGACTAAAACAGCAGGATGCTGGGAGAGGAACAGAGATGACTATATAGGTGGTGTCCCTACCTAGGGACAAGTGACTTTCAGGGAGATCTAAGGATGCTGTTGATCTCAGGCAGCCTTCTGTAAACTGAGGGGAGAATATAAATTAAAAAGTGCAGACATGTGCTCTGATGGGAGGTGACTGAAACCAGCCCTTAGCCTTTGTAATTTTAAGTCTCACGACCTGTGGAGCACAGTTTCCCATGGCTGCATTCACAAGAGAGAAAGAATAACTGATTTTTCTTCCTTTTATCTTTTCCTTCTTCCACTTAATTTAAAAAAGGAACAATGAGACAAACAGCTGAGCAAACCCCCGGCACTCTGTTGTCTTTGCTCCCATTATCTTTTGGGCCTAAACGTTAAAGTTGGAGGTGATAAGTTTGAGTGACCTAGGGGAAAAAGAAAAAAAAAAAACATTGAAATGATGACCTTCTGGGGTTCATTGGAAACATCAACCAAGACACTCACCCCAAAAGGTCATTGTCACAAAAAGGAGCCAAATTCCATATTTTAAAAGATTCCAGAGAACAAATTCTACAAAAAGCAATAAACTTGCTTTCCTGTTATATCATCATTCTGATCGTATGAATACTAAAATACAGTGGCTTGTTCTTGTGCAGTCTAATAGCACTGGGACAGCACTTGTTGCTGCTGTGTCTTCTGACTCCATTGCAGCCATGTGCCATTTCTGCTTGGGTTTGGAACTAGAGGAAATGCGAATTTACCCACCTGAGCGTGACCTCTTGGTACAAATTAGTGCTAAGTATTTTCAGACCATTCTGCAGAAAACATGAAGCAGACAATGGCTCCTAAGTAGCAGATGAAGAATAAATGATGTATTTTAATGACTGGTATAACAAAACAGAGAACACAAAGCTGAGGCAGCCAGACATGCACAAAGCTTTTTTTCATTCCAGGGACATGTAGCTGATGACCTGCAGCTATGTCCATATTGCCTTAGGGAAAAAGAGGCAGATAGAGAAAGGAAAATTCTCTAGTGGCCATCAGGAAAGATTGTGATGGGTGCCCCCTGTGGAGCATCCCCTCCTGGGTGTCCTGTCCCACACAGCAGGGAATCACATAATGTTGACAACCATGGCCAACTTCTTCCTCAGTGAGATGATACCTGTCATCAATACCTGTCATCAATATCTGTCACCAACACCTGTCATCAACCTGCTGGTTTTTGGATGATACTGCCATCTTGACTCCGATTGAAATTGGCTTAATTAGAGTGTCAGTGTTGCACACCAATTGACTGTTCAACCCCGTGCACAACTGTTTTTTGTAACATTTATCAAGTATTAGGAGGAATGTTATTTACTTACCTTGCTATCATAGGTGTAATAGTCTGGGATCTCACAGGAGGGTGTGGTGGTGTCTTTCTTAAAAGCATTTGTGTGAAGTTCTGAAGTGTAACTCCCAAGATCCGCAATGTTCATAAGCAATATTTTTTCTGGAAATGAAAATGTCTAAGTTGAAATCCTTAATCTACCTTCTGTTTTCTTCAGTAGATAGGTTTGAGATAAGACAAATGGGAAAACAAACCTGCGTAGGGAATGTGAGAAGATTATTGCAAACACTCGAATTACTCAAAATCACTTGTCACTCAAAGCAAGAATTTGCCATTTAGAGAAAGCGTCAATCTGAGCAAGAAATTACAGTAATTAAAGATAAACATGTCTGTGAGGTATTTCTCAGTGCAAAATTAATGAAGTTTGTTCTGAAACAACTTTGCCGTGGAAAAACAATATTGAAAAACAATATCAAAAACCAAGACAAACCTGCAAATAGGATTATATTTGGGAACTCTTGAGTCATTCCCTTTCACGGTATAGTACAGTTTTTTCATGTTTCCATTCAGGTTGTTAATTAGCTGCTGACTGGGCTGAGAAATTAGCACCTAAATTCCTTTTTTTTTTTTTTTTTCCCCCAAATCGGAGTTTAAAGAAAGAGTTAACCTAAACCATCAAGCCCAGAGACAGCAAATTTGGAGAAAATTTAGATCTCAGACCACAGCTGATGCACAAACATGCTCATCTTAGATGTGCAACATCTAGCGGCAAGAACTCAATAATTCCCTGGTGAATATCTTCCGTGGTACTGGATTTGTGTGTGAGAAAAAATCTGCATAGGGAAAAGTAATGGATACTGCAGGTTTGATGAGTTTCTGTTCCACGCACTTTGGCTCCCTAACTCTTCCACGTGAAGTTGTGCTTAACTCACTCAAATGGGCTCGTTTGTGACTGAAATCAAAGCAGAAATGTGCAAGTCCTAACCCCAGTGTCATAAATGTTTTCTTTTGACCAGTTAGTTTTCAGGTAACCTCAGCTGCTCTTTGGCTTACAGTCATCTGCCAAATTGGGGTTGCTTCTTGGATGAGCTGTCTAGTGCATTTTGGTTTTTGTCAAGTTTAATTAATTCATTCATTAATTGCAGAGAGCATCAGCCAACCTCTATCTTAAGCAATCTTACATCATTGTCTTCCTTTCTTCATTATTTTCATGAAACACTTGCATCTTGAATGACTCTGCTAAATTGGCAGGTGTAATTGGCTATGAAAATAGATTTTTTTTTATTAAAATGTGGGGTCACAATTTAATTTTGTTCAAAAATATTTTTCTAAACCTTATTCTTTCTAAAATTCAACTTGGATTGTACTTGAGGCTCTATTTAGCTTTTCAGTACGCCTAAAGTATTTTTTTTTTTTTTTACTCCATTGCATTGTGGACTGCAAGCAGTTAAAGTTGAATATTTTTCCTTGTCAAGGTTCTTCAAACTGGTGGAAATTTAGTTCTGAGCAGCCCAGGATTTGGACCTGTTTAGTCTGGAGAAGAAAAGATAGAAGGGATCTCATTACAGCATATAAATACTCAAAGGCGGGTGCCAGGCTCTTTTCTGTCATGGCCAGTGAAAGGACAAGGCCATAAATGGACACAAGAAGTTTGGAAACCTTTAAAACCTCGGCATGAGGAAGAATTTCTTTACACTGAGGGTGGCAGAGCACTGGCACAGCTGCCTCAGCAGGTTATGGGTCCCCCTCCCTGGTGACATTCAAACCCCACCTGAACAACCCGCTCCAGGTGACCCTGCCTTGGTGGGGCATTGGACTGGGTGATCTCCGGAGGTCCCTTCCAACCCTGACAACTCTGTGATCCAGTGATTTCTTGCACATACTCAAGTGCATTTTCACTCTGCATTTCGTATGCTTTTAACCCAGATTCTCTCAATAGTTTTGTTGTATCAGATTCTTTCTTTTCTGTATTCATTATCTATTTAAATTATGAAAGCAAAATAAAAAAGGCTTACTTAATGCCAGCTCTGCCTTTGGAGAGATCCTTCATATTTTGGAGGTCAGAACTTCTCAGCCTCTGTATCTCTATAATAAGCTATGCCAAAGGAGTTTTAAGAGAATTTTAATTCTGTAACATCTGTAAATCCCTGAATCATAAGGCACCTCAGCATATGCTTAGAACATCTGTCTGAAAATGAGGGCTTGTAAATACTACAGAGAAAGTTTCTATGGGACAGATTAGAAAACATGCTTCTGTGGAGAAGGAAAAGCAGAGATAGGGAAAGTAGAAATAAAGAGAGGGAAAAAGAACAGCAAGCATAGGAGATTAAGGAGAAAGCAGATAATAGAAAGATAGTTGCTGATAAGGAATAGGTAGCTTAAAACAATTTTTCAGAAAATGAAAATTCTAAAACAAAGAACACAAGCTTAAGACAAAATAGAGTCACTTGTTATAATTAAATATTTGCTTTATATTAGTAAAGGGAATTAAAACAGTTAAAATAATATCATTCACTAGATTATCCTTCATTGTGATTGACAATATTTGTTATGCATGGAGGTACATTAAAGTTCTTTTAGAAAGATTCAGGAAACAAATGTATTTACTTGGCTTTACTTGGTTGTAGGTATAAAAAAACCTGTGTTTTTTGCTTATGCAAATACAAACATTCCAAGCTCTTGAAGTAAATACTAAATCTAAAACCATTATCACCAGGGTTTCAAACAAACAAACAAAAGGATAGGGATTGTGTGTAAAAATTGACATTAAAAAGAAATATTTCTTCTTTTCTCAATTTATTCCCCCAGGAAAACATGCTTGAAATATTTTAATTCCCACCCCTCATCCCCCCCTCCCAAATGGCATAGTAACTGTAAGGATAGAAAATGTGAAAGGCCTCCTTTAAAACTCATTACAGAAGATTCAGGCTGAGTGGTCTTTCTGTTTTTCATCCAGCTGTTTCCTTATGATACCTACGCCTTGCAGCATTTATTCTCTTTAAAATTAAAGCAAAGAAAAAGGAGCGCTACAGTATTTTTCTTTGTCAATGCAAGACAACCCCGTTATTTATTAATTTTTACTTCCTCAGCTGCATTTTGAGATACAGCAGATGTAAAGCTGTATTAAATGTTCTACACTGCTACCATTTAGTAGCAAAAAATGAAGAAAAACATCATCTGATGTGCTCTAATAATTTGAAAATTATCTATAATAATAATTCCCTTCAATGACTAAATAAATAAAAATGAAATGTCATCGTCATTAAATATCTATCGGAACATCTGGCACTGTACCTCGTTAGCATGGAAAGCCTGCTGTGCATGGAGCTTGTCATTCTTGGTGGCTGGGAATGTGACTTTATTCTTAGTGCAGGTCAGAAACTCACTGTCCAGGGCATGAGGAGTAATGCCAGAACAAAGAGTCACTCCCAGCCTGATGGGAAGAGCAGTGGGGTTGTGTGATTGACTTCTGAAGATCCAGAAGGTGACGCTCAACGTGTCCATTGAATGGGGAAGTGTATTGGAATC
The DNA here is from genome assembly GCA_013397975.1 of Machaerirhynchus nigripectus. NCBI lineage: Eukaryota > Metazoa > Chordata > Aves > Passeriformes > Dicruridae > Machaerirhynchus > Machaerirhynchus nigripectus. The sequence goes on from VZRQ01004993.1 coordinate 965,264, forward strand.
CGTGCAGTAGGGAAGCTCACCTGAAGCATTTAGTAAGTACAGGAAAAACAAAAACATGGTCAAAACAATTAGTTGACTTGTTCGTAGCTTCTCCCTGACCCCTTTCTGTCTTGTTTTATATCTGTCCCTCTGTGTCCCTCTGTTTTTCTTTGCAAACAGTTTGAGTAGGAAGTAGAGGAAAGTTGTATTGTACAACTTTTTGTGTTGTGCAGCCTTTCAATATACTGATTATTTTTCATGAACTTTATATGTGGCTAGGATTTAGCAGAACAAAATGGCAAGAGGTGAATCTGTGGTGCTAAGTGATGCCCAGTAAATATCCATTTACTGGATATTTGCATTATCAGAGGAGCTCCCAGTAATATTAATGATACAAGAGCTTTGTCTTTCAGAATGCAGTCTCTGGTGATGATAGTTGTTGATTCCTTATAAATAAAAGCTGGTGATCTAATTCAGTACAAAAAATGGTGGTGGTGTTTGAGATCAGCTGACTTTTAGATGTTCAACACCTCAGACCAGTTTTCTTCTCCTACACCTGGTGAGCATTAGTATTTGCTTGCTGTACAGATTTTACCTTTTCAGCTGGGAAGATTCATGCAGTAGTTACCACCATATAAATAACACTTTTTGAATTTCATATTTTAGAATGCCAAGGAATTGCATTCCATTCTACAAATATAAATAAAAATTCCTTATCATTGCAATACCTGAAGTTATTTAAGCACATTTCTCTCTTGGGGAATGATAAGAAGATTTGCATCCTAATTTTTTTTTTTCTGAACTATTATGTTTCTAATTTGTTCCTGGGATGTTTAGGCACTCTCACTCAGATCTATAAAAATTGTTTAAACGCTATTATGTATTTTCTGAAAATAAAAAGTGTTTTTGGAAATAATAGCACCTTTCTATCCCTGTAGAGGCTTTAGAAGGTGTTGGGAACAGTAAAATTTATCTTTTTTATTGTTGCACAGATAAAACTGCTTTTATTTGTTTCTTACGTCAGAGTATAATTTAAACAGACCAAATATTTTTCTGAAAAACAATATGATATGAACAAGAATGAATCTATTAAAAGTGCTAGATCTGTGGTCACTGTATTTATGAAAGCTGACACTGGAATGTTCAAAGGCATAGCGAGTTCTAAGAATGAGAGTTTTCATTATAGAGAAGATTTTTTAGGTGCTGCCATGAAAGCAAATGTCTGTTGCTGGTTGGCGTCCCTGTGATGAATTACTCTGGATTGCACACAGTTTTAGGAATTTACCTGTGCAGTCACAATTACTGAATGGCCTCCGTGCTGCAAGGGAATCTTGTTTCCATACGTGCTTTATGATCTTGCCTACAAGCCCTGAGTCCTGGAATGCTAACTTGCACAACATTATAGAGTTCATTGGTGAGGTTCCAAAGTGCACTTTGCTGCTCAAACCACTGTTCTGCCTGAGGGCCGGGAGTCAAACAGTGGTGCACACGTTATGGGTTTCTCCATCAATCCAGAGTGTCAGTGGCAAATGGATTACCTGTGCCATAAGTATATTTTGCTTATCAGTGGGAAATTCCCACGTATGCTGAAACTGTGGTGTCTAGCGATGCCCTGGGATAAGAGGCATTGTATAAATGTAAGTCATGCTTGTGAAGTTACATTTTCTGAATCCCTGGTTCCATGATTGTTTGCTTTAGACCCTGTGGTAACATGTGAGTGGAGGAGAAAAAAAGAAAATCTAAATAAAGCACAAGGACGTTCAATGTACCCTAACAAGAAAAAGAATTGTTAAGGAAATCATAGTGCTGAGATCTAAATATTTCACAATTAGGCATTCATTTGGAAAGAGCAGCTGCTCTATATCCTCCACATACTATTTTGCTTACGTTGTTTACTGATTACAAAACACAGAATATACTTTTATTGACTGTTTTCCCCTACAGTCTTCTAAGAGTGTAATGATGAATATTTATATGAAGAAACAGCTTCAAGGTTCTAGCACCAGCAGCAGCTGTGCTTCTTACAATGTCTGCAGTCACTTGGGTTGACTAGATGTAAATAATTTACATGTGCTGTATATAGCAGCCCTTTCAGATCTCAATATATTTATGCTAATACGTAACTTAGATTTTGCTGGCAACCACTCTGTTGATCAAATTCAAACAAAAAGTAGGTTGTGGCTGTTCAGGGAGTAGACTTCCAGTTGCCCTGAACAACTGCCGTGTGCAGTACAGAAGCCATCACAGTTAAGTGTTGAATCTCATGATGTTGGAAGAATATTTTAAAGCTAATTATCACTATCAAGAAAGTCCTTGACGTCAGAAGGCACTGACTGAAGTTCTATACAGTGCTTGTCTAGTTACCTATGACTTCAGAATTTATGAATATCCAAACACTTGAAGGAGCAGACAGCAAGCTCTTTTGATATACAATAGCAAGATTGTTCCCTCGTATTGTTTCATTAGTGATTTAGAGCTGTAGCAAGTACAGGAAAAATTGCTTTTTCCTTCAGTATCTACCATGAAAGTTTTGCATCCTGTGATAGATGCTTAAGTTTGTATTACTGTATATAGATCTTCAGTGCCGTGGAGGATCAGTCTGGTCACACTCACCTGTTTGAGCTGTGAGCTCACACACCATGCCTACAGATGTATCTTTTGTGTAGATTAAAACCAGTACGTGCAAGTAAAAAAACATTCCTGCAGCTATCACTTAAGGCACACAAGTGCTCTATTTGCATAAACAGGTAGGGATTGTTCTTTAGGAAAAATTCCCGTATTGCCTTTGACGTTTGGTCAACAGGAATAATTGCTGGATGCATATGCCTTGCCTATCTGTCGGTTTGCTTTTCTGCTCTGTTTATTTTGGTGGCCAGTTCTTTTGGATTATGCTTTCATCTAAAAACACCAAACAGGATTGAACTGGATACTACTGTATGAAGACACATGCAATCAGGAAACTTCCAGTGTAGAAAATTATGATGCAAAGTTACATCCATTTTTACCAATTTGAGAACAGTACAGGAAAGATTCCCAAAGCTGCTAGTGGGAGGTACACACTGCAGCTTTCAAGAAAGGAATCATTCATGGTTTTTTGCTTAATTTTAGGTTTCCATCAACCAACAAATACATGTGTCACTATTCTTTTTGATTTGTCAGTGTAATTAACTTTTCTTCTGCATATACGTTTGGGGTTTTTTGTAAGGTGAAAGGAAAAACATAATTCTTGCCTCTGTTGCCCACAGTAGTGGTGGGGACATTCAGATGTCACTGCATGGTGCTGTGACACCTAGGCAAACAGTAAGGAATTGATTTTGCTGGAGGGATATCCCTGTTTGGCTGATGACTGCTCAAAGTTAGATGTATTCATGATGCAAATACATATGTCCACTTCATAGAAAATTAAAAATGTCAAAGCAGAATCTCCAGATTATGTCTTTACCGCATTTAATTTTTTTTCTAAACCAAACAATATCTTTGCTAAGGCTCCTAGCACCCCTTTGATGCATATCAGAAACATGTGAAGGTGCACAGAATTGACAGAAACAGGAACTAATGGAGTAGTTAGTGGCATTTCCGTAGCTTATGGTGAATAACAGAGTGCCAAGACTTTAACAAGGGAGGTTGTGATGCAGCCTCTGTCACAAGGGAGCATGTGTTCAAAAAGAGGAGTATTCAGTGACTGAAAGAACTGAGTTGTGCTTTTTCCCTGTGTTAAATAAGGGGGCTTGGCTTTTATACAGAAGAAAGAGGCTACACCAAAAAGTATTAAAAATAGTTTAAAAAATTTCCCCCTCCCCCCCGCCAACCCACCCCCCAAAAAGTAGTATTTAGCAGCATTTTAAAAATGTAAAAATGTAGTCCTGAAGATGTACAGTGAGGCCAATGATTATACAAAACAGGAGTTAAAATACTGAGCTGGGAATTAAACTTGAAACATTTGCTGTTTGGTGCAGTCTGGGCTTTCCAAAGGAAAATCTTTGCTTTTTAATATTATTTTTACAAGCCCTTGAAACAGTCCTCTTGGGGTTTATTAATGCTTATTAGGAAATAGCGATCATTATATACAGAGGTGAATCATTCCGAGTGGGAAACCATTTCAGGCCTTCCTATATTTTTGATTGGGGGTGGGAGGGGAGAGAAAAATAAATATAGTTATGGACTAAAACATGCCTATAGATACCGTGAGATTTTTAAAAGAATGAAATTCCAGGGGGTTTAATAATAAATACTTAAATATTTGCAAAATCATACTTGTGTTTCTTGATTCACCTTTAAACTTTTATTTGGCTATCAAAATTGACTTGTAGAATAAATTTTTTTCAAGTTTTATGTCTCAGGTGCCTGCATCCCATTGAGTTTTGCATTAGTGTTTAAATCACCTGAGACTGAAGTGCTAATAAATGGATTTATGAGTCTGAATCAAAGGTGCTACTACAATTTATACTAATAAATCCAGCTGGCATTAAACAAATTGATGAGGTTATTGTTAAGCCCTGAAGGTATCCAGGTTCTTTAGTCAAACCTGTGTTTATGCGTGGACCCAAATAATCTGTACAGTCCAGTCTGAAGCATACTCTGCCACACCTCTATTGATTTCACAAAACAGTTTCGCTTCCACATCTCTGTCTTGCTACAATTATCATTTTGGAGGGCAGTGCATAGCACAAGTTTCAATGCTACACAAAATTTTATGTCTTTAATTCTTAAATAAAGTCAATAATTAAATGGTAATTCCTGGACAATTGCCCTGCTTATTATTATGCAGGTCATATACATACTGTCAACACATATTCCAAAGTATTTTCCCAATTTAAGCTTTCCAGCTGGTGAGTACTACTGTTTTCATCTTTCCCCTTCAATAAAGTTCTACAGTAAGAATTGTCTCAAATCTCAATCTATCTCTGTTTTTGCAATGATTTGCTTTCTCCTATATAGAACAACTCCTACTTGTTCATGTATTTTTCTTCTTTTTTTTAAATTTTTTTTTGTTTTGCAAATTGACATTTCAGTTTATAAATAGTGGTTTAAGAAATCAAAATTGTATCTTCTAAACTTTGGAAACAGAGAACTCTACACCATAGTTGCATATTTAAATTCTTAGGTTTTCAACTGGATTTCACTTACTAGTTTATTTTTGTAAATAATTATGTCAGCTTTCCATCTGCCATATAAAAATGTGATGTTTCTTCATATAAATGACTTGAAAACAAACATTTCTGTTGAAAAGTATCTCTGTGGGAAAGTGGTTCATAAGTAACTTTTTGACCTGGAGGGTCCAGTGGAAGGTTTGGGAATTAATGTATTATTAAAGATGTACTTGAAATGTAAAATTCTGGAACAAGTTGGAAGATTGCTGCCTTATGCTTGATTGTCTGTTGTGAATTAGTCTCTTGGTTCCGTAGAAGATTTCCATTAGGAAATTTCCTGAAAAATCTTTAGAACAAGAGAGCAGCCTAACCTAAAGTGTCAGTAATTTCATGGTGAGTTATGTGTCTTGAATATAAGAGTTCAACACCACTTGGTTGCCATGGTTCATTAGTTATCATCAAACCCCTAGATCATCTTTGAGTAGAAGCCCAAAAGGCTCTAAATATGCACATGCAGTGCAATTAGGAGGCAATCAAAATAAAATTTAACAATTTTGAAGTAAAATTGAAAATAGATAGTGCTTTCAAAGCCTTAGATTAAAGGGAGACAACCATATGTAAATCAGATACAGTACTGCTGAATTATCTTGTTCAGTGTCTGTGCTTTCTAAATAATAGACAAGGTAGTGGTACAGAATAATTCCTTTGAAGGATCTGACAAGCGTGATTTATGGCATAGCCCAAAACACATTCTTTGCTTGAATATTCAATCAAAAGAGCTTCATTTTCCCCAATTCTAATATTGTGGAATTATATCTAAATCGTGTCTTAACTTGGGAAGTCACAGGAGGGAGAATATAAATTACACTCTTACAAAAATATACAAGAGATTTAAATTGGAAAATTGCTATTTTGGAATGCGAGACAGCAAATTACAATTAATCACTGTTCCTCCGCTCATCAGACTTCACAGTGAAGCTTCAAGAAACATAATGCAATATTTTAAAAGGCTCATTTAAAACCCTTTCTCAAATACTACAAACATCTGGGGTGAAAAAAAAGGATATCCTTGTTTAGAATAAATCATTCAATGAGTTAGCATTTGAGAACCTAAAACTAATCCAGTTTGCATAAAACCTCTAAATTTTTATAAAGCTTAACTCAGGAATTATTTCAGATCCAGCCATTTATGAAAGTTGCCTGTAGTCTCTATATGGCAGGAGAAAGTGATAAACTGGAAACTTAACCCCAAGAAAATATATCCTTCAGATTTCCCATAGGTTTTAAAGGATTGGTTAAATTATTCCTAAAGCACCTAATATAAAGACTCTCAGCCTAATGAACATTATGAGTGTGGGCTTTTTCAGATGCTTGACACTCTGCCTCACTTTATTGAGACTCCCCATGGAGACTTCTGATCCAAAGTAAGCCAGACGTGTTTCCATCTAGAACCCTCATCTCCATGTGCTGCAGACTCATGACTCAGCTTTTAAACCTCATGAAACAGATTTGGCCACGTTTGCATAAGCAAATGTTCTCTTTGAGCAACCTGTAATTCAAGAGCGTTTTTCTAGCTCTGTGTCCCGCAGGAAAAAATCCTCTTCCTAAATTTTAAAAAATTCTTGAACTTTCTGTGAGGACGTGTTTGTATTGCTAATTCTCTTTCATGCACACCACAGATTTTGTTCGTCCCTTAATCTTGTCTGGCTTTCCCACAATATAAAGAAAAGACAATGCCTCACAAAGAGAGAACCTACTTTACTTGAGGAAAATAAAACTATCCACACGAGTCTATTTTCTGTTCATGTGGCTTTTGTTTTTTGGTCATATTTGCTTGGTTTGATAGATTTTTTTTTTTTTTTAAGGATTCCACAGGGAGCTAGATTAAATACTGCATTGCTGAGTCTTGCACAGCTGTAGATCACAGGTGCCAGAAGGACCCAGAGCCTGTTCAGCATATCCCATTGCAACATTCTGGGTATTCATTCATTGATTGATCATTCATCATTAAAACTATTTCAATAATTTCAGAAGGATGATAGTGAAAAAACTATCAGGTTATCTGTCACTCTTAGCAACAACAAACGCAAGCTGAGGTAATTTGTAAAAGCATTCTTTGAAAGGACTTCATTCTAATTGCTTGAATTTCCACTCTTTTATTTAGAGAAGGGATTTTATTGCTTAATAGGTAGAACAAGTGAATCCCATCTAGGTATTTATCCTGTCTAATTACATTTTGCAACTATACTGATCCAGAAACTCAAGAGCAGACTGAGAAGGGAGCTATTTTCACTTCTAAATCCTGTAAAACTGTCTTGCGTAGAGTCCAACTTTCCTGTTGTTGGCAAAGCACATGAGAGCTGTTGAAGAGAGGACTGTATCTAACAGTCTTCAGCGATTTTAAACATCTGCACAACCTTATGGACACAACCTGTGTCCTTCAGGCAGCTGGGATCTAGGTGTCTAAAATGCCACTACACACCCATGATTAGGTTCCTGAATTGCTTCCTTAACGTTTTGACTGCTCAGATGTTGTAAGTTCATGGAAGGCACCAGAGGCAAGTCAGGAGCAGCACACTGCATGATTAGAGCACAGGAATATCTGTGAGAAAAGATACAGCTTGCCCTGATGCATATAGTGTGTTATATAACATGTTATGAGTTTTTTTCACAACAAAAATGAATTTTTGAAATTTTTTTTGTTAATTATTATTGTTATTGCTTTTGTTTACTGTGGCGGATTTGTTTTGGACAGCAGTAACAGGACACAGATGCAAAGCTTTGGAAGATTTTCCAGTAGCAGCAGCTGGCTCCTTGGCAGTCTCCTCAGGCAGTTGTGCTGATGCTTTGGAGCTGCCTCTGCGTCTGTCACGTAACAAGTTAGCTGATGGGCTTCCTTCTATGTTTGGATGCCATATTTTTTAGATGTCATTGAAACAGCTTAAATGTTAGGAAAAATGTGTAAATTTTTGGTACCCATGCAAGATACATGTATATGTGATACTTACATATCATACATATAGTGGTGTATGTAAAATTATGTATATGCAATATATTTATGTGTAGAACTTTAAAATTCCGTCTATTCAGCTGATTTCTGCTCTAGAAAGTGCTTTGCAGAAAGTTTATCGATTCTCATTAAAGAACCTTATAAAATAATCATCCAAGTATGTGGAACTAAAGACTGGTGCTACCATGAAGCCTGTTCTCACTGATAGAACTCACCAAAAATTCCATTTTCTTTTGTACTAGCATCCTGTGAATAGTCAGCCTAGCTAACCATCTCCCTTACTCCTGTGTGAATTTAATCTACTTGTCCATTTTAACAAGTTCTTTACTAGCTGCTGTGCTTTCCATACATATAAAACTTCCCATACATTCAGAAATTACTTATAAGTCTCCCAAATTAAAAATGAAAAAAAAAAAAAAAGGAAGGGGGGAGGGCAGTGAACACATGTTCACGTTATACTGTGCCATATGTTGTAGTAAACTGGGTGTATGAATTACCATATGTGTATTTTCTTATCTCTGGCCCTTACATAACTTTGACATGAATGTCCAAATTGCCTGAGGAAAAGGCAGCAGGATACATTTTTAGCTCATCTTTGACAAGGCTTTCATTGAATGGTAATTTTTTTTTCCAGTGCAACTAGGTAAAAAAGGTAAGGATGGCATTAGCAGATATTTTTTTGGTGCATTTAAGGTTGTAAGAGTGTCTATATGAATGAAACCAGGCATTTTGAGAGCCATACCATACTGACTGAGCTTGCGTTTCATCCCAGGTGTAAATTTTTGCCCACAGCTGTATCTCTGACTTATGGGTAGGAAACTGAAAAAAATACTAATCTATAACATCAGAATTATTTGTCCCCAAAGGTTAGAAAAAATCCCACAATTTCATAAAGCTATTTAAAACTCAATAATAAAAAAAAAAATACACAAGAGATTTAATCTTTTTGGTTTTGCTTAAGAAAGACCCAGTATCATTTGCAACCATCTAACCTTTCTTCCATACCTCACGCACCCCTGTTGAGACAAATGCCCTCCTGCTATTCTTTCTTGTCTTTAGGGAGTTACTGCTCAGGTATTGGGTCTGTTCTTAAGTGCTTCAGACCTGCATTCATCTGTGCATGCTCCACCCAGCTCATGTAGTGCCTTCTGTGAGGCCTTGCAGGGCCTGAAGATTTAAAATAGGAATCTGGAATAGCAATGACATTTAGGCTGCAGGGCTTTTCATTAAATTAAAGGCACTGGGGAGACTCTAATAATAGGGATGAAGCAGAGAATGGGCAAAGTAGAATTTGATCAGATAGTGCTCTTGTAATTTGATTATACTTATGTAAGGGAGAGCTGGGACTGAAAAGGGGACAAGTGGAGAAGAATCAATAAAGAGTAAGATGACATTAGGAAAGGTTTTTTATTTCTACTGACTAGCTAGTAAGAGCTGAATAATGTAGTTTTTATTCTCATATGAACTGACCTAAACTTTGGGGGTGATCTGGACTCACTGTGCTACAAGGCTGACATGGTTCAGTTCTAATCCTGTTCTCCTTTTCATGCTTATGTTTTGGTACATCTAAAAATAAATTGAATCCAAATCCTATTTATGCAGGAATGAATATGGAAAATGTATCTCCTGCACATGCAAATTATCTGGTAGAACCTGTATCCTGGACATGCTTTTAGTTACCTTAGTGATCTGACTGGCTCAAAAGCAATGGTGGCACCAAAGAAGGGGATGCCTGTGAAGTTAAACGAGGGCTTGGATACCTCAGAAACTTCTGAGCGTAGCTTCAGACACTGATATTTAAACTATGTTCACCTTTCCCATTCATAAGGAAAGAAGCAGCATTCAAAACACTCGAAAAAGTGTTTGAACATTATACCTACCATTCATGTATCCTTTGTATGAATGGTTTGCTTTCTCTAGGGGAAGCTAAAGGCATACCCCTGCTGAGAAAAGCTTTCTGTTTTTGTTGAGAATGAATGTAAGATAGCACACAGTTTAAAAAAAAAATTCTGTTAATGATAGTGCTGGACTCTGAAATTAAACTCAGCAGGTGGGAAGATGCCACTTGTATCTTAAAGGATACAGCAATTCCCCTGCAATCATCTGATGGATAGCAGGCATGGAACTGACTGCTCCTTGGTTAGCTCCATCTGTATTGTTTTGTAAAATGAAACACAGGGACAGAAACTTGAGTTTCAGAACATCCATGGATTGTGATTCCTTTGATTAGTCACTTAATGTATATTTTTTGTTTTAATTGCAAGGCTCTTTACTGGGGTTTATTCTACATCCTTCAAATGCTATCACCAAATCCAAATATTCGACTGGATATATGATAGTATCACCATTCCACCTGGGGATGGTTTTAGATAAGTATTTTTGTGTTGCTTTCATGTGGAAGAATCAACTTGAAACTCAGAGATGGGATTCTACTGCACAATGCTTATGTTCTCAAATTTTGCTGCAATATTTGTGGCTGGTTTTGAAACTCCACCTCTTGTGGGAAATTATACCTACTTACTATGTAAGACCCGTGTGACAAAATATGTAGCGGGAACCAATCAATTCATTATGCTTTTTAGTTATTCCATTCAATGAATCAGGTTGTGAGATGCATTAATATGAAAAGTTTTATCAATTGATTAATTTTTAATTTGCCATGAAAAATATCAAATCAGGAAAGAGAATAATTTTGTTGTATTAAGCCTTACTCTACTTTTATAAAACCTCTTGCTCAGTCGTCTACCAGAGGAACAAAGTTAATTTGAGTTGCAAAAAAATCATTTCTCATCATGTTTCCCAAAGTATTTTTAGCAGCAGTTTTTAGTGCTTAGTTTGCAACCTGGGTATTGTCTTGGCTCAGCCACAAAGCCACCAGACTTCAATCACTTATATTTTTTTAATGATCTCTGAAAAAGAAATTCTGATATACTTCATCAGTTGTGTTTAGGTGCAAAGGAATACCAAGATCCTGTATCTCAAGCAACCACTTCTGAAATCTTGCTGTTCTCAGTTGCATCATATTAGAAATTGATGCAGACCTTACTTTTTAAAGTGGTGATCCTGTATCTCCTCAGGACGTGGTAGACCCTGGTACAATAGCAGCTTAAAAATCACTCAGAGGTGCTTGTCACAAAACTGAGCAGTTCCTTAGTGAGTATATTGTTCTGGACAGAGTTTTATTACAACGTGAAAACTGTAGTTACTAAAACTGGTTTGTGATTTTGGGCTCAAGTATATTTTAATATCAAATTACAGGTAATACGGGTTTGGGACAGGAAAGCTATCCTTCAATGGCTTTCTGCTAGAGATTTTCAGAGCTAAATCAGAGCAATTTTTTATGCATGTGTAAGTTCCGCTTTGGTTTTCAGGAGCCAACAAATTTCAAAGGTTGCAAATGGATTTAATGCATTAAAAAAAAAAAAACAAAACAAAACAAAAACAAAAAACTAGTGTCTGCTTATCATTATATTTACTTTTGTTTCCAGAAAGCAAATGGAGGGAGAGAGAAAATACAAATCTCCAAGAATTAACAGGTTGTGGAAACTTTTGCAAAATGATTGTTTTGATAAAAGATAACCACACCACAAATCTGCCATATAATGTTAATAACCATGGTTGATTTAAAGAGAAAGGCTCCTGGAGCTCTTGTTAGATGTGTCCTAAACAAAAGCTTCCTTTCTGTCTACTGAACAGGTAATTTTGGTCCTTCCTGGACCTGACTTACCTGGATGGACAGGGTTAGATTAATCTTAGTTTGATTAAAAATGTATTGTATCAGCTAAATTATCACCGTCTGTGCTTATTACACATCTAATCAAAATGTCTAATGACTTTTTAGATACTGCAGACAATTTAGATTAGTTTAACAGTGGTCAGCATAGCAGATTCATCCTAATCTTCTGTAATAATGGTAAAGACATAAAACACTGTGCTATTGAAGAATAGATTGGAAAAAAAACCCAAACTCTTCACTGTTGTTAAAAGATGGGCCAGTTTGATATGTACTGCCTTGTCAAGTCTTTCCTCCAATCAGCACTGCAAATCATCAAGGATTTAATATACAGAGTATTGTATTTGAATGTAGGGAGTATTTTACTTCTACAACAGAGATATGAATTGAAAGGTAAAGGTTTAACATTTTGTGTTACTGTAATTGATGTATACTGAATTGAAGTAAATTAACCTAACAAAGCAGAACCACTTTGGTACAATAGTCATCCAAATTTGCTATTTTTTACTCTGGTCATACTGTGATATATAAATAAAAGCCATTACATCATTAACAATAATTAGCAACAGTTTACCATAGTATTGCACAATTCACAGCATAATTGTGGCATTATTTCCTTGGTCTTGTAAAATTGTTGTCAGAGAAACATTCTGTAAAGGTTTGGAGGATGTACTCTTGTAAAATAAACATTTAAAAACTAGTTAGTCTAGTTCATTACAAGAGACAATTACTCTTATTTGATATTAATTTGAACTCTAAAGGGTATTTTTTAAAGAAAAAAATTTTTTTATGATATACAGTCTTAGATTAGTCTGTTGTAGAAAAAACTATTTCTAAGATATCTAGCAATACCTAAAAATAAATTTTTGCTGAAAGCTTTGGCAGAAACAAGAGTACACAATGGAATTAAGAGGAAAACAGACAATTATTTTTGCCAATATATTCCATTTTCAATGATGGCTAAATGGATAAAGAGAACAGTCATGAAGCACTCAGCCAGCTCAATTTAGGATTTATCTTCCTAATGCACATTTAAGAATTATTAAATTTCAACTTAGTAAACCTAGATTTTAAAACCTGATTATACAGGGCTAGTCAATTTATTGGTGTTTCTTCCCAAAATGTACCTTATGCATTTGACGGACCAACACAAATGTCAGTATTTTGCAATGAATCTGTTCTTAAAAACATATGCATCACTGCTTACTTAGTAGCTTAAGGCTGTTCTTGTTGGGCTGCTATGAGCTGTAGTGTATGTTGGTCCGTAGGATACGTCATCTATCAAACAGATTTGCACTTGCTGTTAGTCAGAGCTCTCTATTTCATTTAAGGGTTGTTTTTTTCTTTAAATATAGAATTTTGTAAGTGAAATCTTGGTTACACTGAAGTCAATGGCAAAACTCAGCTGACTTTAAATAGCCAGGATTTCACCCGTTGTTGAAGGATTTGAAAAATAAACATAGCTACTAGAAAGTAGATTTTTTTTTTAAAAGTTAAATATAACAATTTCAGCCATTTCATTTTCAAAGTCTCAGAAATATTAAAGAATTATAAAAAACCCCCAGATTTATACTGTAGGGCTTAACTGTTTCATTAAAACTCTCTAGTCATTGTATTGTGCTCACTGCAATAAAGAACTACTGGCACTATGTACAAGGCTATTCCTGTGCAAGCAGTCAAGAGTTTTACTAAAAAAGACACCCTGGATGTGAGAAAAAAAGCCAACATACAAAGTGCACTATGCAGAGGCTTGCTTGCAACACCTCAATTCTTCTTCTTAAAGAAAAAAAAGTAAGGAAACAAATTCCTTGTAAAGTTGCTTTTATGCAGTAATGTATCTTGAAATAGGAATTAAATACCATTTTTCCCCCTTGTATCAAAATGTGAATGCACTGCTCTTTTTAAATGTATGCAGAAATTACTCATTATTGAATATCAACTTTCTGTTCAGAGCCTTTTTTCGCAGTTTGGAAATTTAGCACCTAAAATAGAAATTTATAATGTGTCTGCTGATACAACATAATAGCACTGGCAGATGATATTATGATAATCAACCAAAGCTATTTGTTGAGGGCTTTTTCAGCACTGGGAATATGTTCTTAGGAGGGAAACTGTGATGGGAAGCCTGCAAAGGGCTACCTCAATGCTTTGAATGTAACACAACTCGATGCAGACAGCGATCAGTATTTGTATGTATTTATTTCAGGCAGAAGCTTGCTCTCTCCCTGCATTTTGAAAAAGGCACTGAAAACAAAATAGGCAATCAAAATTGAATTTGGTTACGATTCTCTCCTAAGGTTTGTGTGGAGAAGATTGTGCACTAAAGTTAAATCTAGTTCTCGGGTAAGCATATGTGAATTATGTATTTACATCTCTAACAGTAACTTTTTTAGTATTTTCCAAGTTCTGTTCTAGTTGGTCTTTCAGACATCACTGTCCGGCCTATCATTCCCTAAATCTTTGGGCCTAAAACTGAGTTCCTGTTATTTTTGATACAAAGTCTACATGGAAGTTAATATAATGTGGAGTTGACTTTGTCAGCAAGGGTAGGTTTGTAGAGAATGGTAATGGTGTTCCATGGGTCAGAGGAGGAAAATGGCAGACTAGCTGCCTGGCATTAACCTGGAATACCTGGAATATTTCATTTCAGTGGGACTTTTTTCTGAGTTTAAATTAATGCCCAGCTTTTTTCACAACAGTAAGGGTGAATTTAGCACAGTAGGTTTTAGATATAAGTCACTAATGAGAACATGAGAGAGACAGGAAACTGGGTCCAAATCTTGCTGCACTGTTCCATCTTGATTAATAAAGGTATTTAATTTCAGCATCTCTAAGATTTATCAGAATGTTTAAGTGAACTTTGCAACTCTGAACACCTGACCCTATGTTATTATATCTGTGATTCCAATAATATTAATTTGAATTTGCACAGAAATGCAAAAATATTAAAATTATGCTCTACTGCTAGCACTTTCCTTCCTTAATTCTGGATAATAGCAAGTATATTTTTATCATCTAATGTTCCCACCTTTCTAGTAGTGGCATGTTGCTGACTCTGACTGCATTTAAAGCTTTAATTAATCAAAAAGGGATATTGAAGGCCACCAGATTTCCAGCTTTTTATACCACTATTTTGGTTTAATACTTTGTAGAAGGATTTAAAACTTCTCTACAAAGATTACTGTTGGGTGACTTTTTTTTTCCTGAGATTTGGAAAAAAAAACACTCATTAAAAAACAGGTTTATAGCATTTAGTTTCTACAATATAAAAGACAAAATGTTAGATACATTGACTCATATGTGTATGCACATGTATAAATACTTATTTATTATTTGGTACCAACATAGAAGTTGGATATAACAGTAATGTAAATGCCATAGTGAATATACTACAAAGCATCAATAGTTTCTGGTCTCATGTGAGATTATTGACTTCTTTTCATCATTATTATATTAAATTAGAGTAAAAGCAGGGCACAGTAGATAACTAAAACTTCACAGAATTTGAGGGACTGTTCCATATGTCTGCTTTTCCCTTTGGTATTTTCTTTTTTAAATAGTGGGGGAGGAAGAAAAGGCAAACTACGCAAGCTTTTTCTGAAGAGCTAAAATCTGACACGACTTGAAGGCTTTCTGATGCTGTAGCTCCTGTGGAGACTGCTGCTCTCTGATACCTTTTTTGTGGCTTTAGCATCTTAGCCTTGCTGCTCAAGATCCTCCGCTGTTCAATGATGTGCTGTCCGTCTTGAAAGACTTCAAGAAATCGGTTGAAAACACGGGGAGAGAAATTTGCAGAGTTCAAGACAGGGTCCAGCCTTAGGCCTGAGTGTGGATAAGCATCCATAAATACCCAGAAAGTGATGTTGTGTGCAATAGCAGGCATGGTGCTGGTAAGGCCAAGGTTCAGGTTTGATCTCTTGTGGTTTTCTGCTTTACTGCTTCCCATACAAAACTTCTACATTCAAACAAAGTAGAAACTTGTATGCATCTAACTTTATTTTTTTTTAATCATCATAAAAGTAAAACCCATAGGGTGAAAAGTAATTTTTCCTTTAAAAAAAAAAAAGGCTTAACAGCTGGGAAATTGGAAAAGTGAGTGGAAAAAAAAGAGTTTAGCTCAATTAACTACTGTCATTCAGTAGCTTCCTCCTGGGATAACTTCATTTCTTTATTCTATTGTGTAGACCTAATTCCACTGTCATGAAAGAGAACAGATGAAAGGAGTTAAAGAAGTCTTAACTACAGCAAATCTAGTATATTAATTTTCCAAATTGTACCAGAAGCAAAGGGTGCTGTTTCTGTCCTGTGCTTTTTGCTTAGAAAGCAGTTCCCACCTCAAACCTCTGAGCATCCATCATTCTCCTTGCCTTGGACAGATGTGACTTCCACAAGACACTCATAAGCCTCTGTAGATTTTGAAGGTTTCTAGGATTCCTGGGTAAAATAAAGAATTTTGAATGTACTTTCATAATATGTATGCAGCAAAAAAATTTGACTGCTAGCATTTCTAGATTTCAAATGTTTAACTAATGCTGTTAATATGGGAAAACAGTGACAGGGTTCCTTGTGAGCCTATAACTTAATGGTTCATAGAGTATCTGGTCTCTAGGTTAAACATATTACTCCTCTGTGGAAAC
The DNA here is from genome assembly GCA_013397975.1 of Machaerirhynchus nigripectus. Classification (NCBI taxonomy): domain Eukaryota; kingdom Metazoa; phylum Chordata; class Aves; order Passeriformes; family Dicruridae; genus Machaerirhynchus; species Machaerirhynchus nigripectus. The sequence goes on from VZRQ01004993.1 coordinate 981,713, forward strand.
ATAGCCATGCACCTGGATCTTGCAGAGGCATCCACAGACTCAGAACTTGGAGATTATTCTTACTTTCTGCACTCTTAAGTTGTGTGAGCCTTCACAAGTTCAGGACAAAAGACTCTGTTTGGCTCTCTTGGCTTGCCTGTGTTTTGATATGCTCTTCAGGTAGGATTTCCATCTGTTCCTTTAGGTTATTCTTTCCCTCAGCCATATGTGAAAAGTATCTGTTGGCTTTGGCAGCGAGTTTTTGTCTGTTGAAACAGTGATTGCTGTGTAACTCTTTCTTCACTGCAGAGCTTTTAAGATGTGCAGCTTATGCCATGGCCAAATTCCCGGGCTGAGTGTTCCCTGCTTCTCTCATGTGCAGGACCTGATGAAAGGTAGCTGGGACTTAGAAGTTTGTGTGGGAAAGCAGATACACCTCACGGTATTGAATCCATTAGACCCAGAATTGTTTGAAGCAGGACTTAATGATGGTCCCCCACGTGCCAGGACTAGATAGTCTTGGTGAAACTCCCTGCTGAAATTACACCACATTGTCCAAGTAATTCCATACACATTGGGTGAGGCAAGGAGAAATAAAAGAGGAATTACTACAGTTTGGTAATTAAGGCATTTATTCATACAGCACATCCAAATTCAAGTCCTTTGTCCCTTCCCTTATGAATATTAAATGACTTGCATGTAGTGAAACAGCTTCAGCAGTTCCACTACAAAACACCTCTCAGATTGGTGTATAGGACACTCCTTTGGGATGTGGAAAAATGTGGTTCAGGATCTCAGAGCAGATCAGCTATAACACGGATCTAAAAGAGCTCTCTCACCTAATCACTCTGCTTTCGGGTGCAGTGGAGTGAATAGACACTGGACAACACTTCCTCTCTTATTAATAAACCCATCCTCTAAATAAAGTGTGTGTACTGACAAGACGAGAGAATACAATAATTATTTTCCGCTCCCACTGAAAGATGGAATACTTGAGTGGCTTCATGTTAAAACCTGTACACAGTGTGTAGTTAACTGTCATTGTTGGATATGCAATTGCCGTGGAAAACAGTGAGAGTGTCATGCTTGCTCAGTGCTGAGATAATAATATCCCAAGCACAATGGCCAGTGAGCGTTAGTGTAGGAAGAAATTAAAATATCTCATGCTGTCCAAATAAGTGATAAAGGCTGCATTTAAAAGGAGACTCCAAGTAATGTAAGATTCGTGAACAGTTTTATGTCAGTTGGAAGTAATGAGGTAAACCTTAGCCAATGCAAGAGGCCCATTTAGATGCAGCAAAATAAAAACCCCAGGATCTGAAGAATATTAGAAACACTCTGTGTACAATAACAGTGGTTGACTGGATATTAACTGCAGCTATGCCTAGGAAAATAGAAAGTATGAGTGTTGGTTGTATGCAGTCCTTTGCATACCACAGTCCATGTGGGATGGTTGCCAATTATTGTTGTTAATTTAGTCCGTTTATTTTCCTTTGTAGTCCACAGTGAAGAGATAAAATGCTGGTTATGAATAGCATGCATAATGAGGAAATAAGATACTTAATCCCATACAAAAATAATTGTATATGGTGCAATTTTGAGATTAGATTGCAGTCTGAAGCTTTTAAGAGTAAATGCACCTCAAACTTTTAAACTGCCTTTTCGAGGAAATTAGAAATTTCAGTTCTCTGCTGTCTTACAGTGATACAGATAATGTACATTGAAGAGAAAATAGGGAAATAATAGCCATAGTTGCATCAGTTCTAGCTTTTGAGATATGTGTATTTATAGGGCACATTTGACATTTCTTGTGTTCTTAGAGTGGGACTTTATTACTCAAAATGTTTAAATATAAAATGTCGAAAATGTTTTCCTTCTCTCAGTTTTCACAGATGTTCTTTATTTTAAAATAAATATCATAGATACTTTGAGCCAAATTCTCATCTCCAGCTATATCCAACCAAGTCTCAGTGCGCTTGCTTAGGGATCTCTGCTCATGGTTTTCTCTCCCCTCATATTTTCCCACCTATTCTCACTGTCATATGCTTCAGTAAAGCCTAAGTTCCATATCTGATGTTGGATACCCGTAGCTCAATCCCATATGGCTTAATCTGCCAAGCTGATTTTCTTTTTAGTTTTTACAGAAGCAAACCTTGATCTTTTTTTACAATTGTGAAAAAACCAAACAGGTTAAAGAAAGAGAATGTTAGAGTTGCTGCAAGAAGATTTTACAGAAATATCTAAGATGCAAGGGAGAAGGAGGCTGGCTTTTTTTTTTTTTTTTTTTTCTTTTCTACCACGGACAGATAATGTGAGTGAAAACTGCAGCTTTCATGTACACAGTCATCCTTCACCATATGTCAGTTTGCCATATGCTACCATATGTTTTATCAAATGCAGGGTAGTCTTTCTGCAAATGCAGCCTTACATTATGTCTTCATTATTAGAAATCAGTATGTCTTTAACATGGAGACTTCTGGCTGAGGATACTTTAGTGGAAAGCCTTTTATAAGACAAGGGAAGAGAGAGTTTTATCTTCACCAATTTTCACAAGGAAACTACAATCTCCTATTAGTTATTTATCTGTAAATAGCACCTTTTTGTTTTGTGGCAGAGAAGATGTGGTTTTTATGTAATATGCTAGATTGAAATCTACCCTAGATGCTTAAGTAAAATGTGATTGTCTCAGGATTTAAAAGGTCTTAAGATGTGGCAAACTTATGTCACAATAAACGATTTAAGCAGCCATTACTTTTAAATGTGTTTTTGACCTTGTTGAAGTGTGCTGTTTACCTCAGTGGAGAAAACATTACATTGGCATTGAAAACATTCAGAATTAGCATTAGCTTAAATTTATTCATACTTCAAGCACTTTGGAAGGGTTCAGACAAGTCCTTGGATTGAGTTTGAAAATTCTAGCAGTAACCTAGATTCTTTTGTAGAAAGAAAAATATAGTAGGAGCCTGATCAAGACCACTTTTCACAGTCACTTTACATCAGACCAAACTTACCAAAGTCGGTTGTCTTTAGTTTTTTCTCTACCAAATGCTTCTACTGGAAAAAGCTACCAAGTGTTCTTCCTACCTAGTGTTTCCTACTAGCAAACCAAGAGGCTTTACTTCCCTGTAAGGGGTACCCAGGGTAAGCAGTGCAGCCCATATGAAAGGAGGAACAGCATCACTTTCCTAGGAATCGTGTGCCCAGTAAGCTCCAAATCCATGCCTGTTGGTCCTATACATCAACTGGTGCAAACCCATCTGATAGATTAGATATAGATCTAGACAGGTATAGGTATAGATATATAGATTAGATATAGATAGATACATATTTGAAATAATGCCAGTTCCAGAGCATTCTGGCCAGTTTGCAGTAAAAAAACTCCAAGTATATACAGCATCTTGAAGGTAACTAGTCAGATAGTTGAATGTGGAAACAACTTGGAAAGGAAAAAATTAAAGCAGAGACAGGGAAATTAAACAAAGAAGGAGCACTAGGTCAGAAGGTAATGAGTTTGCTGTTCTAGTCCTTAATACCATCCTTACTTGTTTGATACATGCTGTCTTTTCTCTGGCTGAATCTCTTCTGCACTCTCCTTAAATGCTGTGATCAACCCTGCCTAAACACGGCCACATTTCAGTGACTAGCTTTTTGCAGGAAATCCTAGCCAATAATCACAGTTAGTATTCTTTCTCCCCTCATCCAGCTTTAAACAGAAGCTCTTTTTGACCCTTCTGCATAGATAGTTTTCACCTGCATAGAGACAGACCTTCTGCCAGCAAATACTGCTAAGGATGATTACAAATCTCTGTTGCATTCATTGTCCATGAAAAACTTCTTTGGTGAGCTAATTTAGCTTGTGTTTTATTTTTAGAGTCTTCAGTGCCTTCAGTGCCACTGGCTGTTCCTTTGTCATAGAATCATAGAATGGTTTGGGTTGGAAGGGATTTTGAAGATCATCTTGTCCACCTGTGGGAACTGCCCTGTGGGCAGGGGTACCTTTCACTAAAACAGGTTGCCTGGAACCCCATCCAGCCCAGCCTTGAAGGCTCCCAGGGATGGGACATCTGCAGCTTCCCTGGGCAACCTGTGCCAGTGCCTCACCACTCTCACAGTAAATAATTTTTTTTCTAGCATCTAATCTAAACCTATATAGAAAGATTATGGCTGTAAGGTGACATGTATGCTTAGCATTTTTATTTTGAAATGTATATAAGTTTGTCCTGATCTCTAGAGCTATAATAAAAAAGTATGAATTTTTAAATTATTACCATTCATTATCCATTTTTCATGATCATTTGACTTCTGAAATCTGTAATTGGTTTGTCAATGCCATACAGATTATAGCTTGAAAGAGAAACACCTCTAAGATTATCAAAGATGACAAGTGTTTAAAAAATTGATAAGCAAGTTTAATAACCTGCTTCATTAAGTGGAAACAGAAATTAATCTGCAGAGATGTTTACATGTAAAAAGAGCAAGTCAATTGCTCAGTGACTTTTTTTAATTATAACAAATCTATTTCCAAATGAAGCAGTTTCTTTGGCTGTCTATCTCCCAGTTTTACAGAGGGTAGTGATTAGTACAATGAGATAAATCAAACAGTAGACAAAATATGCAGTTTTCCAAATTACTGCCAATTATTGTTACTTCTTTCTGAGGTCTCCTGGATTCCTATAAAGATCCTTTTGGAAGCTGAACGGTCAAAATCAAGATTCGGTGACTTATAATAGAACTAACCATCAGTTTCTAAGCTGCTACTGAGTGACAAGACGGACTACAAGAAAACATTTTTCTTGGTTTTTTAACTTAACAGACTTACCTTTCCCATTTTTCCAAGCTCTCATTGCCAAACTCCCAAAGTTCCAAGGGTAACCAGGGTTATTTCTTGGGTGCATTCAGTTTAGAGGCAACTTAAATAAGCACTGGCAACCACACAGAAAATATGGTGTCATTAGTTGTGACAACATAGCTCTGAAATGGATTTTTGATGCTTTTTGGAATGGGTTGTTCTGGAGCTTTTAAAATATTATTATGTCATGCAAACAAAATCATCGTTGTTAATACCCTTGACATTATCTTCTAATCTTAGTTGTCCACATACCAAATAATTTCTCTTCTAATGCTTTTTTTTGCTATTACTGAGAGATTCATCGACGTGTGAAGTTCCCAAACCTCACCTTTCACTAGCTTGGCTTTCTATATGCATATGCCATATACCTCCCAAACTTGACTTCTATTTATAAGCTTGCTAAATTTTCAACTTGTCCTTGAAATTTTATCTTGTATTTAGGCTTCTGCAGAGCAGACAGCTCCCTGGATCAGAAGTGTTGCACCACATGCATCAGGCAGCGTTAAGGCCAGACAATTAACTGCTGATGAGTAGAATATCTTTTTTATAATTACACACCATCATCTTTCTAATCCCTTCAAGCAATGAGTCCAATGATTATTTTACATTTATACTATACCTATAAAAATGCACTATTACTCCTGAGCCTTGCTACATGCTTTGTTTTTATAAGACATTCTTGACTGTCACTTGCTGTGTCCTGTCAGAGAAAAGAATGTCACCAAGATTGAGAGGACTGTGAGACTGGCTCCCGGTTCCTCTAATAACTCTCTGAATCTTTATATGCCAGGTTTAGGGAAATGGCTTGCAAGTTACTGAGAGTAACCAGCATATGTACATTTTTTTTTTTTTTAGAGGCAACAAAGTCTTCATGTTTTTAAGTTTGAAGAGGTAGATAAGGAGAAAACGGTACCAAAGTAAAGCATTAAGAGAATTGTTGTGGTGTGGAAATGCATCTAGTCTTAAAAGTTAGTGACAGGTGGATCAGAGTTGCTAAGGGAATGGGTAATTAGTAGTTGGTGGGGGGGTGGGGTTGTGATTTGTTTTTATTTTTTTTTAAGGTGAGTTTGATTTCTGGAATGGAGTTTCATGCTGATACACTGTGATTAGTAGATACTTCTGCTCGGAGCTTGAATCACTGTCATTTATAAAAAGGCCTGTGGGGAGCACTAAGCCTCTGGTCTCAGGCATTTACCCAATATCCCCAGGAAAGCAAAGCTCAGGCTCCAGAACCCAGGCCTTAATTACACAAGATACTTCCATGAGCAAACTGAAGGTATGTCAAGGAATATTTTAGAATTCAAGAGCAGGTTAAACTATCTGAGTAGACACAGTTTTAGATCCCTTCAGTGCACTCTGCATTAATCACTTCTAATTCTCTAGCTTTCCCCTGTCCTGAAGGCTCTCTGATGTATTCTGGGATGTCCCAGGATTTTCTGTGTTTCTTTACTTGTATCTGCTGTCTCACCTGCTACTTTCATAAGCTTTTATAAGCTTTCAAACGTTTCTGTTACTGTCTTCTTCCAAGTTTCTACTGAAAGCTGTTTCTGATGAAAAACAGAAAAGGGACAGTACCAGGTCACATACCAGGCTATTTAAGCACTTATTCTTTCAGCTTTGTATGTTATAATTAAGGAATCCCTATTAAAAACCCCACAAACAAACAAAAACAAACAACTAGCTAATTTATATACATTTATAAAAAATCATAAAAATAGGTCAGACTGGCATGGATCTCTGTGTGAGTGGAATCAAGTACTGTAAAATAATATTTCATGCAAGTTTAATGTAGTTTTTAAAACTACCTTAAAAAATGTTTTAAAACAATTGTCTTCTCTTATCCTTCATGAATGACAGGAAACTTCATCATGGTTAATGTGAAATAACAACATGCAATGAAAAAAATACTCATGCTTTCTAAGGGTTTAGTGATATAATTCTTGATAACTCTGCTTCCTGGAGTGTTTTAGAGCTTAATTGTGGGAGGATTTATCCATAGTATATTTTGACTACTACTACTTTTCCAAGCACATGAATAATACAATACAATTAACTCCTTACCCTGATCTTTTCTCTCACGTAGTAATTTTCTGGATTTCCTTACAGAAGTAAAATCAAAAGCAGTAGAAATGCGTTTGGGGTTTGTTTGTTTCACAGTTTTACAACATAACCTAGTTAAGCAATTCTTTATTCTGAAATTTTGGTCACCATTGTTTTGCACTGTGATATGTTCAACAACATCACCAGGATGTATCTAAACTAAAAGAGAAAAGGTCATAAAATTAGCCATGAACATGTAAAGCAGAGGAAAAGGAGGAGAGCAATATTGCATACAGTGGAATATCACATATACTGTGCAACAACCACAAAATGTGCAGCATGTTACATACAAACCACTTTCAAAATAGTGGGTCTGTTTGTATGAGTAAAGTTTTAAACCCATAAAAATTCCTTTTCAGGCATGTTCCTTAGTTTTTCAACTTTATTTATTGGAATTTAAATGTATTGTACAACAACAAATCTTTTTATGAACACTGCAACAGATGGTCAAACACCATGCTTACCTACAATTATATCCAAAATTAGTATGGTTGGTTATATTATCAAAGACAATAAAGCAACAAATGTTCACAAATAAATCCAAACCATCAAAAGTCCAACCTACTCTGCAGAACTCCATTTGGCCATATGAACTCCAGAACATACACCTAGTGCTTACAAACTCTGGAAAGTCTGTCAGGTGAAGAGAGGGGTCAGAATTCCTCCCAGCTGAAACAATTCATTGGTTTGTTTAGGTGTTTAAATCACATCAGCTAAAATAATGCAATATTCATTCTTTAAATCACAGCTTTTCAAAAGCTTCTTTCTAAAGCAGAGTTTTGGAAACCTTTAAAGAACAACAAAACCTAAAATCATAAAATACTAAGTGTTTTCATTTGACTAGGAAAAAAGGGTTTGGAGAAACCACAACAACTATTTCTTTTGGCTTTGGAAAGTTGGTTGCAAGTCAATTATTTGTTCAGTTCTATTTGCAGCAACAGAGAATAGGCTTAAATTCCATATGGCTGCAGAGAGAAATGCTGCTTCAAAGGTGGGTACTCCTGCTCAGAGATGTTTAATGATAGTCTTTCCAGCAGGTACTCAGGGTATTCAGAGTTGGCCTGCTTAGGGGGAACTCACACCGTCAAACCAGGACTTAATAACACCTACATCAGTCTGTGGAGAACGTGTAAAAGGAGATGGCTACAGCAGCCCTCATCTTTTCCCAAGTAATTCCTCCCAAGGTTATTACAGGTTGGTTGGCTGATAAAAGGATGCCTTGCATTTCAGCTCTCTGATGCAAAACGGAGTCAAACCGTGACGCTCCTGTTCCGGTTATCTGGTACGGTAGGCAGATAAATGTATTCTCCTGGATATCTTCCTTTCAACACCGGTGATACGGCTTCCATTGTTGCCCTAAACCAAATCACACTCAATCTTGAAACCCTAATTCACATAGGTACAGATTAGACTTGACCCATTGTTTTGGCTTTTTAAGCACTTGCCTTTGTATCTATTGTCTGTCAAGTTTTTCAGTTATTCAGTATCAGCTCCCTGAAGTGGCTCATTAAAATTTGTGTGTGTTTGTGTGTCTGACTTGGAGGGAATGGAACCCAAGAGAAATACCTTCATATTACCTTTTAAAACAAGCACAGGTATAAGAAATTATTAACTGCTTAGTCTTCCTCTTTGTCTATGTGTGTTACGAGTCCCTCAGCACCAAGGTTTGATACTGTTGGTTTGTTTGATATTTATTGTTTGTAGTTGATATCTGGTAAAATGTTTTACAATACAAACTCACTGATTCCTTAATTCAAAACTTCCTCAGAATGCACAATGTTTTTAACTGATTTGCAATTATTTGAATATTTTCAAATACAACAAAAATTAACAGGACTGCTTTGAAAAATGCTATTAGAAATAACATATGCCCTTTTAAGACAGATATTGTTTATTATTTGTCCATGCTGTTCATATCATTTTAGCCTTCAGCATCACTAATTGAATTGCAGGGGAACCCCACTTTCACTTTTGCTTTCATTATATATATATTCTGCTTTACTTATAGTAGAAAAAAGAAAGCTAATTGAGGAGAGGGGAGGGAAAAAGATTTCCTTCCTTTGGGGAGGAATAACCAAGGTGCTGGTACTAATTCTAGCCAGCATGGAGCACATTCTAGCTTAATTCTGTATGCACGTTTGCCAGTGTCATTATCATCAGCACTGGTGTCAGTGGCTCTGTATGAGAATGAGAATGAGAGCAGGTACAAGAAAGGCAGAAGGACTGAATGGCAAATAATCCCATTTTACTTGACAAATGAAAGGTCCTAATATTTCAGAAACATCACAAGAGAGCTTTGGTGAATGAGTAGACTAATGGAATGTATCAGGAACATAATTTTTGAATACAGATGTTCTTAAAGGATAAATCAGACCTACTAGGCTTAAAATGGAGACTCTAGCCTGAATCTCCTCTACCCGAAAGTTGTGCAAAGCACTGAAAGGCACCAGATGGGAATGTCCATCAATACCTCTTCCACTAAAACCCAGCTGAGAAGTGCTGCAGACTTTCCTGTCCCTCCCTCTTTACTGGCTGGCATGGCTCCATTAGGTCTCTTGCATGCACAGTCTGCTATCCTGCGGTGGTGACAGAGAACAGAACTGGAGAGTTATGCTGTTCCCTGTGTGATCCTTCCAAGCTTATTCACAATCCTTTGTATCTCATGTGACAGCAGAGGAGAGCACTTGCTTTGCTGATGGAATAACACTGATGAATTTGGTAACAGGAGCTTTGCAGAGCAAAAAACAACAGTTAGTTAATCTGTGATTGTGACCACATTTATCATTGGACTCCAACTCCTTAATAAGTCTACAGCCATTGATCAGATTGTTCCATGACATTAAAATACCACATGCATTTATTAGAAATTTCTTAGCACAATTTGTAAGCCTCAGACTTGTGGAGGGGCTACATATTCAGGTGTAAATTTAAGGCTATATTCCCCAAAAGGTTTGCTGTGATTTCTAAACTTGTGAAGCAACTTGGGTTGATTTTTCCTTTCCAAGTGAAAAGCAGAATGCCTCCCTGTTGTTCGAACTGAGACCAGAGGATTCTTGCCTATTCCTTCTGCCTTTCACCCTACTACATTTTCAGAGTTATAGGTGTCATTCAGAGTATACATGTCATTCTCCATGGAGGATTGTGGAATTACATCCATTTATGCAATAATTGTGTGCCTTATACTACTTCATGTTGTTGTAAATGAGTGAGAGGTTCCTGAAATCAAAGCTTACAAAACCGTAAAAAGAGAGGGTGGAGAGGAGAAACATGTGGATGCAATTGTAAGTCCTGTCAGTTTTAATCTGCTAGCAATATTGTTACCTGTAAACCACTCTAAAGATTAAAAAAAAAAAGTCATACCTGTTCTGAAAACATAATTTCATAATGTTAATTATGTGATAGTGGGTCTGGATGCTTGAAGTATATTATAGAAATTCCAGAAAGCTTCAACAAAGCATGTATTTTGTAAAGGGGACCTGGCCCATCCTAAGTAGTCCATGATTGTTTACCTAAAGTCTTTCTAAAAATGTCTGCTTTTTTATTTAGTAAACTACTCATAAATATGAGATTACTGCAATATTTATTGCCTTAATCAGGAAAGGATATGAGGATATGAGCAGAAGCTTTCTTGGGGACTGTTGCTAACCTCTGAAATGTTGCAAAGGATACATAAACCCAAATATAGAGCTTTTTCTTTGTTCTCTTTCCCGCATGCAGGCGAACAAGTGTACACACACACCCCGCTCACACTCTTTGTCCTTCTCATTTCATTTCCCCATGCTCTCTTTTATAGCTATGGTAATCTGCCCAGCAGTCAATATTCCCCATGCAGGCTGGATGAATTCTCAGGAAGGCAGAGAAGCTTGCATCCCAGCTGTACTGCTGTGGCAGTGGTTTTGTTGCCATTTTTAAAGGGTTTGTTTGCTTTTAGTTTGGGTTTGTGGTTTTTTTTTTTTTTTTTTTTTTTTTTTTTTTTTTTTAACATGATCCACTGGAAAATGTATTTGGAGAGAAAAGCAACCCGTAATGATGTTCTGTTTGAAACAAGTGATGCTTGGCTTACTGAAAACCAGAAGGAAAATAATGACATGAAAATTGTCCTTGTTCAGGAGCAGTAAGCAAAGATTATATATAATTGGACAGTTATGAATCAGTGAAACTGCACAGTTTTTCATGCAACTTGGCAAAAATTCAAGCTCCCTATGTATAAGAAATTAGGATCAGAACACTTCCAGAAAAAAATAATTAATTCCTTTAACTTTGTGTGTTCTGGGATGAAACACAGTAACTTTGATCTTTCCATTTGAAATATATTCCATTTCAGTCCTGAAGCTTTTCTGAAATATGATGGAAAATCTTTACTTTCCTTTTCAAGAAGAGCAGGACTAAATTTAAACATCTATTTCATAAGTACATAGGGGAAGAAATAATTGTGAATGACCATATTTTGCTGTCATGTATTCTGCAGTTGCTTGGATCCATTGTTAAGAGTTAGAGTCGGGTAAGTAAAATGTTCCTACCTTCAATTTTCTAATTTATTATGGATTTCTGTTTTGGGCTCCCCTGCTACTTTTCACTCTCTTGTTCTGTATTCTGCACATTCTCTTCAATACTCCTTCCATATCCCTGGATCTTTTGATGGCCTCCTATTGGATAGGTTTTTTCACATTCCTCTAGTGATCCTGATTCTTGAATTTGATGGGGATGAAATTGCAGCTGTGAATTTGGTTAGATAATACGGAGGTTTATTTTTATCCAACTGTTCTCGGTTTTTTATCACAATTCTTGCATTATTTAGATGCTTTATATTTTCTAGATGTATATTTTCTAGATGTATTATCCTGCTGAAGTATCTGGAATAGAAGCATAGGTTAATTGTTTTAAAATCTGTATTCAGATTATTAGAGGAAAGTGCTGTGAAGCAGGAAGGTAGTGCAAAAGGTGTGAGAAAAGACTCACATCCTTGAAAAGTATACTCTGAGAGAATGGTCTTGACTGGAAATGCAGCCATCAGCAGTGGAGGAGTGAGCTACAACAGGTTTATTTTCAAGTTGTGAAAATTCAGTTACAATATGGATCAAAGAACACTGATTCTTTGAAGAACAGTGGATGGGGAATTACTGACAAGAGAGCATCCTGCTGAAGAGAAATTCAATAGTCATGATGATCTCTAATGAATTTAATAAATGAGGGACAAATCTTGAGGTACTTTACATACCAGCAAAAAGGCAAAGTTCTTTCTCTGAAGGGAGTTGTAAGTAGAGGAACTTGCTCTGGAGATTTCTCTCACTCTTCACATCAGTGCAAATTACCAGGGAGAAAAAGAAGAAATTACAAATACTAGGAGACTTGTCAAGGATGTAACGTGGAAATTTACAGAGACATAACTTTGGGAAGGGACAGGGGATTTCTATTCCTTCCTATCCTCAGCAGCAATAGATCATAACCCCAACCCTCCGCTTCTATTGACGCTACGGTTTTCTCCCTCACAACTACTGCAAGCAAATTTTACTCTAGCTTTTAATTGACATTTTGAAGTGAGTTCTTTCAATCATGTTTTAGTTCACTTTTGAAAGATTCATGCATAGTTGTCCAAATCTGGATGAGCATTGGGTGCTTCTTCATTTAGTACATGTAAGCGGCTCCATGAAATTTCAAGTAGAACACCACAGTATCCAACTCTCTGAACCACTCAGAGATGTAAAATCATTTACAGGATGATGTGCAGAATATTGTTCACTAAAACACTGTAATTCAGTAAAGAATTAAAATTACTTCAACTGGAAGTTTCAAAGCATGACTGGAAGTTGAATCCCATGAGAACAGACTATTTAATGAATACTACTGAGCCCACTGAGTCCAGGAGCAGGACCATGTTTGAATCTCATGGATGTTATGTAATAGTTAATGACATGGTCCAATTTTAGGAAATAAGGTCTAACCGTGACAATTTTTGTCAGTGTTAAAAAGTGGGAAACATGCACATGAAGATACATATATATATGTATATATATATATCACAGGGTATTCTTTCAAAACCCAAGTGGATGGTGCAACTTCTTTTCTCCTCATCTAAAATCTTTATGCTTGATGCATTTTCCTCTTTCTTTAATTCATTTGGTCTTGTTTTGTGATCTAGTAGAGGAATTTACAGCGCAGTGAGATTTGCCTTCTTATTCATTTATTGTTGGCCTACATAAGGTTGGTTATTCTCATTGTTGTCTTCTGCATCAAACAGGCAAATAGACCTGTCATCTCTAGTAACATCACATGGGGCAAGAAAAGTGTGTGGATAAGAAATTTCCTCCTACTTATTTCTGTACCAACATGGGCAAGGGGAGGCCTAGAAGAGAATATTTTTATTTCTGCGGTTTAAAATTTTCCAGCAAAAATGATTGCACGCAGGAGTGCTATTCGTAGGAATTTAAAGATGAAAGGGAGCGCAGGACATTGTCCCAGTGCTGAAAAGCTAATAAATTATATTTGAGTAGTTCCAGGAAGCCTATGCTGTTCCAAAGTAATTCTAATAGTGAAGACTCCACCATCTTCTAGGTGATCTTTTATAGCACCTCACCATCCTCACTGTTGAGAAGGTTTTTGCAATATCTACCCTGAATCTTAATTGCTGCAATTTAGCACATTTCTTTCTGTCCTGTCCATCACTGTGATTGAGAACAGGTGATTTCCTTATTCTTCAGAAACAGCCTTTCATGCATTTGAAAGCTATTATCATGTTCAATCTCGGTTGTCTCCTTTCAAGCCCAATTCTTTCGAGCTTTATTGAAGCCCATGTTCCCTAGGCTCTGGTCATGTTGCTCTCCTCACATTTTTCCCAATAGGCCCGTGTCTTCCTGGGGTGTAATGTCCAAATTTGTACCTGTATTCCTGCTGAGGGTTTATTAATGCTGAGCTGAAGGGGAGAATTGCTTCTCATTTTTGCAGGCTCTGCTTGTGTTTGTGCACTCCAATATGCTGTGAGCAGATGTGGACTCACGGTGTCACCCTGAACCACGTTCAAGCACGGAGGCTCACACTAAAACCAGGGAACTGAAGGGAAAAGAAGTACCAAACATTTCACCCTGCCACATATCTATTAGACAAATATGACAAAGTTTTATTGGAGATGAACGTGCTGGAAAAGATCGGGGAAAAAGAAGTTCCTGTTTGCCACAAGAGATCAGTGATCAACATTTACTGATTTCAGAGTGCTTGAGTCACCCCCTTCACCAACAACTGAAAATCTGATAATCTTTTTCTTTTATCAGGAGAGAAATATGCTTTGCAGATTAATGTCTGGGTTTGTGTTAATGCTCTGGGTTTTCTCACTCCTTGTGTTTATAGTCACCCAGGTCAGAAAATTTCCTAATGAGGTTTTTGTGTCTGTGGTTAAAGACTGATGAAATAATCTGCTGATCTCATCACTGTGACTAAAAACCTCAGTGGTACAGCAGTTTTTCCTTTTCATACAGGGAGATTAAATTAGAGAGTCTAAATAAATTAACAAAAACTTAACTGTTGTTTACCACCTGGGTCTGTACTGATTAATGACACAGGAATTCCCTGCTGCTAGTCACATTTACAACATTTACATTGCAAACTGTACTGGAAAGGAATAAGCAAACTTCTTCAAATGCATAATTAGAATTTTCCTTCTGGAAAACTCATCTTGTGAATCTGCTTATTTCTGAGCTTCTTTAGTAGAATGAAGCCTTTACTGTATTGCTTGCACATTATAAATCTCCTTTGATGAAAAAATGAAAGAAATGCAAACTAAGAGAGATGCATTTTATAGACAAAAAACTTTTTCATATACTGAGTTGTATAACTGAAGCCCATCTTGACTAGAGGAGTTACTCTGGAAGTTTTTAAGGTTGTAAGCTATTTCCCCCTGTGCAATTCAATAGCTCATTGCCAGTTAAATATCATTATATTATGCTGTATATAGATCCAGTGTTCTGGAAGAATTCCACCAGAAGCAAATGCATTTGTGGGATACCCTCTATAGCTAATGGATATTTATTTTAATGGCATAAACATTGCTTTAAATCTCTTTCTGCATTAATGATAAATTGATCATTAGTGCAAAGTAGGTGAGAATTAAAAATGGCTTCTAATAATTTATAGCTCATATTGATTTTGCTGGGATGTTTCAACAATAAAGCAGAGCTCAGGCCTTTGACTTGGGTAAATTCCATTCAGGTCAGTGGGATGTTTGCTGAAACAACCTGTCCTTCAACCCTCACTTTGTGGGTTTTGACCACCACGTGCATTTTGGAGCTCAAAAGTGTGTGGCAACACAAGCATTGCTCTTGCATGTGCCCTAATTCATAAACCTTTGTGTGATTGGAATTTTGGTGTAGATGTTCACTCTTAGCCAAAGGATTGTTGCTTGTTGTCCCGTGCAATGCAAGCGCATCAAGGGTAGGATTTTTATTGTTTGAAGTGCCCTGATTTGAGTTACATGAATTAACTAATCTTGGGTTCAGAGGTCTCTCTGAAAAGAAAGTATTTCAAAGAAGATTTGTTCAATCCCGACTGAAAAATAGCAATAAAGAAAAGGAATTTAACTTTTTTAAACTAAGACCACAAAAATTATGAAAGGGAACATCATTTTAAAAATGAAGTCATTTTTTACAATGTGATTCTTTAATTTTATAATGTTCCCTTTATTTTTCACTACAAATAATTTGAGAGCATTTCATGTTTCTAAATGAAAAGAAAAAAAAAAGGATTTCACTGTAAGTCTTTTTCTTGGTTCCACTGCTTTTGCTGCTTTATAAAGTGCTTTGATATATCTGGATGAGAAGGACTACACTAGTACTAAGCTTTTTTTAAACAAAGCAGCCACAGATCAGTAGCATATACTGTACCAACTCCTCTAACAAAACAGCAGTTCTGCGAGAGGCAGGGATATGGAAAAAATGTGATAATTCATATTATGTGATTGTCTTCCTCCAGTGCATGGCATAATTCTGATTGAAATTACTGGCAGTACTTTGTGTGCATCAAAGGAAAAACAGCTCCAGGAACTGACATCCTGTGAAATGTGGAAGAGCTATTATAGGCTGGTGGTTCAATACAGTGGTTTCTGAAACCTTCCTGATGAAACCCATAAGCTTTTTCTGGGCAGTAATGCTCAACTCTGTAACCAAAGATGGTCAGCAGACCACCCATCTTTTCTATTCAAATTTATGATAGCTTTAGCATGTGCAAAGATTCAAAGAGCAGGTTTCAGACCATAGTCCTTTTCAGGGACCTATTCTTCTCATTTTACTTGTTAGAAACAAAATTAGATCCAAGGGTGTTAAAAGAAAGCTGCTAGCTTTCTAAGCCTTCAAAAATATGTATGCATTGCACATTTTTTCTCTGAGTACATCTTTTATTATGCACAGAAATAAATAGGTAAAATTAGGAAAGTTTTGATAGAGCCATAAAACTGCAGCTGAGAAGTCCTGGATTTTCTTTCCTGTTACAACCTGCTTTTAAAGATAAGCTGGTTGTGACTCTTCATTTTAATTATATAGCAGGCACTTTGTTTTAGCTGGGAATTCTTTTTAATGTAATTCATTAAAAACTAAAACACAGGTATGCATAAAATTATTTTCTGTTTCCAATCTCTTGACATCTGCAGCTGTTATTTGCATATATGTTAAGGAGAACAAGCTTGGCCAACAAAGTTTCTTTACAGTGGTAATGTTTTCCCATACAAATTGTCCCTTTAAGCAAAGCTGATCAAATATTTACAGGATTCCCATCTATCTACGTATAAAAATTGAGGGAGGCCCACGCTTCCATAATTATTACAAACATTGGCATTCATCAGGAAGCAATCTCGAAGTGCTTTAAACAGAGCATTGGCATTAAAGTTGCACTGAATATTCTTGTCAGAGGTTTAAAGATATAAACTTGTAGGTGGAGAAGACTTGATCCTGCAATGTTCTTTTTAATAGCGCTGGAAGATTAAAGCCTTTGGAACCTTTCAGCATTGGTGTGACGGGTGTAATTCCACCAAGCCTTACTCTTGCAAATACCCTTTATCTTTGGGACTGGTAACATTGACCCAGCTTGCCAATTAGCCATCAAATGCCAAGTGCTTTGTAGTGGTCTGTCCGAGGCTGCATTTTGAAAAACTGTGGCAGAGGCAGGTGTAGAAGTTCCATGTTTTCCATACTACCAAAGAGAAGTGTAGGATTATGTTTTAGAGGAGGGTGTGGTACCTCACCTGATAGTCTAGCCATCAATCATCACAACAGGTAATTCATATTACAGTGTCACTGCATGAGAGATGTGCCAGTAAAATGCAGATAGTTGTCCCTACTTGAATGCTTCCCCAAAGGTCTGTTTTCTGTATTAGAATCCCCTATATTTGTCCTTAAGAAAAGAACAGAATGTATATATCATCAGACATTCTCTCTCGTTAAGTTAATTACCTTTGGCTTCTGTAGTAGCTTCATTTTTCTTGCCCTATCAATAGGTCTGCTGAAAGTACAACACAAAGGGTTTTATCTGTGTTATTGATTGGCTAGAAAGTGATGTGTTTGTGACTACTGGAGCTTCTCCAATAGTGCGCATTTATTTACATTGGGGGCAAAAAAAATCAGTGTTACTTGGAAAAAAACTAACTAAAACTTTCATTTAACATTACAAAAGAGAGTATTGCTTAATCCCTGAAGTAGGAAATTGCTTTTCTTCATGATCCATTGCTTTCATACTGTTTCTGGCTGCTGGTGCTGAAGGAAAGAAAAACTGTGTTCTCACTCTGTTTTCACTGTATCTATTTTCTTATCCTCTACAAAAAAAAAAAAAAAAAAAAAAAAAA
>VZRQ01004993.1:1009287-1225467 GCA_013397975.1 Machaerirhynchus nigripectus
AGGGAGCCGCCTGGAAAGCCCAACCCGGAGGCGCCCGGAGCTGCGGCCTCCGGCTGGGAGTGCCCCGCCTCGTTTATTCTCCCCTCCCCCTCCCCCCCCTTAGTCCCCTCCTTGCCCCAGTGCGGGGACACACGCTCCGGGCAAGGCGCCCCCACGGCGGAGGCAGGGCAGGGCCGGGCGCCGGGGGACCGGGCGGGGAGGGAGCCGGTGCGCTGCTTAAACCGCTGGTGATGATCGTGCTGCTTCCACTTCATTACCTTGGTCGAAAGTCGATGAACTAAAGCAAAGGTCAGCTCATTATGCTAGGGATCGGGGGAGCGGTAAGCGCTGAGACACTGAGGGAGGGATAGCGATGCCCACTGTAGCGGGCAGCAAAGGGACGGAGATGAAATTCTTTCCAGGTGCAAAAACATTTTGCTTAAGAACGACAGTGCTCCGGCAGTTAGTTTCTGAAGTGACAGGAAGCTGCTTCAGTGCCCTTTGGAAAGCCCCGTGCAGTTCTCTTTCTTTTTGCACGCAGACTTGCGAGAACCTGCACAGCAATACATGCAGAATAGGTGTGCATACATATGTTCGGTAGGACCAAAAGCTGTCAAAGAAAGCGAAACACCAGACTGTGTTTTAAGGATTTAAAGCCTCCCTTTGTCTCCGAGGGAGGAAGAGAAGATAAAGAAACCCCCTTGCTGGTTTCTGATTAGATTATACAGCTTCATTCTTCTTCATTTTCTCATCTTGCCTTGCTTCATTTGCAGGACCATGCGATGTCATTTACAGGCTTTGCAAAGTAAAAACCAGGTCTTCCTCTTAACCTTTGCTTCTCTGTGCAAGATGACCTAGTTGCAGGCAAGAGGTAGTTAGGAATTACTGGATTTTTTCCAGTGATTAACAATTCTGGTATTGGTGGAAACAGTAGCATTGTTTAGCTGAAAATTCCCACTGTGTGCTAAACATCCTTTGCCAAATATCTTTTGCTAAATATCTTTTGCTACATAACTGCTAGAAAATATGATGTGCACAGAAATGCCTCTTCTTAAGCATTTTGTTAATTTTTTTAAAAGTTATATGATTGTTTTTATTAAAAACAAAACAACTGAGAAATTCAGGCCACCACTCTTCTCTGTTGTGCACTTGAGGCGGTGCAAGATTGAGAATGCTGCATGTTCTGTAATGTATGTGCTAAAGGGGAGAATCAGAGATGTATGTGTGTGCACATATGTGTATATGCCTATTATTCTCTCAATTTCTGCCCATATGAGGATATCATATAGGGGCTTGATATCCTCATATGGGAAGGATATATCATATATCCTCAAATATCCATTTGAGGGAAGGCTAAGAGGATGAGGGTAAAAGAAACATCATTGTAGAGGTACCAGCTACGATTCCTTAGAAAGCATTTTAAAATCACACCTTTTGCCAATTTTTTAAAACATTACCTTGGACCCAGTCAAAGGGTGATGTGTAGAAAGGCAGCTTTCTCAGAAGAAATAAGTCTTTTAAAAGAAAATGAAATATGAAGAGGTGGAGATGCCACTTAAGGACTTCATAGGGAAGCCCAGGAGCCTCTCCAGAAGTTAAGTAGCTGATTTTATGAAAAGAGGGATGTTCTCTGTCATAAGGTGGCATTTCAGAATGTTTACTGGATAACTCAAAGTGTCTTTGCTTTCCTGTGTTTGTGAGAAATTCTGCTATCTGACAGCATTTTAAAACATTTAATTCCTTTCATTATAATTCTTCAGAGAGGTGTTCCCGTTTGCTTCTGTAAGCCTGACAGAAGCATTTCTGTCTCAGGCTGAGCAGTGTTGGACACAGTTCCTGTGGAGCACAACACTGCATCTCTAAGCATCAGTCAGAGGGAACTGGGTGAGGGAGAAGGGGGTGTGTGTGTGCTTGTTCCTCAACTGCTCTTCTCCAGTGTCCCTAGCCCCTGCTGACTTAGCCAGGTGAGAATTTGCTTCTCAGGCTTGTATCCTTCAGCATCAGTTCCATTCAGTTTTGCAGCTATTTTGTTCTAGTCTAATACGGTTTTACATAAAAAATTGCAGTTTTACGGTGATCTCATAGCAGATTTTTTTTGTTACCTTTTTCAGCTTTCTGTACCATCATACCTGCTAAAAGTGGAAAAGAGCTTTTAGGGCAGGTCAATTAGTCGATCCCAAATGGAAGCATTGCTCTCTAATATTGTGAATAAGAAGTGCGAAAGAAAGGAGAAATGATCACTTTGTTCAGGCACTCAATAAACGTCACCACAGTCCTCAGACATCCACACCCTTCCCCTTTTCCCCTGGCACTGGCTAGCCCTGACACCCCCATCCTCTTGGGTTTTTTTAATCTTTCAGTTTTCCTTGAGCCAACCCAATTTTAGCTAGTAGTATAAGCAAAGCCAAAAGCCCAGCATGGTTGGATTTCTTCCATTTCTTTTAAAAAACCAAACCACAATCTTGCTGCTAACATTCTCATCAGGTAATTTTGCTGGGATTTTGCTTAGTAGAATGATCTCATGTGGTTTTAGTGGACAGTATTGTGCCTCACAGAGACATAAACAGAATTCCAACCAAACAATTAGCTCACCATATTAGGCAAAAAGTAGTTCAGCACACAGTCTTTTAATACACTAAAAGTCAAAATTAAACGTCTTTTGAACTTGATCGAATGATTTTTCAATTTTGCTTTCTGACTCTTACTCAACTCAGGTGAAAGGTTGGTGAAAGATTTGAAAGTTTAACCACAGAAAGGAATAAGAAAATAATTCTGTGGACCATGACATCAGCAATGTAAAGAGAAGTGCAGGGAAGTAAGAGAGAGACTAATGTTCACAAACACCAATCATACACTGCTCAGCCCTCACCAGTGGTCTCTTGTAGCATGTGGTTTATTTGATTATTTATGTCCATAGCTATTTGATCCATTTACGAAGGTGGCTATTGCTTTTGTTGTAGCTGTATCTACCATGAAGTCTGGGGGTTTTTTGGGGTCTTTTTGAGTAGATAAATAGTTCATACTCTAGATTACAGAAGCAGGGATGGTCCATGGCAAAACCCATAAAAAAGGAAAGAGATTGCAACTTCCTCAGTAACTTTAAATGAAGCAGGCTGTTTCTTTAAGAATCTAGGGACATGATGGATCACATGTGAAGGGAAAATTGCATGTTGAATATGTTAGAAGTGTAGCCATATGGATGGCTGTCATCATCCTTGTTCACTCGTGCCTTCCTGCAAACACTTCTTTACTGTCTACTCTTTTAAGGCCTCACAATTCCCTACAATTCAGTTACCAGATGACAAGTACAGTGTGTCCACTTCTGATTCTTTCTTCTTTCTGTGCACTCAAGATCTTGTTGAGGCTAAATACAAACTGATTCTGTTGTTTTTTGGTTTTTTTTTTTTAATTTGTGGGAATAGGAGCCAGGAGGTGAATAATGAAATCTGCATGTTGGTATAGTCATGCACTTTGGAAAGAAAAGGCAAAAATGGGGAGGGAATAGGACCTACATGTTCATGGGCAGAACAGAAAGACCTGAGTTCTGTGTGTAGTAGGGCTTGTGCACTTAAAGGCCTGAGTTAAACTCAGTGCCAGAAGAGATTTGACTTGATGAGGCTTAGGACTAACATGTCGGCCAGTGATTTAGTAGGAGCAGGGGCAGCCTGAAGTAGGGAGAATGGGGTTCTGGCAGCAGATCTTAAGAAAGTGGTAGTTTGGGGTGGTGCTAGGGACCTTTGAAGTGGAACAGCAGATGGATTTAGGAGGTTGAGCTTCAGCAGAAAAGTTCCTGAGCAGGAAGAAGTGTTTGTGGAAACAGAGAGTTTTGAGGAATAAAAGCTGGCATGTTTTGGAGCTGACAGCTGAGGATGATGTGTTACCACAGCACACCCTCTCCTCCAGTGTTTTCCATCCAGAGCATGATGTGGCAGCAGGGACATGCATGTTGATCTCCCACTCCTGAGCTAGGCCAGCTTCTTCCAGGCTCTGCTTCACCATTGTTGGCGGAGCTCACGTGCACTGGATTCACCCACATGATGCCCATGTGGAGAGACTTCTGCAGCAGAGTCACCAGCTCTCTGTCACTGGAGTACCCAACAGCAGCCTGGTTAGGCAGCCCTCGTTCAGGGAAGATGCCTGTTGAACTCCACAGGAGTTTTCACCAAATAAGAACTGCAGGACTGGAATTGCAACACTGCAATGAAATCATTTATACCACCATTGTGAAATATATGACCCAAAAAAACTTTGAAACATGTCCCTATGATGGATAGAAAACATTTTATTTTTGTAAGAAAACCCCAATTTGTTAGTGTAGGTAAAAATAATTTTATGGCCTTTTACTCTTTCTTTTTTAGTATACTGGAATTGCTCTTTAGGTATATAAAGATAATAAACATAGTTTCAGGGATTAGGGTAAATGAAATTACATTTTTTGGTTACAGTGTGCTTATGTTGCAGAAAAGAGTTATATTTTAAGTAAAATATCAAATGTAAATGTTTCCAGATGTTCAAGCATTGTTACTCAGTGTGATGTTAGAGGTAGAGGTGAAAAAGTCTCATTTTCATCTTATAATTGCCTTTTAAAATGTTTTTCAAACCTGTTTGTGTATCACAATCTTTTTAAGTGCCTCCTTTTCATTCAGAGATTTTCAAACACACACTAGTTCTCCTGCTCTGAGTACTTCTTACACACAACTGAGACATTTTTGTGTTTTAGGACTGTAAAGCATAGCAGCTTTCTCAATGTCTTTAAATTATATAAATTTTATATCCCTTTTCAAAATTTCCAATATGCTCCATCAGTTATTATCCCCATCAGCTGCCACAGTATTAACATCAGTTGGAATGGAATGAATAACAAAGCAATTTCAGTCAGCATAGTGGTTAATTGGCTGTGCAGTTGGATATGCATATTAGGAACTGGGGTTTCTATATTATTATTTCTGTCAATATGGCTTGTCAAGGAGGCTCACAGTCTTCAGCAGGACTGGGGACAGTCTGCAACACTGTAATCAAAAGTGGAATGTTGCCCATGGATTTCTGATAAGCATCTTTATACAAGTCCCACTGCCTTGGTACATGCATAGCTATTGATTGACTGGGGTGCCTTTACAAGAGCTAAATAAATAACACTGTTGTCACTTATCAACAACACCACTATTGCCTCAGCCTGTGGTAACCATGTTTTTTAGATTTAAAGCATGTTCTATTGTCTTTTAATCAAATACTATTTGAAATAAGTTATCAGAAGAAATTAATTTAGCATTCAATGCAGTGTACTTCCTGCTGTTTCTAATTTTCAAAGATGGATTTTTTTTCTGGTAGTGAAAAGTTGACTTGGCTTTAAGGGAAATTTCCTTCTGTCTCTTCATTTTACTCCAAGGGAGACCTCTGTAGACAAAACTACTACGCCCAGTGTGATTTAAGCACAACCAATTCTGCAGTCCTAACATTTTCTCCCCTTTCTCACCCAGATGGTCATTACCATGGTTAACCATAGGATAATAAGCTTGATTATTTTGATTTGAATGGATCACATAGTGTAGTTCACTGAAGTTTATCTTTTGTCTTTCCTTGGTCAAAGTTTGCAGTAGTTCTTAACCTTTCTGAGTAATCAAGATGACATTGCTGACCTCTTTCTTGTCTTTCCCCAGACTCAGTTAGTTTATCTCTCTGTGATTAAAGTTGATGTTCTCCTGTCTATCACAGTGTCTGTAATGCATTTTTCTAAGCTAACAACTTCCTTTCTAGTTTGTAAATACAGTGTAGGCAGAGCTGATAGATCTCGCTGTGATAATAAGCTGACTTGTGAATGTAGCTGTGATTATAAGGAGAATGGAATAGTCTAATTTGATGAAAGAAAGCTTATTATAAATAAAAGCACTGTTCTATAAAATTAAAAGCAACAAACATAGACAGGCCATGTACTTAGCATCATTTAGACGCTATTTTCCTTTTGAATAGCTACATGGATGTCTGGAAGGGCTTTCCTTGCCTCTTTCTCATGACTTTATATACATTTGTGCAAAAGCACATGCATGCTCTTATATATCACAGTGGTTCCCTGATAATGAGAAAATGGTCCATAGTGGTGAGTTGGAAAAGAGAGAGGTTCTCTAAGAGTTGAAAATGTTAAAAAAACTGCTCAGTGACAATATTCATTAACCACAGATGCAACTGGTCAGAACAACCGAATTAATTATTCCCTTCCCCCTTAATTGACTGAAAAAATGAGCCAGTGAAATAAAGTGTGAAAGGAGGAGCAAAGAAATAGTGCTGCTGGATGTCACTCCGCAGGACTGGGGTAAGGTGGTAGGGAGGGTGCCATGCTTAGAAGTCACCATCTCTAACCCATGATTATTGAATCACTGTAGAAAAATAATTCTGAATTTCTGAAAACACTTACACGGTCAAATCCACCAAAACAGCCCAGATTAAGGGTACGACTGGCTTATGCACTGTAGGTAGCCTAGGAGTCAAAAAGCTTTTTTTCTTGGGCTTGGTTGATAAAGAAAGTGTGCATATACAATAAGCACATGGTATCTGGGATCCTAAATCCCAGAAGGCCAGACAAGGTTGCAGCTGAGGCAGGGTTTACCTGGAGGGGTGAGGAATGTACACAGTCTTTTTTTGTTGTTGTTCTGCATATTTGAACTGTAAGTGGCACAAGGACAAGTCTTCCTTTAAAATCCATAGCCAGATATATCCTGAAGAGCTTGCTGCTCAAACATGGAGAGACAGATACTCAGCAACAGAAGATTTGCTCAGGTCCTTCTGGTGTTCAGGGGCATTAGCAGGGGATGCCCTTGAACAACTTCTCCAAAATGTTAGAAGTGTTAACTCTTTCCTTAGCTCTCTTTTACTGCAGTTGTACATGCAAAGAAATGCCAACAAGCTTCTAAAGCAAGTTGACTGCTTTCTAAATGTGATCTTTTATCCCTGCATATCTACAACTGAGATAGGGCCTCTCTAATTTACTTAATTAATTCAGCTCATCTGCATTTGTAAAATAAAGAAGAACAGAGAATGACTAGACTTGGAGAAATTTCAAAAAACATGAGAAAGTTTCTCTACCTTGAAGAAGAATCAGATATAGTCTTAATCCATGTTTGCATTGCTGAATCACTGGAGTTGGTTGTGTTTCTTAGTGACAGCAGCTCTAGAGCCCTGGGAAGTAGGTGGAGAGGAGATGGGGACAAATTGCCACGGGCTTGGCTCCTCCTGACTGACCAGTGGAGATGAAGAGATGTGAAGGAAGTGAGTGCTACAACAGGCACTGTTTCTAATCGCTGACCCAGGCCTGATTTGATTTTATTGAGGTCAAGCCCAAAATTTCTGCTGCATGGCCTGACTGGTTTTGCCTCTGTCAGATATGATGTGTCTCAAGCACACAACACTTCTGCCCCTGGTCTCCCTCCCTAAAACAATGCTGCCTGAACTATGAGCAAAATATTGCAAATAATAATGCAAACACGTGTATTATTGAAATGTTTGATGCAGTTAGTGGATGTGTTCACTTTATTTCACATGACAAGAATTATGAGGGAGCTTTCAGCGAATATAATGAATTGCCATATTTATGGAAAACATATGAGCATGAATTGAATCATGCCGTTATTTTGGGTTTTGATAGTCAGTGCCCACAGAGAGGAGTTTAGAAGTTGTGACAAAACAACAGATGTGAGATTAGCCCCTTTGGCTGTGTCTAAATGGATGCATCCTAAAATCCTGGTGTCCCAGTTGGTCAGAACATTCTGTGGCGCTCATCCAAGCCCCATCTTTCCACTCATCCTCTTCTCAGGCTGGTTTGTGTTTGCAGTTTGCCTTGCTGTGGATTTTAAATCTGCCTGGGGCATGCACCCCAACCTTGGCATTCAGAGCAGCTCTCAAATACTGCTGTCTATTATTCTGAAAAAAAATAGAACTGCTGCGAATGTCCTCTTCCTAAATAATCTGTTATCTAAAGTGAGGCTAAATAGGACATTGCATGGGCAAGTGAAGGTGAGGGTAAAGACTGCAGTTATTTTATTACTTGAAAGTTTTTCCAAGCAACTTTTTATTTCTTGGAAATTCTACTGAATTTGTGGGAGTATGACTGCTCCCGTTATGCCTCACCGATTAGAAGACCTTGTTTTTCAAGTCCTAAGTCTAAGAAACTTGCAATATGGTTCTGTTAGAAATCGTTGGCTAGAAGGTGTTATGTACGAGGGTACAGAGGCCAAAAGATCATTTTGCCTGCGCTGACTTCTAACAGAAACCTGGTCATTCACTAAGATTGAAACCAGAACAATTTTTGTAATGATGGTTTCTAGCTTTCGTGGAATCTTCTCACATTAGCTCATAAAGCTTCTTTTCACCACTCAGCACAATCTGACAGCTTTAGCTGTTGTCTGACATGAGTGTAGTAAAATCCACTGTGTGGCATTCAGAGGGAGAACTTGGTGAAGAAAGAATAGTAGCAACATTATTTTGCAGCAACAACAGCAAAAACAAACATCTCATTTTGAGATGCTTGACTTTCTTACTGTGCAAAACGTAGCAAAACTGCAGTTAAGCATGCAGATAAGAGGAGTTATTGGTCTGCTAAGAACAGTGGCCCATAAATGCCTAACTCAGACATTTAAATTTCAGTAGTAGCTGGCAGTGTTTTTTCCCAGTTCCATGATTATCTAAATGAAAATCCAGCTCCCACGTAAGTGTGCAGAAGCTTAGCTTCAAAGAGCCTGAGGTCAGCAAAGGTAAATAATAAATTGGGAAAAATGTGATATATCTTCTACATATCAAGAGAGGCAGTT
The DNA here is from genome assembly GCA_013397975.1 of Machaerirhynchus nigripectus. Lineage (NCBI taxonomy): Eukaryota > Metazoa > Chordata > Aves > Passeriformes > Dicruridae > Machaerirhynchus > Machaerirhynchus nigripectus. Next base: position 1,018,065 of record VZRQ01004993.1, read on the forward strand.
ATTGATGCTGATATAAATCACAAGTGACTCACCTGAACATTCCTGAGATCCTATCTGTTCATTGTTCTTGTAGGATAAAATTTGCATGCCAGGGAAGTTACAGACTTTGGAAAGGTGGTTTCAGTGAGATCAGTGTATCCTGTATTAGTTTTGCTGGCATTTGGGATAGGGATGAATGTCAGTGTTTCCGTACAAGGTCACTGCTGGAGACGAGAAAGATTTAGCCTAAGCTGGTCATAACAACTCTAGTGTGAGTAAATATGTCAGGATTTTGGAAATATTTTTTGTTCGTTTCAAGTCATTAACTTGAGCTCAGCTGGCCATTTGATAATCACTCTCTTCCTTATTTCCATTTTCCAAATGTAATTACTTGAAATTGAAGAAAAACTAAAAAAAATATAATTATATGTAATCTAGGAATAAATTTACATGTGCATACAGTGCGTAGTGGTACTTTTGTCTTCTGTAGAGGTCAGCTAATTGACAAAGTATAGTTTGGAAAAAAAGGAAGATCAGAGGGAGGAAATGAGCAGTCATTATTGCTAGATGAGACTTAGTGTAAATGAGTTCAACATTACTAAAAGACCTCTGTTTCTGTCGTGTGGAAAAGTGGTACACGCATTAACCCTTGTCCTGCATATGCACTGGTGTCCCTCCAGCACTGCTGCCTATCTTGGCGCAGGGTCATCTGGAATGGTTATTCCTGTTTCACAGAGAGGAGCTGAGACACAGTGAATCAGCTTTGCATTCATCTCCTCTTGAATGATTCAAACAAGTCACACACTGGCCAGATTGGCCACCTGAAAATTCCCTCTGTGTCTCTTGTGCACTTGCTCGTGATGTAAGAGCCCTATCTGGGGCATGGCCAGAGTGTGTAACACTCTGCTCTCCACTGGCACAGCTTAGAGCAGATTCCATGCTGGCTCAGCATATGCCAGGCTTCAGTCATCCCTCTGTGCGCAATTCCTTGGGCAGTGCTCTCCTCACCGCTGCGTGTCACACCAAAACCAGCACAGCACAGGTTAAGGATTATTCTGCTCTGCCTTTGCTTGTGCTTGTTAATGAACAGCCATCCGGTTTTTCCCAGGAATACACACAGCTTTGCCTACCTAAATGTGAAAAGCATCTATACATAAGTCACACAGCAGCCTGGAACGGGGAAAGGAATGAAAGGCTCAAGTTCTGTGTTGCTGTTTCATTCCATTGTGTTGTGCCAATGCTAAGATCCAGGAGCATTAAAACAATGTGCTAGTTACTGAACAAATACCGCTCTTCCTTCCCTTGCTGTGTAGGTCACACTGTAGGATTCACACAACTGACGTGGGAAAAAAACCCCAAAAACAGAAAAAGGGGTATGCAAAGACATGGGAGAGAGGAAGAAGAAAACGAAAACGAGTTGAGCAGACAGCATACTATTTTAAAGAAAAATAGAAGTATTTTCTCCCTGTGAAAATTTCTGTTTCCCTCTCCCCTCCCCGGGGAGTAACTCAACTGTTACTGGTTTGATTTTTATAGAGCTATTGTAATTACTTTAGAAAAGGGTTAAAATACTGATCTTTGTGTGTGCCAGAACACCAAACTTTGAGCTCTCATGCCTTCACGGATGAGGTTTGCCTGTCTTTTCGTATAAGTCAAATCTTTCCAAACTCCCCATCATTGTTTACATTTTAGTGTCCATATGAGGGGCAGTTGCCTCTGCTTGTCCTGCAATTCCAGTTGTTCATGGTATATGATGTCTATTAAGTGAGAAGGGCAGTCATAATGCATTGAGTCGAGATTTGAACTGGTGGCTTCAAGTCGTGTCATTTTGTTTTACAGATACTGTTTGCCATTTAAATGTTCCCTCTCCATGTAATTGCTCTGGATGTTTGAATGTTGGCATCAGTAGGGAAAGTATTTCCTCTCAGTTCCGTGAGTGAATGTGAATGAGGTGAGGATTTCATTCAATGAAGACAGCTTTGTTGAAAAGGATTAGTTGCTTTCATTACTGTAGGACTGTTAGCATAATTAGCAGTTCATCAGAATGGTTTCACAGGCCATTTTTTGTGACAGTGACCGCGGCAAGACTTTCTAGATTGCAGTGAGTCTGGCAGATTTACCATGTGCAATACCCACAGATATGAGGAGCCAGCAGTCATAGAGGGAAGGTCAGCAGTAGCTTTCTTTCATAATTTTATTTTTGGTTTGTAATTTTTTTTAATATGTCATGTACCATATCTTTTATATCTTATGTTAGTGAATGTTATAGCTTTTAATATTTGTATTATGATGGCATCTAGAAATTTCAGTCAGAGGTTATGAGCCCATTGTGCTAAGCAGATGGATTGAATAGAAAAAGACAAGAAAGCTGAGGAAATAATCACTCTTTACTGCTGACAGTACTCTCCAGGGTAGGTTTCAAAATAGCTCAAGAGCTGTGTAAAATTAATAAGCTGTTCCCCATGTACTGAAATCCTCTTTCATATTACACTGGCATGAGGGATCTCTGTCGAGGGGAGGGGCTGCAAATAAGATTTGCAAGAGGATGGGGCTGAAGATTGTCCCTGAAAGTCCAGATTTTACTGAGTCCAATGGATGAGTGCACGCTAACAATATGCATCAGAGTGTTCTGGATGGAACTTGTCCACTACAAAATCTCTGCATTGATGAAGTCTTTTTAGTCCCTCAGAGCAAGGTTTGTTGGGTATAAAACTCGAATCAGTGTCATTTTGTTTCTCTGGCATCTCTGTAACTTTCTTCACTCATAGCAGGAAGAGATGAGAAATCAGGGAACATTACTCTTATCCAATAGAAATGTAATGTTAATGAGAAATTATAGTAACTCTTGGAGGTACTAGGTCAATTTGTATTTTCTGATGTAGAAAGGTGTTTTCTCAGACTCTGGATTTGCAGTGTGGCATTAAGTTTTTAATTTTGTTGAGGCATTTTAAAACGTTATTTTTTCATACAGTATATGTTCGGTGCATATATGCAGTAGAAAAACTAAAAATAAAGACGTGGCACTGAATCATAATTAGAAAGGAAAAAAACCCATTACCTGTCATGGAGAAAACCCTGAAATAATAAATGCCACCATCACATTTTACTGCTATCATAAATAATTATTCAGCACATGTCCATAGGCTCAATTTATTGTATCATATTCACTTAAATGTGTTTATGAAACGATCCTTCTGCACACACATGCATTTTATCAAATTTTAGATTCCTTGATAAATGGCACAGACCTTTTTTTGCTATGTGGCACAGTCTGTCATACCTCTAATCCAATTTTGAAATAAAGGTATTCTTAGATCTTCTTCTAATAAGGCTATTTGTCTTGCTGCAGTTATTCATCCTTTGCTTATTTTCTTATGGAATGGATTAAGATTTAATAATGATGTATTTCCTAATAAACAGAGCTAGAGGACAGCTTATTCCATTACCTTAGATATACCCTGGTTACATCTTCATGGGAGCCCATTAAATATTCTTGGACAGTACTTAGCGATATATAAAAGGCTTCTTGGTTTTGATTTCAGCAGAGACATCAATCCAAATGTTCTGAGCTATACTGCATAATTGTCAAGGAGTTAAATATGCACAATGAAGGTATAGTAGTTAAAATGTATTGGTGTATATCTAATATTTATAGATAACCCTTTTAAAGAAGTCAGGATGTATTGCCATGTTCAGCCATTCTATCTTAGTTCTAAATCACTGCCTCTATGTTTTCTTTTGGAGTCAGTCAGTCAGCTAAAGACCCTGTAGAACATTTACTTTGCAGCTTTACAATTTTAATTATCTGATAAAGTGTATTAAATTGTGGTAGAGGAAAAAACAATTACAATTTCTCAGTAAGTTCGTACCTTACTAGTAGTTTTCTCAGAAGTAGAATCCAAGATTGTAACAGATTTGAGAGAAGAGGACTCTTCAGTTCCCTGCTTGTCCTTTCCATTCAGATTTGGGTCTTTAGGTAGTGTCATCACTGGCACACAGTGTTGCTGATTCAAACTGTTGTATTTTGGCCAGTAAACTTGTTTTAGGTCTAATTTCAATCTACACAGACTGGCAGATTCACTAATGCAGTGACATTATGCACAATAAACTCTCTCTGGCATCTTTATCCAGACATTCTGAAAATAAAAAATGAAATATGGGTAAACTTTAATGTTGTATGAAGTTTCTGCATCCTGTGTTCATAGTGACTGAATGAGCCACGTCTTCACCAGCTCAAGGTGCTGCCAAGCTGTGGCTTTTAGGTCTTTTCATCAGGCCTGGCCCTGAGGTGTGCCTGCACCTGGAGACACAGAGGGATGCTGCTGACCGTGGTCTAGCATTAGTGCCAGAAACACCTAGGTCAGATCCTCTCCTGACAGACAGTTGGAAGCTGAATTTTGCAGTGTTTCATGACCACACCTTCCAGGAAGGTTGCCAGTTCGGTTTGGTATCTACATTGCTTTTTAAAGCTGGCAGATCTGTTGAAGATGCAGGACTCTTCAAATGTCAGTGAGAGTTATCCAAACAAAGGTGTGGTTGGACCAGTGGATAAAATTTCCTCTTCACTGTCACAAACTCCAGAACCAGGAGATCATTACTGGTCTGTCAGTGAGCTACCGCTCTCCTTCCAGCCTGACCAGCATCACCAGCTGGTGGTAGCTGGGGAGGGAAGCTAATGCCTCACAAGAGATGGACAGTCCTGTTCAATTTCAGAAAGGAGGCAAAAAGTCTTCACTACTTCTTGTTTTTTGTTCCTGGAAATCTTATGTAGCAACAGAGTCTTTAGTGGGTAAAAATTGTATAGGGTAAACACTGTTGCCCAGACAGCCAAATGAATTATCCCTGAAGTGAAAGCTGCACATGCTGAAATATTATCCAGGTATTTTAGCAATTTAAAGGATGTCATTTTATACGCTGGGTATTTCTTAAATGTTCCATTAGTTTAAGAACTCTCTATATAAATGCTAATTTAATTAAAATGTCTTTGTATCTTAAATATAAATGAAAACAACAGGGTAAAGCCTTGCTGAAAGTTAGCATGGACCTCTACTTATGCATAATTTTTCTTATCTTCTGCAGCATCGTCTTTCCTTTTTTCTTTAAATGAACAATATGTGTGAACATTTCTTGTCTCTTTTTTTAAAATTTCTTGTAACAGAGTATTTTTGACAGGTCACTTTTGCTTTCAGAATTAAAATTTCTCCCACAAATGGTTAGTAAGAATAACAAAACGCTGTAAGAATAACAAAACACTGTGTTTTAACTTGGTAGGCATGATGATGATACCAGTTGGCATTTAGCTGTCCCATATACTAATTCATGCATGTGAAATAAAATGATTATACTTAGAATTTTTGGTCTTTTATCCAGTCTCTATCAGAGAAGATGACTTTAAATGAAAAACAGTTATAATTTTTGTTTTCCTTTTACCAGTAATTCCTTATTGAGAGAAGAAAGTAATACTTCGCCTCCTACGTAAATACGCTTTTCTGAAAATACACCTACATAAGGGCCAAATCAGTCGTTTTCAGGCATGGTAAATATGATAAATGGGAAGCCTTGAAGGAGAGCAGAGTCTGCAGAAGAGGCAGACTGTCCATGAGATTGTGTGGACATACCAGGTTTTATACCCCAGTTTCATCACCAGTGATCCCAGTTCCCCGGTTGTGTTATAAACCTTCAGCTGTCTTCGCCTGCCATCTTCGGCAGCCTGTGCTGGATTCAAAGTTATGGGCTTTTTGAAGCAGGTTAGTCTTCAGTCGTGCCCATGTGTATGGATATGGATGTGTTTGTGTGTGTACATTTTCCTTTTAACAAGAATCGTGTCATGGTTCAACCCCAGGCCCCAAGCAAGGCCAACCCTCACTCACCCACCCACCACCAGAGGGGTGGGGGAGAGAATCAGGAGAGTTAAAGTGACAAAACTCCTTGTTTGAGATAAAGATGGTTTAATAAGTAAAACAAAAGCCATGCATGCAAGCAAAGCAGACCAAGGAATTCCTCCACCCCTTCCCATGGAGAGTCAGGTCTTCAGCCATCCCCAGGACAGCCGGGCTGCATTACAGGTAACAGTGACTTGGGAAGATGAACACCATCACTCTAAATATCCCCTTTCTTCTTCCTTCTTTCCTCAGCTTTATACACTGAGTGTGATGCCACAAGGAATGGAATGTCCCTTTGGTCATTTGGGGCCAGCTGTCCCAGCTGTGGCCCCTCCCAACTCCTCGTGCACCCCACTGCTCACTGGTGGGGTGGGATGAGAAGCCGAAAAGGCCTCAACTTTGTGTAAGCCCTGCTCAGCAATAACTAAAACACCCCTGAATTACCAACACTGTTGCCAGCACAAATCCAAAACACAGCCCCATACTAAGTACTAGGAAGAAATTGAACTCTATCCCAGCCAAAACTAGCACACACTGCAAACGTTAAAACAGTAAGACATTATTAAGATTGCTAAGGTTGAATTTCCATTGAAATGTTTAATGAGCCAGGTTCTGATTACCTGTATCCTTAAGAATTAGACTTTTTTTACCTGTGTCTTATCTCAAAAGCTCCTTGTATATAGAGGTGTGATTTCAGCTTTCTGTGTGTCCGTAATAGCTGCATGACTGTATTCACACGGAGTAGTTGACCAGGGCAGGAGTGGGGAGTTAGTTTTATTGCCAGTTATTCTCAGGCTCCCCATTGGTAGATTAAAAATTCCTCTCTGCCTCCTGTAGGGCTGGTAACAATCTTGAGTAAAATATTTCATGAATGAATGGATAAGGAATAATATTCTGTAATTATTATTTAAAAAGGGATTTACATGTATTGCTCTTAGGTTAGGCATTTGCAACAGTGTCTTCCACTGCTTTAAAACATGGCTAAGCCAAAGGGTCAGCAACAGCATCAGGCTATTATTTCTTCAAGGATTTTAATGTCTTGTTTGACTGTGCAGGGATCTCTCATTTCCAGTTGCAACAAGCTTTTTTTTTTTTTTTTTTTCCTCTAGCAATAGAATATAGTAAAACATGAATCTGGTTAGTCATATTTGATCTCTCATATTTTAGGCATCTGTGGTGTGAATGAGGAAGTAGCCTCTGTGTTAATATAATTTCCATTGATACATAAACATGCTTGAGAAGACAGGCTGAGTTTGGATCCAGATCTCCCATGGCTGAATTGACTAGAGGGAAACCTGTAATTGCAGCATGGGTTCAGAGCAATAATGACAAATAATTACTGTTTCCAGAAGGGAGACAAAGGTTTATAATTTCACATGTGCTATTAGTGCATGCAATACTGTTGCCTTGTGCACTGTGGTAAGAAGGATCTTTTCATCCTCTCTCCTCTAGCTTGGGAGATTTCTAATGCCTGTATAACCTAAAATTCTTTCCGACTTTTTTCTACTTCATGTTCACAATCAAATTCTCTTGTAATGTGTGTTTAAGTGTCCATAGAAGACTCATAACCCTGATATTCGTTTAGCAGAAGAAACATGAAAGTGTCACCTGTGTACATTGTTAAAGGCTTGTTTCCATTCAAGGGTCAGAAAAAATGACTTTTCCACAGCAGATAGGACAGAAAGTGCTGTTTCCAGGTTCCATAATCAAGACAAATACAACTGCCTGTTGCCATGCACCATATATTTTCCACATTATAGTAATGGATGCACTGCTGCCACCTGCTATGTCAGGACTTCCAGCTAATTGGAATAAGTTATGTGTGTTCCAGTTACACTTACGGTCTATAAAAGGCTGCTTTGTCCTAAACTAGATAATAATTTTTGATGGATTTCCTTATGGTAGCAGATACTGTTGTACTCTGGTGAGAACCATTGTTTTTCATAAACACAGGTGTTTTCTGCGCATATTAAGGCTTAAGAGAGGATTCTTTCTTACTGAGCTTATGCTAAGGTGTAGGTGATATTCAGTGAGGTGACATGACCTAGATCCAGGTGTAGTAAATCCTGAAATGGACATGAATAGATGTGGTTAAGACTGTACCATCCACTCATGGCTGCTTCCTGAAAAACTGTTAAGTGCCCTGCTGCTGCTTCAGCCTCAGATCTTTTATAGTTTAATCAAAAGCTGTTACATCCTTCAGTCCCTGGAGAAGGGTTCAGGCCATATGATTCAGAGGTGAGATAACTGCAGGGGTAAGAGGCTCCCCTGAGTGCACGAGGTGGACTCTGTGCAGCACAGTCCACTTGACCTGTTGGGAACATGGCAGATCCTCTGCTGCCTCAGCTTCACCCAGACAGGTGGAAATTGTCCCCAGGATCTTATAAAATGTGTGACATTCCTCCTGTGCTTTCTCTAATTTCTTTGCATTGTTTTTTTTCCACTGCGGTTGCAGTCTCATCTTTTCTCTCCAGGTGCATTCTTGTCTTGAGCTGTAACTGTGACATCAAAAATCATAAATGCTTTTTAGGCAGTTTTTAGGTGAAATTAATTTTTGGAATATAAATCTAACTGGAATTGATACCTGAGGGTTGCAATCTTAAGTCTCCACTCAGGTAACAAGAGCTGGAGGTGTATGACTACCAGAGCACAGTATGTACAAGTTTTAAAATAAATTTCCCTATAGTAAGTGATTTATTACTTTTGAAAGATACCAGATCCCTGTGTTTAAATGATTCTTTAATACTCAGGGTTGCAGATTTGGCATGACAGAGTGACAAAGGGGATTACGTGTATGTGATCCATTTTTGCTCCTGTGCTCAGTCTGGAGAGCAGCTATTTCAGCTCCATCGGGAAGCCTGACCTCTTCAGAGAGGAGAAGTTCTTGCTTTTTCCACTCAGGTGCCTCATTTTGGTCCCAAATATCAGGTCCCAAACCTGCTGAAACTGCAGGTTTCATCCTTCAAATCTTTACCTTTCATACTTCAAAAGTAACTGGAATGGTCTCTTTTCTTTGTCACTTTTCCTCCACCAATATTTTCTACCTCCTTTTTTAGATTGAATGGTAGGTGATAGAGGTAATCTCCTCAGGTCTACAGCCAGTTATCATTGTAAAAACCAGGCTGGCTATTCTGTAAAAGAAAACAGAGGAGTATATGATTGTGTGCTATGAAAATATGAGAATATCTGAATTTGTATTTTATAGTGAAATAGTTTAGTACCTTTTGACACTCGTCATGATGGCAATAAGGGAAAAAATAGGGGCATTACACAGAACATAAAATGATAGAATTTTTAATGTTATGAATTTCTTTTGTACCCCTCCATGTCCCATCTCAGTGTCATGACAATGCCATTTACTGTTAGTCATGCCCAAATAGTGAGGGGAGCCTTCAGAAAGCAAACTTCAGTCTTAGAGGCTCCTTGTGTCAGGAAGAAAAGAAAACTTCTGTGGTAACTTCTAGTAAAAGTATTTGCTACTTGTTTTGGATATCTCCATCAGTTCACTGGAGAACAGTTTTACAAAACAGCTTTACAAAACACAGGAAGATAAACCCTTTATTTTTGGGTGAATCCTAAAACCAGGTCCCTTAAACCCACGAATTAAGCATGTGCACAGAAGGTCATGCAGATTTGTGAAATAGTCAGTCTTGTTGGTTCAAAGTACACTAACTAAATAAATATAAATTATGTCTGTTCTTTTATTGTTTTCCTGTACAAATACTGTCTTTTGACCTATTGTGGAACTATGACTCTGGTTGAGTGCTGGTTTGTGTTTTTAGTAGACAGTTCTTGTCTGCAAACTTGAATAGATAATTTTTTTAAGGAACTGGGATGCGAAATGCATGAGCCACCTTAGCAAAGCTATTTAATTGCTAGTCCGGCCAGTCTTAGCTTTTTGGTACAGTAGGTATTGTCATGTATAAGTGTGAGTAGAAATGGGAATTAGCCTAAGATTGACAGTGTCTTGACTGTGTTTAATCATTTTCTTTTAAATGTGTGTTAATCAAAGACTCAGTTATTTTAAAAAAAACTGAAGGATCTGAGAAATGCCCTTTGTCTTTGATCATCTTTTAAACTTGTAATTAAAAGTATCTAAAGCTAATAACAGTTTTTTTCTCTGAAAGAAGTTTGACAAAATGGAAGGCTCTAGTTAGATTAATTAATCTCTGCTCTTGCTGAGAACAGATTGTATAGACTTGGAAGACCGAGAGTTGCACAGCTTTATTTTGTGGTGAAATCCCATTTATATTTGCAGAGGAGTTTGGGTTTGGAAGGGGCTACGCTCAGCCTTCTCTTTCTCAAGCATTACTAGAAACTGTTTTCACCAGGCAGGAGTTTAGAAATAAGGATAAGAAAAGGAATACAAAAATGCTTAGATTCCCTTTTTTATTCCACCTGCAAATCTACAAAAAATTACTGTGGTAAGTCACTAAACATTCCCCCACTTGAATGGGGGAGACTTTGAGTCAAAAAACTGTTTATCATAATTAGGTGGATGAATGAAATTCTAGTTGCATGCAGACCCCATAACAGCCTTCCAGTTTCTGAAGGGGTTCTGCAAGGAAACTGGAGATGGACTCTTCTTCAGGAACTGTAGTCCTAGGACCAGGAGTAATGGGTTCAAATGGAAAGAGGGAAATTTAGGCAAAATATACAGAAGAATATTTTTATACTGTGAGGCTGGTGAGGTGCTGGAACAGGCTGCCCAGAGAAGCTGCAGGTGCCCCATCCCTGGAAGTGTTCAAGATCAGGCTGGATGAGACCCTGAGCAACCCGGTCTAGTGGAAGGTGTCCCTGCCTATGGCAGGGAATTTGGAATTAAATGACCTTTAGAGTCCTTTCCAGCCCAGACCATTCTGTGATTCTATGACTCTTTATCCATTCTATTCCCACTTACCATGTTTTGTCCTTTTTCTCCTTCAGTCCTTGCCAGGCATTGTATTTTTCAGCACCACTTTGCTCACAGTGCCTCCAGAAGAAGTTGTGGCTCAAGAAATTATTCCTGAGGAAAGGTAGTCTTTTATACAAGACCGCAAGGCATATTACTACCAAAAGATTAATTCACTTAATTCATATTCCATGACTCATAATTCTAATGAGGTCCTGGTTATTCATGCAATAGTTATTCACAGATTATTTCCTACTTATTAACATTCAGCAACACTGGGCTCTGGTACTTACTTTTAAAGAATACTTGCAGACATCAGTTCCTCTTAAAATATTTAATTCACATGCAACAGTTTGCCTCCTGTTTGCTTTATGAATGCATGCTCTGAAGGTGAGCAGTATAAGCCAGGTGAAAACCCAGCTATGGAAATGTGTGTTGAAGGTGCACTCGGTAACCCTGTAACATTTTGTCTTGCTCGTTTTGTAATTTTGCACAAGGGAAGGGACCTATCACTCAACAGATATTGAGAGGATATCACAGTTGATTCACATATTGCAACTCTGCCATAATAAAGAACCATATGTAGAATGAAGTAATATGAGCTGAAATAAAGCGATGCAGGACAAGAACCGAGAGTGGCATTTCATTATTCTGTGCAACAGAATCTGAAACTGCTGCAGGGGAATGAATTCATGATACATAATATGGACCACTATATCATGTAGATTATTTAATATATTGAAACACTGATGTATAATGCACTATTGAAATGGGGTATATAATGTCTTTTCCGTAGAGAGAACTTTCTTTCAGTTCTCCTGTCTTAGGCATGGACATAGTGGAATATATTGTGCTAAAGAGTAGCTGACCTTGCCTCCATTTACAAAAGAAGAAGAATCTATAAATAAGCTGTTTCATAAAGAGGACTATGTGATTAAGAAAATTGGTTTCCAAAAGTAGCAGCATCAAGGGTCAAATCAATCTTGGTCACAATCAAAGAGTATACATTTATTTTCTCTGAGTTGTGTAATAATATTTTGACAGTTGCAGCGCTCAAAAAAAAATTAGAATCGTTACATTTAAGAAAAATTGAAGCTATCAACAAGGAGAGCTTATTTATGTGGAATAAACATTCAGTCAACAGAAAAGCTTTAATTTTAAAGTGTTTACCCTGGACATTTTTTCCCTAGAGATTGGTTGCATATACACTGCATCGGTCTGCCTACATTCTGTGTCCAATTAGGTTTTTTTTAATTAGTAAGTAGTATTTTTTCATGCCGCCCCACTGATTTATAATAACTGTAGGCTTAATTAAGAGCATCTTTTTCTTTTTCTTTTTTTTTTTTAAGCAAATCAGGAAGATCGAGTGGAATCGCTTACCCTTCCACTTAAAGCAAATACAATGCCTTACTTGTTGAAACTGGGAAAACTCTCCCTAAGGATTATTAAATGCCTTTTACAGGTGTGAAAAAGATCTCGTGTTTTTAACAAATACATCCATAAAGAATTTTCACACATTTATAAAACCTGTTGCTAAAATGGGGAGAAGACTTGTTTCTTAATGCAGGTGACTAAATGCTTCAGGAGATGCGTCTCCCCCAAGGCACTCAATTTAAATGCCAGCCTATTTAATGTATTCTGTAAGAACAGAGGCACAGCTTATAAATAGAACATTAAAGCGTTTTTATACCCTGCATGTTGGCTTAGGATCGTACTATCAGTAATTTTTTTCAGCTATTATGTTCCACTCGTTTCTTGTGTGGATGTATTCAGCTGTAGAACGGGTTGATTTGTGGCGAGTATTTGGGGTGCCTTACGGAAACATGAGGCTGTTTCACCAGCTGGATGTAACTCCTGATCAGAGTCTTTTAAAGTGCGTGAGTTTCTCAAAATGCAAGCTGAGAGAGATGCCTTTCTGATCCATTGGTGCACAGTGATGAATAAAATGGGGTAAGAATTTTATGGACTCATAGAATCATTTAGTCTGGAAAAGATCTTTAAAATCATGGAATCCAACCATAAACTTAACTTTGCCAAATAGCATTTTTGTATACAAGTATCCAGGTTCAAAAGAACTATTTAAATTCTGTACACAGTATATGTTGCAGTCGGTAGACAGAGCTGAATTATATATGAAGATATAAATAAATTTATACTCTGGGGCTCTTCCCTAATCCAAAACCCATTAGAGTCAAAGTAATAATCTGTGGATCAAGGTCCTAAAGGACAACTCTGCGGCGTTATTGTATGGTCTGCAGAAATCCCAATAGAGTAGCTCTTAAAATTAGACCACTTTTTTTTTAAATTTCCTTTCTGTTTTCATCTCCCAGCTTCTATATTTCCTTTTCCAATGCCTACTTTTTTCTCGTGCCTATTGCATTTTTGCTTGCTAGTGACCAGCCCTAACTCTTCACCCGTCTCTTTGCTTCCCTTTGTTACTGCATCTCTTGTTTTCAGTTCTTATCTTTAGGAATACCCCTTTACATTTCTTATCTTCTTTGAATGTATAAACCTCCCTCTTGGCTCTGTGCCTTCAGCTGCCCAACAAGATCAGCAGGGAGTCTCTCTCTCCATTAGAGCTGAGCCCACCTTAGAAGAAAAGAGGTGCTGAGGCTCATTCACTCAGTTTCAAAAGGATGCTTCAGATGCCCTGTTTAATTTGCACCTTTATTGGTTCATTGCATTGACCTGTTCTGGCACAGGATAGAGTTTTCCAAAGTGCTGAAGTCATCTGAAGAGTCAGAGGATGTGTCTACATGGGAAACCTGGGTGGACTGTGCTCACTTTCTGAAGGGATCAAAAGCCATATGGCCTAGCAGCATGATTCAGTAGCCTCACGCTGTGCTGGGCAGGGTTTCTGGGTGCCACAAGGTGTGTGAATTTTTAACTGCTGGTAAAAAACTCTGTAGACACACCTTATGTATAATGCAGGAATGCATACAGCCAAGTGTCTAAATCACTTCTGTAGGTGGCTTGATGATGTCCTTTCAGAATTTTGTCTAGAAGAGTAACTGGCCTTTTTCAAAGGAAGTAAACGGATTTGGTCCTTAATCATTATTATTAGTAGAGTTAGGCAATGTTAATTAGCTATCAAATCCTAATGTATACCCATATTTTAATGAGATGATATATGTGAGTTTGTATGAGGTGGTTGGGGAGTGAGGCAGGGGAACAGGAAGCAGGATTTTATGAATTGATTACTCTAAAAGCTACCCAAATCAACAGAAAATGTTGTTAAACTCTCTTAAAAAAAGAGAAAAAGAGAAAATTCCTTCAATATTTTGACAGCCTCATAACATTTTAAATAGGTAATCTAGGGTCAGTTTCTTCCTCCTTTCGGGAAGAATGTGCATTGACTTTCAAGGACTGTGCTGTAATGGCAATGAATCATTTTTAACTCAAATCAGTTGAAGGACATGGAGGGTTTCTGGAGGAGCAGGAGCATGAAGGACATGCCTGGGAAACGGTGAGCACCTATATTCTTTCTGAGTTGCAAGGATTAGGGATCTCAATTAACAGAAATCTGCTGGTCCTGCTATTTCACTGCAGTATTAAGATTAGCTGTTATTGAGGAGTCTCATTCATTCCAAATTTTTCTGCATGTTCTATAGAAATAGAGTTTGAGCGGCACACATCATAAATCTGAAATGTTCTTCATTTCAGTCTTCACCACGGCCTTGGATCTAACCAACTCCCTTTTATCTTGAATGAAAACCTTATCAGACTGATATATTTGAATAGATATTCACACTCATGGCTAAGGAAGATGTGGCTAAGTCCTCCCTAGAAGAATTTAATGCAGTAGATGGTGGGTAAAAGCAGCCTGCAATCTTTTAGAGTTTGAAAGAAGAAGAATCTTTCAGCTTTAAAATAGTTTTATTTCAGCAACCCTCTTCATACAGCATCACTCATGATATGTGGTATCCTCTTCAGTTCTGCTATTGCCCCCTTCTACCCTGCCAAGAATGAAAGGATGGAAATGGAAGTTTGCCATAAGTAGGAAGGGAGTGTGTTGTTGTGATTTTTGTATTAATTTTGTCTTAACCAGTAGCACCAAGAGCCCCTCTTTTTGTAGTTTTGGTGTGTTGTCTTTTTCTAGGAGGCAGAACAGTTCATTTCTCTTTCATTAAGGTAAAAAAAAAAAAAAACAACCCACAAAACAAAAAACCAGGAAATTTTGTGTGGTTTGTTTGGTAGACCCTTAAATCATGCATAAGACTGGTTGTGAGTGTTGAGTTACTGTATATCATTAAATCTGTTGCACAGAGTTTGCTAATTAAAAGTATGATGCAGTAATATTGCATGAAGCCATTTGATAGAGTACTCTTGTGCCTTTGCATTTTGAACAGGTGCTGTTCAAAAATGCGTAAGCCATCTCCACATAAATTAATTTTCCTGAATGTACAGTAGCTCGGGATTTTTAATGGCAGGATTTTATTATTTTTCTCACTTCTGGGCTTTTTTTTAAGTGGGTTTGTTTATTATTTTTCTCATACTGTTTAAAAAGGTTAATATTTAGAATATGTGGCTTTATTTGTATAGTGGATTTGTAATTAAATATAATCAGACCATTTTCTATCTTGATGAAGCTGAACTACATACAAAATAAGAGAGAATGACAGCTCTTTTCTGTAGCAATGACTATTATTAGAAGTGGTATAGTAGTTACCACTAAAACTGAGCTATGTTTCCTGGTTGATATGCAATATATTATTCCTATGTTTCAACTGAAATGTGTAAACCATATAACAGCTGAAATATCTTAAGAGTAACTTTTAAGGCCTTTGTTCTCTGAGATGGTAAATGTGCTTAAATGTCGGTCTCTCAGGTTATAATATTGGTCCTGCTTTCCAAAGCGAGGAAAGCACTTCCAAGCATAAAAAAGTCAGATATGCCATGAAAATGTCTGAAGGCGTTTCTTAGAATAATGTTACAGGTGTTCTAGCAGCATAACAAGAAATACAATATCTATAAAACCAAAGTATATATTATAGGAATGTAAAAAGTAAGTTTCTAACAAATCTGAAGTGGTCCCCAGTTTGCAACAAAGTACTGGGCAGAAATAGCCACCAGGAAGGTGAAAAATCTGCCCAATGTACATCTGCTTTATTGGTTTGAAATGAGCAGACATTCATGAAGCATGTAGGTATATATAGAAAATGAATGGAGAATAACAGGCACGAATTTATTCTTTCATCTTATTCTAAGTAACCTACTTAAAAACGTAGAAGAAAGTATTCCCTAAAAAAATTTAGTGTAGCACACACCGACTTCCCAAATCTCTCTATGTAGCTGTAAAACCATGTGAAATTAAGTTTCCTACAGTTTTCTATTCACTTATGTGGTAAGATGAAGGTTTCCTCCCCTGTCCACCCCATCTTCCCCACTTTCTTTTCTTCTCCTATTGATTAATGACGGGAGAAAAGGATGGGCTGTGGGGAAGATGAATGCCTTTAGCCATAGCTGGCCACTTTTCCAAGGAAAATTTCTTGGGTTCTTGTTTCCTTTACAAAGCCTGGCTAGTGGGACACCCTCAGTTTTCTCAGCATGCTTCAAATGCTTTCTGTGCCAGTGAAATCTCATTGTTACTAAGCATATGTGATGTGTTTACACTGTGCACTCACTACATATTTACTTTGTGTGCTCTTTGCTTTAGTTACAAGAAGGATGATCTGTGTTAACAGGGTAATTTACAAATGTGTTTTTAGTTTTGCATTCCAACTCAAGGTGTTACTGTGCTTTTCTGCTACCGCTGAGTAAGGCAGTGGGATGGGGAGTTTTTCTTTTCTAATGTAGTCAGAGTAAATTGATATATGGATTTAATTACCTGCAAGTAACAGAAGATATTATGATAGATTCATTAAAATTAAATACTATACACAATTATAGAGAATCAGGACTTCAGAAAAACCAAACAAGAACTAGAAAGAGATTTTCTTCCTGAATGAATCTGGTGTCACACTTGTCTAGTCAGTAAAATTATGCTGGTGTAAAATAAATGCAAGTGTCATAAGCAGACTTACTTTTTCTAACTTGTCTGCTAAACACTGTACTTTTAAAAAGATTCAAAATTAACAGGCTCATAATCTGGGCAAGAGTAGTAAAGTGCAGTGGTATTTAACTGCAACAAAAGTGACTTCCCAAAGCTTTGCTTGTTTTCTTCTCTTTCTACCTGTTTCTGCAGAGAAAGCTTGAGAAAGGAACCAGAGTGAAGATAGAACTTGGGAAGTAAACTTTGACTTGTGTTAATGTGTTTGGCTTATCTCAGAAACATCCTTGGGTGCAGTCTGTCATTGCTACAGGTTCTTTGGCTCTCGTGTCTTGCAGATCTGTCGTAAATGGAGATCCATCCAGAGTAGCACATAGGACTAGGTTTTGCTGATCAGAAGATTATCTCTTCTTAAATCCAGTTACCAAGAAATTCCACACTGACAGCTTCCTGAATTAAAGGGCTTTTCTATGGTGTGAAGGTGACAGTCTGAGGACATAATAATATTTGGTACTGTCCTGATTTACTTTGTCCTTATTAGTGGCTGAACTCCAAACCATAGAAACATCCCTCAAGTGGCTTAATAAAAGACTAGAGATAATCTGAAGCAGATGATTTACTATTCCTCTTTCTCAGGCTGGAGGAGAGTTACCATCAAGAAAGATCTTCTAAATACTCAGATGCTGGGGAAAAACCAGAGTTCCATATTTTGTGGATTTTAGTGCATGTAGCAGTATCTTTTTGAAAAGCTGACTGTGAAACACATTCCAAATTTTACACCACAGCAGCAAAACTGCCATTCAAGGCACTGTAGTTCTTGCAATTTCCTTTTAAGTGAGAGAAGCATTGCCACTGAATTTAATTGCTCTGACTTAGAGCTCTTGGACCTTCCAGCCACAGTTTCCTTTCAAGTAAGCTTTCTTTTCTTTTCTTTTTTTTCCTTATTTTTACTGGATCTTTAACATTTTCCCTTTGAGTCTGATTCTGTGAGGTACTGTGTGTCTTCTGGGAAAAGTCGAATGCTTTTAACTCTGAGGGACTTTTCTGGATGTTGGATACACTCGGCACATCACAGGAGAGTGTCCCTCAAAGTTCCCTTTGATTCTGCAGAGTGGATAAGGAACAGCAATCATGGTGCATGTAAACCAAGAGATTACTCACACTAGGAACAACATTTTATGGGGAAAATCTGTAGTTTACATTATAATCCCTGCAATCTTTTCTAAGTTTTTCAAACAACTCTCTCCCTGGACAGCTGATAATGCTATATCTTCCTAATACACCCTGGCAATACACAGCCACAAAATGTCATGAAAGCAAATGGCTTTAATCAGTAACTTGCTTAGTGTCTTATTTTCAGTTTTCCCAGGAGACACTCCTAGACTTCAAAGTGTACAATACATACAGATTGTGTTTTGTCATTGCAGAGTACCTTATTTTCATTAGGGATCTCTTTATTTTCTTACCTAGCACTAAAGGATCTGTGTCACTAATTGGGCCAGTAATTTCTTGTCATATCATGCTAAGTAATGTATTTGTTATGTGGTACGCAATGGCTTCTTCAATTGTTTATTACACTTTGGGCAAATTGAGCAATTAAGTGCAACATGAATTTTTAATTGACGAAAAAAGGTGGAGGAAGAAATATTCAGACAGTGTATTGGGTAAATTTAAATTTCCCATTACCTCATCAAAATGCCAGTACCTTATATGTATGCAGAAAAATTCATCCTGCTCTTTATAAATCTGAAACAGCCAAGAGAAAAGCTGTTATTTTATTGCAACAAATATGGGAAACATTCTGTCCATGTTAGAAATTACCTTGTTCAATCATCTTCCAAAGCTGCCTTCTAGTTTTTAATTCAAAAATTAATTTCTGATGGTGTCTTACCATAGTGAGCGCTCAAAGTAACTGGTATGTTCAGAAAACACCACTGCCATTTGAGAGTCATAATTCTGCACGTAATTATTTTCCTTTTTAAAAATTAATGAATTTACTAAGGATTAACTGATTGTGAAAAGCAGGGATTTATTTCCTTCCCGTCTGCTCATTTCAAGTGACTTGATTCTATTGGAAATCAATATTCTTGGTGTACCTGCATATCTCTACCTGTAATTTGCTTCTCCTGCATGTATGTATATATGTGGAAAGAAATGCATTATTTTCTGACATAAATGTGGCAGCTTTTTACGTGGCAGCACTACCCTTGCTATGTTTGTCTGCATTGTGTTTTGTCATGCATTCACTGCTTTGGTTTTTTTTATCTTTCAGCTAATTCTTACACTTAGCCTCCGAAAAGTTTAGATTCGCTCTGAGTATTTTCCCCGGATGATCTTATAGGTTCCTTATGCTGATCTGAAAATTCTCACTAGCATGATAGAATTGAATGGGTTCTTGAGCAAGCAGAAGGGACATGAGGAAATGAGGGGCATGATGTACATTAAATGGGACAGAAGTTATTGGAATGACCAACTAGGCAAAAAAACCCAACAAATATGTTTGGTGTCAGAGTAAATTTTTTGCACATCAACATAAAGTCTTTCCTATTCAGTTGTTCCTTTTTACCTAACCATTCCCAACTCTTTCAACCCAGTAAAGTAATCAATCTTCCTTTTTCCCAACTGATACTATTCACTGAATTGACACAGAATTAGGAACTGTACAGCCTCAAGTCTGAAAATTTTCTTGCATTTAATGTGAATTTTAAATTTGTTCAAAATATTCCCAGCACACCTCACTGCCAGGTTCTGATGGCATGATATTTTGACTGGAATTTGTACTTAATACTGGATTCCTTGTAGAGGGAGAGATAGAGAAGTGGAATACGAACAAACTTAATTATTTCCCTAAAGTTGAGATTGAAACAAAAACTGAACATTCAAGCTGTAGCATATTAAAACAGAGTCCTTGCCAAGTGCTCTTAATCATGAAAAAAGTCTTCATTTCCTTGCATAACACTTCAACAGTGAGTAAGTGTTTCTCTTTGTGCAAACCTAAGTGGCAAAGCTGGCTTTGTGCTGATCTGACCCACGTGTCAAACAGTAAATGTTACATTTTTGAACTTGAATTGGTAATTAACCTGGGTTTGAGACATGGCTGTTGTATGTTTAGGCAGATTAGGGGGCAAAGAGATAATACAGCCATAATGATATGCATAGCAATGTCCACAAGATTTACCCACGCTACATGCCCTGTAGATTCTGAGATACAATTTTCTTTTCCAATATCAACTTAAAAAAACAATTTAAAAAGTCCTTTTATTTGTTAAAGGAGGTCTGGCTTAGAATATGTGATGTCAGCAAAACTATCTGAATGAGACTGAAATTATAGCTAGAGCTTCTCAAATAGCTGTCCTGTTTCCAGTTGTATCATAGTCTCAAAATTTTTATTTCCTGTAATCATTAGGACACAAATCAATTTATTGGAGGGGACAGTACTCTAACTTCTCTGGACTTGCATAAATTATGACTGGAGTTATGGAGCCCAAATCCTTTGGGAGACAAGTTGAACACAAACACAGCGAGGGAGGACTTTGCATCACTCCCGGTGTTTGTAGGACAGCGTGGTTTCCTTGCAGGTGTAAATTGTGGTGACCTATGGTGACAGTGAGGGAAGTGTCTGGATGTCACTGCAGGAAGAGCTGGAGGACAGGGAGGGCCAGCTGGCATGGAATGCACCGTCTGGCTGAGCAGGGAAGTTCACGGGGAATCCTCCACCTCACACAGTCCAGGGCTGCCTGAGTCAGGTCCCAGTAACAAATCACCTTCCTGGCAAAAATGGAAAGTGTCATTGACGTAATGGAAGGCTTAAAAAACCCCAAATGTTGGAATGACCTTCCTGTAAGTCTTCTTCCCAACAGACTAGTGGGATTTTTTCCAGGATGATAGTTTCTAATCTCCCTTTACTTCCCTACTGGATCACTCCTGAAATGCCAAAAATGGAACAAAAGGCGAAAGGAATGATTCACAAATTACCTCTTTCTTCCCAGCAAGGAAATAAGTGCAGACTTCAGTTGTAATTGATAACTGAAAAGACTAGAGAAGCCTTGACTATTTCCTGCTTTGGCTGCTTTTACTCAAGTATCACTCTTGTTCCTGCTGTCACACGTTGGGTATGTGCTATATCTATGTTGCACATTAGGAAGCTTGATTAAGAGTTGTTCAAATATGATTCTTTACTTATTTTGGAATCATCTTTTTTATAAAACCCAAGTGGCATAAACACTGAAAGCATGAAGATATCATGCTATCTAATAAACACAATATTCTAAAATCTCATACTAAGACATAAACATTAAGTGAAAGAACTGCAGCTTCCATTCTTGCCCTCCATGCTCAATTTAATCTTACAGGAAAAGATGAGGTTAGGTAATATCCAGGCAATTTTTACAATTCCGTATTCCAGACTGTCATGATGAAAAAGTAAAAAAGGAAAGTCTTTATTGATTTAGATCTAATTTAAAAATAGTGCAGCAACATTATCTCAGGGTTTCTTTACGCTGATGTCAAAAATGTAAACCATACTTTCAAAGTACATATGTGAAAACCTAAAAACAATTCTGAAGTGAATTGTAATTTTTAATCTTGTTTCTGCCTTTACTGGCAAAAATGTAACTATAAAACATACTGTAAAAATGCAATCTGGGCATCTCTGTTAGGAGGAAATGTTTTTCAGGCTTTAGAGCACCTTTGCTGAAAGCAGCATGGTGGAAGAATGTAATACAGCGACTGCTGTCATTTCAACTCTCCTCTGTAGAGTTTTAGACCAAATATTTTATTAAAAAGTACAGTAAATCTTTTATTGTTTTGCCATTCTACCAGTTGGGAGATCCCCTTAGAGCCTGTGAAAAGTTTTTGTAAACAATGAGTTTGCTATTTGCCTTAATAGCAAACACCCATAATTAACTTAAATCAGCATATGAGTTCCAAGGTCACCACTGCCATGGAGTTGTCTTTGCTTACATTCTGCTTTTGTTAAGGTGTCATCACATCCTATTGATCTTTCTCTGTCTGTACTTTAAGACTTAAAAGCCAGGAGGAAGGCAGCATAGGCATCTTTTAAAGATGTAAGAAGATATTCTGGCCCCTTCCTTTACGATAAACACAGGTAGGTAAAACAATGGGACAGACCATCAAATGGTGTAGCAGAATGAAGCTGCAGTTATGTACACTTAAAGGTTCTAAGCATAGCTTTAAAAAAGGCTGAATTTGAATGAAAATGTTTTCTGTGTAGTTAAAAATGCTGGGCTTCAAATCCTGAGTTCAATTTTATCTTCATTTCTACAGTGTCCCCTCCTAGTGAATGTAGGTCAAGTAGGGGTATTTGCAAAAGGCAAATGTGCATTTCCCTCAGTCATATAAACTGAGCTAAGAGCTGTCTCTTTTTCTTTTTTTTTTTTTTTTGATACAGCATCCAGCAAAAGGAAATCATGTTAGATGCCATAAGAATAAAAATTTAAAACAAAAATGCAAAATGAAATCAGTCCCTTCCCTGATTTTTCTAACTGTGTCCTTAGACTTATCTGGTTCAGTTATATATGGCCCAGTGTTGATTTGCCATGGAGCTGCAAACCACAAAGTTATGCATAAGCTAAGATGTTTTTAGTCTCCTTCAGTTATCTAAAGAAGAATAAAATGCTACAACTCATATTGATGCTATAGTTGTTCCAGGGCAATAAACATTTCTGGAGATATGAAAAAAATATTACAAGAAAATTTAATGGGTCCTTCCAGGTAGGATCATGTTGTCCTCTGTTACTTTCCCAGAATTTGTTTTTCATTCTTTTCATCCTGTAGTTCTGGAACATTATTGTTTTCATTTGTTCTTTGTCATCTTGATCCCTGTGGGACCTCTGAAGATCATCTAGACCAATCCCTATTCCCAGAAGTTACCTTATATATATTTCCCTGGAATTTGGCCACAATGGATACTGCCACAAATGGATATTTGTGGGAGTAAATTGAACAAAATCCCAAATATTATTACTTTTAAGATATTTTTATTTTTTCTGTTTGTTTGGGGCTTTGAATTCTTTCCCCTTTTGCTTAAATCACTAATTTAGCCAGACCTAGCTGTATTTGTCATATAATGTGTGTTGGGCAAGGAAAGAAAAAAAATACTGGGAAATAAAATGTTTTATTAAAAAGAGCAAAATAAACTTTTGCAAGGAGATTTAGGAGGTACTTTCAAAATTCTGAAATGACACTAGAAATTCTTACAGCAAGTGACCATTTCCAAAGAGAAGGTCAGGGTTTTTCACAACCATCATGCTTTCCATAGATTTGTTATGCCAGGTTTTTGGGTGATATCTGCTTTATTTTCTCACGACATACGTTGGCCCATGGTCATAATTTCTTTCCTGAATAAGTCCAGCCTGAGAGGAGAAAGACAATACTCTGTTGTAGGTATTGTGTTTTCCATTAGCCTTTAGGCAAATCGTTCCCTTTCTCTCCGTTCCCTCTTTAATGTGTCCTGAAATGGTCACACTTCTGATAATGCTGTCAGGAGAAATAATCCTGCAGTTTGCTTTGACCTTTTTGCACTTTCTCATATTTTTTCATTAGTCTCAACCCATTTAAAACTAACTAAGCTTGACTCTTCAAATGAAAACCGACCAAAATCTCTTTGGGAGTTGTTGAGCCTTTAAGAGACAAAAAAAAAATCCATGTGTATGTCTGGGAGTGAACTAATTGGACAAAAAAGGTTTCAGGGGCTATTGTTATGGCAGACAAAATATTCGATAATTTCTGCCTTACAGAAATGAAATCTATGAATCTTGGAAGAAGGACGGTTGAGTCCAGAACAGATTTTATAAATTATTTCACATGTGTGAAGACAGCTGACAGACTTCCCTCTGTATTGCTATTTTTCCCCCTGTTTATCCAAAACCCACATTACAAACTTTTAAGGTCATTTGAGTGAAAATTGTTCCTTCTGAGACTGATTCCATCTTTCAGCCTGTTTTACTTTATACAGACACCTTTCTCTATAATGTCCGATTTCATTATTGTTGCTACCAGTTCATTTATAGGTAGGAAACTTAGCAGTGCACCATACGGAAAACTACATCTTTCTGTAACAGATTACTGAAACATCAGAAAAAGTTATGCTAACTGAAAGGGGAAAAAAATAGTGGATTTCAGTCCTTTTCACTATGTGGATTTAATTCCAGTAAGATTAATAAAAGTATATATTGCAATGTAAATAAATACACTCTCCTGGCAGTAAGTGGCACGATAATGGGTTGTCTATAAGACCAAGAATACAGGTTAGCTTAAGCAAGTTGATTTCCTTAGACCTATTTAGGAATTACATTTTGCACTAGCAATTTGAAATTGCCAAAGAAGTTAAAAAAAGGGAGATTTTTATACTGCACACATCACTGTCAACACTGAGAAGAGAGAAAAGTACCATGTGGACAAGTCCAGGACAAATGATCTCTGCAACAACTTGTTCAAAAACTATCAAGATGAACATTTTCAAAGCTGAAGGTCTATTTTTAAAGATGGTTGAAATAGGAAAATTACACTGATTGTCAGTTATCTGGAATTGTTGTCAGCCTTTTGGGTGATTGTACTTGGCAGTATTAAATGTAGTGAAGCTTTTCTGTTCCCTGTTCCTGTTGTGACACGAATGACAATGTATTGCCTCTGTGAATAATAGGGTGCTGGTCTGATTTAAGTGGCTTCTGAACAGACTTTTCCTTGCAACCCACATGGGAAAAGACAGGGAGGTGGCAGTGGAAGTGTCTGTCTTCCACCTGCCATGCCCTCCTCTGTATTACCACATGTGAACCAGAAATAGAGCATTTTATCTGGCATAGCCACTTGCAAATTAAATTTATGGTGAAGTTAACAAAAAAAAATTGTTTAACAAAACCAGATTTTTTTTTGTTTCTGAATAAAAAAGCAGAATGTATTGGTATTTCTCTAAAAAGCTTTGAATGAACAGAGAAAGGTTTAAACCTCACTTCAGTCCTGTGCACACTGATTAATTTATTTCCATGGGAAACAAACACTTTTGCCACTGAAATTAATGTAAATATTACTAATGTGGTGGTGTTGTGCTGCTGTATCAAGAACCAGTATAGCAAGATTTTTCTAAGGTCAAAAATCCTTTGAAACTGAAGAAGTGCAGACTGTAGATTGAAAGAGTTGAATGCTTCCATCTACCAAAGTGAAGATGGAAGCTCAATCACTGAAGTTGCTCTTTGCAGTGATTTCACAAAA
Source organism: Machaerirhynchus nigripectus (assembly GCA_013397975.1). NCBI lineage: Eukaryota > Metazoa > Chordata > Aves > Passeriformes > Dicruridae > Machaerirhynchus > Machaerirhynchus nigripectus. Next base: position 1,043,035 of record VZRQ01004993.1, read on the forward strand.
AGCGTGTGTTACAATTGCCTGTGTAGGGCTCAGTGCCTTGACAAGCAGTTTCTATCTTTCTTTTTTTGAAAAACCACATAGTGCATCCAGTTCTGAAGTCCCCAGCACAGGAGAAATATTGGTCTGTTGGAGTGAGTTCAGAGGAGGGACCCCAAGTTGATTAGAGGGATGGAGCAATTCCCCTGTAAGGGAAAGCTGAGAAAGTCTGGTAAAAAAAAGGCTTTGGGGTGACCTAATTGCAGCGTTCCACTATCTAAAGGGGACCTACAAGTGAGATGGAGAGAAACCTTTTACAGGGGCATGTAGTGACAGGACAAGGGGGAACGGCTTCAAAGTGAAAAGTCAGTAGGTTCAGGTTAGATCTTAGGAGGAAGGTTTTCACTGTGAGGGTAGTGAGGCACTGGCACAGGTTGCCCAGAGATGTTGGGGTGGTCCCATCCCTGGACGTGTTCAAGGCCAGGTTGGATGGAGCTCTGAACAACCTGGTCTAGTGGAAGGTGTCCCTGTCCATGACAGAGAGGTTGGAATAAGATGATCTTTAAGGTCCCTTCAAGCCCAAACCATTCTGTGATTTTATGATCTGTCTCCTACTGAAAAGGCAATACAGCCACATGTTGTGCTAGTGAATTTAATTTTACATGTACAGGCCATGGGGATTCAGGTAGACATAATATTTACCTTTATAGTTCACTGATTAATTACTATGTTGTACACTGATTTGATAATAGCAATTATATTCTCCAGTAACAGGAGGTACTCCACAGGAGCCAGTTCTGTCTCTGAGGTTATGCTGTTCTGGAACTGTGATTTGGTGGACTAAAACCACATTTTCAGAGTTATTAAACTAGTCATGCAAATCCTTCTTAATTTAGGGATCACTGACTAGTTAGGCTGTAACAGCCCCTTAGGAACCATTACAGTCCTGGGTCCAGCTACCAGTGTTGGTGCTGTGCAGTCACATTGAATATTTCTATTAATATTCTGGGTTTATCCTTACAAAAGCAGTAGAGAAACAGTGCTTCCAGTTTTTTCCAGTCTCCGGATTCTTTCTGCACACTAACTGATGTAGATTTATTTAAGAAAAGCAGCAAAATCCCCCATACTCCAAAATTAACACCACCCTAACATAATCTAGGCTGAAGCAGATCTGTTTTCCTGCTATTTGGAGGTACTGCACGAGTAGAAGGTAGTTCCTCTCTGCGACTACGTGCTGGTGTTTGCCTCTTCTGCATAGCAAAAGCATTTATTGAGAAAATAGAAGTCATCTTTTGAGCTAACCTACTTGTAGAACATTGCTTTTAAAAGGGACATTGTTCAATATATGTGAGTCAAAGTCTGTCAAAATGCAGCTTTTTAAACTTCCTAAGTGATGTGAGTGAGGAAAAACTCCCTTGTGCGAAATAACCAAATAAATTAGTTCATTCATATTTGTTGCAGAATGATAGGTGCCCAGAAGAACATCAGAAATTCTGATTTCAGTTTACTGCCCTGCATTTAGAGCTGCACTTTGGTTTTGTCACAGCAGGGTTAGTTGTATGAATAATGGTTCATCAGTGTGAGCATGAGGAAGTCACACCATGACCCTTAGTGCTGTAATCTGAGTTTATGAAAACAGATCTCTAAAGTGCAACGGAGCATTTGATAAATTATTCAGAACAGAAGCAGAAGCTTTAAGTTGCTCGTTGTACTGTGCATCTTTACAGCAATTGTTGCATAAACTTCATGTGACACAAATGTGTGCAAGGGTACAGTGTGACAAGGAGTTTCTCTTTGGTGATTTATGCATCCTCCTTTGCGTGACACAAATAAGAATTGCTCAAATCATAGAATGATATCATGGAATCACATGATTGTTTGGATGGGAAGTAACCTTAAAGATCATCTGGGTCCAAATCCTCGGCTGTGGGCAGGGACTCCTGTCACTAGACCAGGTTGTTCAAGGCCTCATCCAACCTGGAACACTTCCAGGGTTGGGGCATCCACAACCTGTGACAGTGCCTCACCACCCTCACAGTAAAGAATTTTTTCCTAATATCTGAAAAATCTACCCTCTTTCAGTTTAAGGCCATTACCCCTTGTCCTATCACTACATGCCCTTAACAAAATATCCCCTCTAGCTTTCTTGTAGGCCCTTTTGGGGTACTGGAACATTCAAAAAGATCTCCCCAGAGCTTCTCTTCTACCGGCTGAACAACCCTGACTTTCTCAGCCTGCCTTCATATGAGAGGTGCTCCAGACCTCTGGTCATCCTCACAGCCCTCCTCTGGATTTGCTGCTCTGGACTTCAAAGTCCATATCCTTCCTGTGCTTGGGGGCCCTAGTGCTGGATGCAGCACTCTGGAAGCAGCTGCTTACACAGTTATGGGAAAATGATGTGCTGTACTTGGTTTGAAAGGTTGTTTTGGGGGTTTTTTTTAAGATTTTTGTTTAACTAGAGCATTTGAATACACTGCTCACTGTGCAATCATAATCACAATGATAACTCAATCTCACCATGTTATGTGGCAAGTGCAGAGTAGGCTCCACATAAAATACATTCCTGGGGTTTAGAGGTGTCTTTTAATCCAGCCTGGAATGTTGTGCACTGAAGCCAGCTCTGCAGATTTATGAATGATGGGTCATTAACTTCCAGTTCACCTTCTTCAGAGCACATCAGCTGATGAGGGCTGAGCACAGCTGAAGAGCTTGTAGTGGCATGGTCAGAGATGAGGACATGACCTAGACACATGGCAATTTCTCCCAGGAAGGGATGCATGGTACTTCTCTTCAACAGCACCTTTTAAAATATTCACAGTTGCTTTAAATTCCATTCAGTCTCTGCACTGAGGATTCACATAACTCCCAGGCTGACATGATGTACAGGCATGACTATTATCATAGGATTATAATTTCTCCTACTGAAAAATTTCTCAACATCAATGAGCATAGTAATTTCTTATTTCCTCTTTTTCTGGAGCCAAGCAAAACTCTCAAGAGCCACATTAATTTCTAGAGTAAGAAGAAACCATCTCCAGTGTCTTATATGGACATATGCTCCACATGCTCAGAATTTCATGCAGATTATTAATTGTTTTTAAAACCTTGATTTCTTATTCCATTGCCTTCTTTCAAAGAGCTATGGATTTTATCTTCACTGTATCCAGTTTTATTTCCCATGTTCTATGCTTCCACTGGCTTTTAGTTTATACTCACAAATTTATAGAGACTTCTCTATTGCAGAATTTACAATTTATAAAGAGGTTCTTCAGTTAAAATAGCAGAGAAATTTGAAGCATTCATATTTGGAATTATAGCATTAGTGTGGTTTTTACAGTCTCTCAGCATACAGGCTTAGCACTTTTTGTGTATAGGTGCAACTTTTTTTGGCACTTTTTAGGGGTACTATCTGTAGCTTTAAAAATTATGTACTGGGAATGCTGTGAGTCCTGAGCTCTTAAATCAGCATGACTGTCAGCACAGTCTGAGGCAATATTGCACTGGAGGCATGTCTGTGAGCTGAACTGGGGAAGAGCACTTTGAACAATGGAGAGCAGATTTATCCAAAGTGGGATCCTCTGAGGGACCCAGGAATGTAATTTATGCATGGAGTATGTGCATGAGATGTACTACATCAGGCAGGGAAGTTTTGAGTTGCTCCTGTCAGATTGTTCCTGTGAATAATGTTATCCAAGTGAAGAATTGCTTCATTTTAGAATCTGAACAGACATTTTCTGAAATGTACTTATTTCAGAAACATATTAAAATAATAGTGATGCGTAAGATACAATTCAGAGCTTTTGAAGCTTAGAGCATGAATTCATTTTTTCATCTGGAATTCTGCTTTTCCTCATTCTCAGTTCACCAACAGTTTGCACCTTTTTTTTCTTTTCAGTGGATAGATTAAAATCCCATTACAACATCTTTCTATTTATATATACGTCTGACAGTCAGCTCCCAAGTCTATTTGGTTAAACAGTCTAATAAATGAGTCTTGAATATTAGTGCCTAATTGTTGAAACAGAAGTGGTGAGATTAAGTATCCAGTGCCTTTCTCCTTCTGTAGTTGTTAGAAGCAGTGCAACACAGCCTGACACATCTGCCAGCTCTTCACACCCACTTGCTCAGGTATAAATGAATGAACAAAGAACAAAGAAATGAAAAATCAAGCTTTACCTTTGAAGTAGGAATGATAACAGGTTAGAGGAAGCTCAAAATATGAGCTGCACAATACAATGGAGGAACAAAATTCTAGTGGAAAACTTGGTGGCGTTTTATAAGAGATTATAAATTATGTCAGTAATTACATACATTTATCTAACAAATTTTGAAAATATATATAGGGACCAAATTTGACAGTGTGCAAATAAAAATGTTTGGTTCTGATGTGCATTTTGAGAGAAAAGGCAATCAAGGGAACCAGTCATTTATATTCTTTAGATTAATTAAATACTTTTTAAAATATGATTGATACAATTCATATAAAACTTACATTCTTTCTAAATCAAATTGAATCCCCCAAATATAGGCATTATCTCTTAGAAAAAAAAAATATTGAAAAAATGTACACATCCCCGGTTTAGAAAATAAGGACTAGAAAGGGAAGCTTATTAGGGAAGCAAGAAAGATGTTCTATTTCCCTTCTTCTGACCTGATTGATATTCTCTTTTCTGTCTCCTGACATGTTTTCTATACTGCAGACCACAGAAAAATAGCTGGCAACGTGGCTTGATTTTCTTCCAACCTTCAGACTTCAAATGCAGAAAAATGTCTACTAATTTCTATTTCAGTGTTGCCATAGATACAGTTCTATGATGTTTTTATTTTTTTTACTTCTGTCTATCCCTCTGTCTATAGATCTGTTTTTCATCTTGCTAGCTAACAACTTTTATTCTTCTCTCCCCCTTTACTTTTCATGCTTTCCAGCTATTCCCCAGCATCTATTTCACTTACTTAATCAGGTGTTAATATTTTCTTTTTCTTTTATTTTGTTTGTTTGGTTGGTTGGTTGGTTTGGTTTTTTGTTGTTGTTGTTTTTTGTTTTGCAATTCAGAATCCTCAGTGTTGATGTTCTGGTCAACACTTGAATCCTGTAATTACCCACAGGTAGTGTCCAACGTTTCTTGTCGGGCTTTGAAATATTCCGTCTTTCTGCTATTGACACTCACAGTAATTAACTTTGCTTCACATACAAAAAGGAATGCCTTCAGGTGCCCCCTTCCTGCTCTGTTCTCAGGTTGTGCTGGATTTCTCTTTGATTCTGTTTGCAGTATAATACCCTTTCTCTCACACTGCACTTTCCCCATTTTTTGTTTCTCCCAGACCCTCTTCTCTCGATCTTATTTTTTTTTTCTGTTTATAGTAAATACAAACAGCAGCGGCAGCTCAGGATGCACTGTGTGTGTAGGCTTAATGTACCTACTCATCTGCAGTCATTCATCACCGCTGTTGGATCTCTTATTCAACTGCGAAGAGCAAGACAGTTCAGTGATGTACTTAAATTGGATGCTAACTGCTGCTGGTGAAAATGTTTCATCGCTATTCATTAACCAAAAAAAAATGATTAAGACTTTATTACTCCTTCTTAGCATGCAGGTGGGCATTTAATTCCTAATGCACTATGTGAAATTTATAATCTCCTAATCTAGTAGGGATAAGCCAGATCATGAAAGTAGAGCACCTGTGTTTTTCCATGAAAGTTACACCTTTCCCTCTAGGAACATGGCCTGGGCCTATGAATATCTTGACAATACTCACAGTCCAAACTTTGGAGCTCTGATTTATAGGCCTACTTCAGGGCTTTGGAGTCCCCTTATATACTTCCTGGACATATTCCAAATTACAGATGCTCTTAGCAATCTTCTGTGGAGAGTGAAATTTTGTATTTGGACTGTTTATGATCCTACACAGATCACTTGACTTTGATGCCTGGAGTTAGCTGCTGTCTTCTGTTTTCTTATGCACATTTCATCATGTGGCATTTTCCCCTTTAGGAAACACAGAGGTTGCTTCTCCTTAAATAATAGCTGTCATCAATTTTAATAGGGCTGTGCTCAATGCAAATGTGTCTCTAGAGACATTCTACCTTCTTTAAAGTTGGGCAAATATGATAATTCGCTTTTACTGCCAAAAGACATTTTTGTTGTCTTGTTTTTTGTTTGTCTGTTTACCAGCAAGTTTTTTTTCTAGCTGTTATTCTGTCCCACTGGGCATTTTTTCTGGACTTCCCCCAGGTCACAGAGGAAGTTTCATGTGTCACCTTACTCCTCATCAAATATTTATCTTCTGGCTTTTGTGTTAAAGCAGTGAAGTTGAAGCAATGAAGGTAAAACTGGGTTGATACAAATCCAAGACTGAGGTGGCTTGAGGATGAGATTGATTAGCAGCATGCTCCCTGTGCTATTGCCTGTGCATGGGCTGGAAGGAAAGGAAAAATGCTTGCAAATCAATCAGAGCTACAGAGTTTTACAAACTACTTTGAAAGAACTAATTCTTAGTTAAAGTTTCAGAGTTACAAAATTAATGGTAAGCCTCACACTGTACACACTCGGGGCTGGTGTAAAGCAAATCTTTTGTGTGTCCCCTTTTACAGGTTTTCTGCTCTTAGTGCCTGTCTCCATCTGATGATCAGTTAACAAAGCCTAAATAATTATTTATCACAAGTTGTGGTTGCTATATATATATTTTTTTTTTAATCAACAAATGGGGAATTTCTCCTTTGCTGCCTATCGTCCTCTGAACTGCTCCTCCTCTCCCACCTGTGCTAGCAGAGAAATCAGCCCCACCCCATGCAGCTGAACTTGTTGGCAGTGTTCTTGCCTGCTTTTAACCAGCGTAAATAGCTCTGGGATTTACTGAGGAAGTGTGAATGGTCTCACCTGGAACAAGCATATAAACTTTAGGCATTGTGTTTAAGCTAGCCACAGGCGGTCAGGCCTCCCAGAGAGGAATTCTTTCCGCTGCCAGTTAGCTCTTTAGGAAAGAGCCGAGGCAGCAAAGGGAGACACAACTCTTGGAGATGTGTTTCCACACCTTTCCTCTGAGAAGGCAGCTTCATCTCAGCTTCATACTGTTGTATCTGTATCTACCCCGGGGAGGTAGCACAGGAGATACCACCCCTTCCAAGTGGTGCTTCCAGTTTTACAGTTCCAGAGACGCTATCTTCTTATTTCAGTGTGGTTGTTTCTCTTCAGTTGTCTTCAGGTGAGTTATTCCTAATTTACTTTGGTGTTTGTGAGAAAAGAAACAGTCTCTGGGATCGATACTTTTGCTTTGAATTCCTTTACTTTTGTCATATTAACGTAATAAAATGAAAATAGGCAGAAATGAAAAGATTTCTTAAATGGTATTTGCTAATACTTCAGAAACTGCTGTATGTGTATAGTATGGCTTTTGTTTTTCTTTTTTTGGTTTAGTACTAACTGGGAAACCTGACTTCTAAGCAAGCAGAGGCTATAGATGATATTTTTTCCCCTAATCTTCTATTACTGACCTTGTAATGGGCCTATTAAGAAGGAGTCAGTGTTGATCACTTTAACCACAGTCACAATTTATGAGACTATTATCTCACATAATCTAAGTAGGCAGTGTTATTGTGCACTTCATGCTACAGTTCTGCTTTTGAGCTCAGTAAATGGCTGGCTGCATTATTACCAAGTATTTCTGTAGAAGCCTTAAGTGTAGTTAACGTTTCTGTGGACAAGAATCCGATAGCAGATAGCATCGAGACCAGTACAAACGTAGGAAAAAAAGCATAGAATAAAGAGCTAGAGGGTTGCAGCAAAGGTTTGAATAGCAGATGTATGGTGATTAGCAGTCTAGGTGTCCTGCAACACACCCATAATAATCTCCAGCAAGATCCATGAGAATCCAGGTATCCTCCAATCATTACAATGTGAGTGGTAGCTTGAAACCCTGGCAGTCTCTTCCTGAGCTGTAACAGAGCCTGGAGACACAAGCTGGGAAATCTCTGGCTCATCTTTCCCGCTATGCTGATTTCAGTGCAAGCATTCAAATCCTCACCTTTCTGTCCTGCTTTTCTTCTCTGGCTCCTCATAGTGATAGTCATATTTTCCTCCTGCCAGTTTGTCCTTGATTTCTTCTCCCCCTCTCATTGCTCCGAAGTATATGCTACAGTCATATTTTGGTTCCTTGGTATCATGCTTGTTGCGTGGTCTACTTGCTGTATCTTCCTGTTATAACATTTTTTCCTCCAGCTATATATCTGATTAGTATTCACCACTTTAAAAAATGCTTCAGTTTTACTCTCCCTGTGGACTTTCCTTTAAGAGTGTTTACTTCAGGCAAAGGATAGATTATGCTATCATGTTGTAAAATCCTAATAATACCAATAAATGCCTCTAATGGAATGAATTCTGTCCCTTTTTTACTAGAGTACAAGTGAGTAGGTGTCCCACAGCAGAGGGTTTATTAGAAAGGAAAATCCAAATTAGAAAAAAAAAAAAAAAGGAAAAGAAATAAAGCTATGTGTATACTTTAGAAAATTAGAAATATCAGAGTCTATCAATCTAGAATCTGCTTGCAGTTTCCAATTGCTCTGCTGGCAATAATGGGGTTACAGTAGTGTGAAAACTGAATCAATACAATCAAGCACATGCTCTCTGAGTCATGGAGCATATTGCATGGCATAGGATATGCACTATATATTTTTCCTAATAAAACCAAGCCACTTGTGATGCAGTATAGAAAGGAGCCAGGAAACACAGTGGCTGTTTCTATTTCTAAGACCGTGACTGACATACGCAGCTTGTATTTTGCTTGGAGTGTAGAACTATTGAGAATTAACAGTAGTCATGATAGGTTTCCTCTTCGTTTATATCCACTTTGTGTTTTATTTCCCAGCACTGCTGCAACATATGCTTTTTGGTCATTTTGACCTTGGAAGCCTGTTGGAAGCCAACTTTGGCCTATAATGCAGCCCGTTTGCTGCAGTGAATGTGCTGCTGGGAAGAAGTTACTCTGGTTTCTAGTGGTGTGTTGGGTAAAGACTGGAGACTCTGAGGTCTCTGTGCACGGAGCCATACCCTCAAAGTCCTTCCTGCCAGCTCTGTACACAGGCAGCTGTGAAAATTGGATATGGGTTATGGAGGAGTAAATAATAAGGTGTTTATGGTGCCTTCAGAAAGATGGATGATGCGTGATAGCCAGTCTGAGGTGACAAAGGCAGACCTACAGAAACGTGGATAAATCTCTTTTGGCAAAACTGGCAGCTGCTGCTGGCAGGGCGTCACAGAGAACAGTTCTGGAATTTAGCTGCTAGCGCCCAGATGCTCTGAGAGGGTTCACAAAGTGCTCATCTTCAAGTGCTTTGAGAACAGGCTGTGTTACCTGACCTAGTCCTGTTTTCTACACAGGCCAGGCTGCTTTTTTTCTCCTTCCTTGTGTGTGATTTTTGGCTGCTGAAGGTAGAGAAGAAGGTCACACTGGTTGTTGTAGTTGCAGAGTTGGGCTTTTTGACAGTTGTCCAAAGGTCAGGCTGCTTGTTCTTTTCCTGTCTGTCTTGAGTGCAAGTAAATAAATGAAACACATTGAGGCAAAAAATCCCAAAATATAATAGTTCAGAGTATCTTTTCAGATGAAATGGCACTTATTCCCTTATAAAACCTTGCTTAGAAGAACACAAGAAAAACATACCAGTTTGATTTCTTTTGAAAATGCTTTCTTAAGACTGCCAGCTTGGAAAGCAGCTGAAAGAAGCAAGGGGAAACATTGATTGTTATACAGGATGTGACAGCTAAAGTGTCTTCTTTAAAGGAGGGGAAAGTTCCTCAATAGCTCTCCTCCCTCACTGCAAATTGCTACAGAAAGCAGTTTACTATATGCTGTCTAGAATTAATAAATTGAGTTATTGATGAAGGATCCAGGTCACCACCTCAGCTGAAGGGAAGACTAAGGGGCACAGTGTTGCTCAAACAGAATGGGTTTTTTTTCTGTACAGAATCTGTATTTTGTCCAAGATACAGAGCTCATTCTGACTAGGCACTTGAAATAATTAATCTTTTTCTGATGCTGAGGTTTCTGCATATTAGTGACAGCATAGTATATTGAGGCTGATAATGGTCCTAAACAATCATTCCTTTTAAAACAGAAATTACTTTGATGAACATTAACATGAATATCAGTGCAAGTACAGGGTGTGCTTAGTACTATTTAACATGACCTTCATTTTGATAACAGTTCTAATTAGATAGGTTTTGTAGAAGCTGACAATCAGTTGTGCTTGCATTACTGTAGAACCTTGTGGATTCTGTTCATCTGCAGTTTTGTGACTTTCATCCTTCCTTTATAATTTTTTTCTTATACAATGAGTTTAATCCCTTGAGCAGATGAAACGTCCAAAAAATATTTAAGTGACACAGGTGCCAGGAGAAGAGTGCACTGACAGCTTAAGTCCACAGCACTCAGACAGGGCCATCCAGGCTATTCCAGAGGAGGAAGAGGCATCAGTTGAGCTGCATCATCTTCCTGAAGCAGTGTACCACTAAGTCTCTTGGACAGCACTGCTGACTTGGGGAAGACTGATAACACAGGGATAGCATAGTCTGGGATTTGAGGGATCCAGGCTTGTTTGACATGCATTCAGAGGATTTGCATGTGATTTGGCTGTGCTTAACAATTATGTCAAGTTTCTCATACTGAGCTAACAGCAGACTTCTCCAGCCACCAGCACAACAACTAGAGCAAGACTTGTTCTTTAGGTCCAACATCTTTCTAAGATGTTCTCTGTGTTTGCATAAGCATAAAGAGGTTCACAGGGTAACTTTAACCACTTTGCAACATTTTCTTCCTTGGTCCTGCCCTCTTGTGACTCTCTTGTAAGTGTCAGATTCATTCTGTTGCTGTTGCTGTTGGAGGGACGCAGTGTAATTCTAATCCAAAACTTTTCTGTATCTTTATTTGTGGCATGTGTCTAGCTTCGGCTTTCTCTTAAACCCACACCTGATCTGTGTAGGGAACTGCTCGCATGTAAATTTAAGTTCGAGAGAGGCTGAAAAGCTGCTATGGAACATAATGCCCTGGTATTTGCATTTGCAAATTACGAGTTCCTCCTTATTTTTTTTAAGGTGGCTTTAGGGTATTTTGGGGTCACATATACAAATTCTCATTTCAGCTGTTAATTCTAACAATCTACTCTTTCTTAATAAAAGTTCAGATTCCCTTGGTTTTTGATATTATTAGATTATGAGGCTTTAGGGAGGAATTCTGTTCATGAAACATGACATTTTTCATCACTGTTAAGATTTTGTTTAATACAGATATGAAAAAGCCATGTTTGGGTCTACAAACATTAAGGAGGTTTAATTGGAATGAATAGAAATTGCTGTTTAAGGAAATATTCCTGCATTTTTCATTATAGTTCTAGTTTAGCAATCCTGTGTCTAAATGTCATGTACAGCTGAGATCCTTAATGTAAATGAGTTGGGATTTCTTCAGAAAATCTAGAAATAGCTCTTTTGGGATTTTTGAAAAATTTGTTTTTCCTTGTATGCTGTTATGCATCATCTTTTATTTATCAAAATGTAATTTGATGCTTGCATTCCTTCTCTTTTAGCCTACAAGGAGTCAGTATCTTAAGGACACTGATGCTGAACATTAGCTGTAAGGTATTTTTTTCCCCAAGCAGAAGAGGGAGAATTGTTTGGAGATGTGGTCCGTGGCTCTGAGATCTGCTCACAATGGCTACCACATTGTTAGAAACCAAAGAATTTGTCAGAACTCTTGCAGATTAGGATTAGAAGAAGGAGGGAATGGAGGATTGATGAATGGGAGAATATGAAGTGACTGAAGCCCTGCTCTCGTTACAAACAGTTGCTGAATGTTATTTTTCTATTCTATTTTTGTCCAATAAGAACAAAACATTGGGTTTGCTAATCAGATGAGAACTTCATTACTTTGTTTCAGAGACCAAGGCACACATCACTTTTAGCTGCAGAAGTCTGTGGTTTTACTTCACAAAGTTAATTGGAAGATTTGATTTAAAACAAATAATCGTTTAGAAACAGTTGGGTTTTTTTTAAAGGTAGTGACAAGAAAAGCGTTAAAAGTGCTCCAGCTTTGAATAAGAGAAAATATGTTTAACAACTGGCTAAATTATTTTCCAAAGTTATGCCTATTTTTAGCAAAGATATTTTCAACCCAATAATCTATAACAGCAGAGTACAAAGTTGAGCACAGCAGACAGGGACCATTGAGCTCCTGGAGTTAAGGGTGCATTAGTGTTTCTATTACAGTCTTGTGCATTTTGCAAGATAGGATGGTTATAGTAATTGGTTCCAGACTGAAACATTGCTTGAAAGATTGAGACCTGAGATCACAAGTTACACTTTCAGAAACATATTCTGGGAATTACTTAAACTACTGTGGTTTGTTTGTTATGCTGGATTCCCAAGGTCCCCATTAAGGTTCACAGTTGCATTAAAGGCAATTTTGAATAAACAGATAGGCAGTATCCATACAAGTAGCTTGCAGTCTCATACCCTCAGCTGAGGCCGTGGTTTCAATAGGTGCTTAATCCTACCAGATCAGGATTAGTGAGTGTTGTACTGAAACACGGGACTGAAATCCCACTTAGGCATCCTGAGGTGTTTCAGCTCACCCAGAGCATAAGGATCAACCTGCCCCCCCCTTCCCCCCATCTATAGGGACAGCTTTGAGGTCCTTGAAGGCTTGATAGCACTGTTTGGTGCTGGAACTTTGGTCCTTGGCTGTGCAGGCTGACTCAGGGGAAGGGATAACCTAATCACAGAATCATTTAGGTTGGAAAAGACCTCTAAGATCGTTGAGTTCAATCTTTGATCACCGCCTTGCCAACTAGACTTTGGCACAAAGTGCAGCATAGGAGAGCTATTCCACACCCTCTCTTTTGGCCCCCATCCTTGTTTGTGCTCTGGCATGATCTCTGCACGTGGAGCAACCTGAACAGTGGTGTCATGTAAGCTAAAAGATGTGCAGTGTTTCTCGTTTGAAACTTGGGGCCAAGATGCAAACTAAGGAACAAAGCAAATTGTTCCCCTTGTTTTAGACTCCTCACGAAGCTTTCTGGGTTGTGTCTGGCTCATGCTACCTGATCTGTGCATTTTCTGTGTCTGAGCAGAACACCAGGCTGGGAATGTCTGTCACATTCACTAAGTGTCCTTCAGAAAAGTAGTCCTGGTTCTTTCCCAACTTGGGGTTTTATTTTTGAGATTATTTCCTTTGGGATTACTGCTTTCTTGGACTGAAGAGAAATAGGCTTATGTTGTCATTATTGCTAAAAGCAGGACAGGTTCTCCATGCCTTGTTCTGTTCCTAGCTCTATCTTGAGGACAAAGGTGTTGATTTACCCTCACCATCTGACAGTGTGATATCAGGAAAGTAACAGCTTTGAGTGCAAAGAACCAAACTTCACATTGATATATTTTCTAAGCTATTATTTTCAAAAATGAGCATGAAAACACTTTCTTTTTTCAGTGTGAGTGAGATGTTACTGTCGCGTTTGGCCTGAGGTATTTATGATTTACGCCACAGAATCAAAACGAAGTTTATAACGAGTTTGTCACAGAGCTTCAGGTAGTTAGTTATCCACTTGCTGCTGAAAAAAGGTAAATGATAGGAAGAGATACACAGAATTTTTAGAGAGAGACATCTGTATGTAAGGGACTGTGTTACTAGAAACACTTGTCTTTTCATACTGTTAGAATTTTGAAAAGTTTTTTATGCCATGTATTAGTTCTTGCAAATTGCTTGCCAATTTAATATCAGCAGCATCTAAACAGTAAGTAATTGCTTATGATAATGAGTGCAAACTAATTTACTGGAATATGTTAATATTCACAATGCACTTTAGAACAGCAGGGTATTCCAAAAATACTACTCTGTTGTTTAATTGCAGTGTTTAGGTTGCATTGTTATTACAAATGCTGGCAATATCATCACAAAGCCAGCCTCTCATTGAATAGCCTTCTTACTGAGACTCCAGCATGTGAGTAGGTAGAGTCCTTTGAGAACTAAACAGGATATGAACAAAACCTTCTGCATTTAAATAGTGATTCTTAATTCCTGATTGATGTCCATTACATGAATAGGCAGAGAGCCTTCCTGTGACTTTTAATATGTAACTTAACAAATTTCAAGTCAAATAGTGTGCAATCCCTATCTTAATATTTGTGTGTCTTCAATGGAATCAATCTTTGTGTGAGATGCAGAAACATACCTAGAAATATGTTTTATGTTACAGAAATGCCGTAAGAAAAAACTGTAGTGCAGGAGTCCTCAAAACTTCCTAGCTGGTGTGCTGCAGCTCGTTCTGCAGGACTGGGGTTTAGTGTATTTGAAACATTGTTTTTTCCTTCTTTTCTTGAGAAATGTTCTGGTTTACTTTGGGTTGGGTTTTTTTGAGTAAACTTATAAGAAAGTTTATTGAAAAATGGGTTATTTCTGAGCACATTTCTTCACAGAATGGTTTTCCAGATGCACTGGTATTACTTACAGTTTTGAAGTATTCTTTATATATTTGCGTATGTTACTGTAAAGTACTGTGTTAAAGTAAGGTTTTCCAAACTACTGAATGCTGATCTTCACTTCAGAATATTAAAAGCAGTTGTAATTTCCTCCAGCCAGACCTTAGGAAGTGAGTGGCCTACACAAAATCACTGCACTAATTAAGCTGGGTTAATCTTCAGAGGGTGATTAACTGCTCACCTTTCTTGCATACACATGTGAATTAAGTTATAGCTGATAGCACTGGCATATGGAGTGTCAGAGTCAACACTCGAGTTAGTCCCTGGGGAGAGGACTGAATAGCCTGAAGCCCAAAACTCCTTTGTCATGTTCTCTCCAAACATTGCTGTGGAATCCAGTGGTTAAACCAGGCTCTCTAATTACTTAACTATGTAACCCAGTGAAAAGCATTAAGATGCATATTTTTCACTGCAGCTCTTTATCCTCTGAAGCTGGCGGAGAATTGTTGCTTACAAACAACAACATAAGGACTTTGCAAAGAGGAATGACAGCAATTATCATAATGACAAAGCATGTAGTGTTTCTGTGCCAGGCCGCAATTGAAAATCTATTATGTAGTAGAACAGAAAGAAGTGGGAAGGAAGTGAATTGGCCCAACCTGGCTGGCCCCTGTTAGCTCTTATTATAATGGTCTAATAACCTTAAAGAGTCAAGTACAAATACAGCTGTGTCTGTGTACCCCTACTAAACGCTGTTTGTCTCACGCACAGATTTGATAATGTAAGTAAACACTGATGTTCCAAAGTCAGTCCTTGGGATAATGATTAGGACAGCTCTCCAAATAAAGTATCCTTTTGTAGCCGCTTCCTGGTTCTTATTTTCTTGAGACAACCAAGCCGAGACTTTTATACTGTGTTCCTCTTTTACCTGATACTTTTTGGAGGTTTGAGTACATACAATGCTGGTGAAGACTAGCTTTGGCTTTAAAACTTGGTTTGTATATCAAATGGAATATCCTGATGTTTTGTTCATGGAATTAGGGAGATGGTAAAATGCCTCAAGACTGCAGTGAGTATTCAACTTGCTCATCAGTCCTTCCCTGTGCCAGGTCTCCTTCTGAGATGCCTCTGAACAGCTGCTTCAGGGGTGGATTCATGTGCTTCAGGGAGGCTTGGTGTTTTTCCAAAGATTTCATCTCTTGCATTTCATTTGATTTCGTTTTTGTTACAAGAAGAATGGTTGCTATTTTTGCATTTCAGGATGTAACATCTCTAAGAAACTGTGCTCTTTCTATTTTTCTTCAGCTATAGCCCATGTCTGTCTACTCAAAAACATTCGGAAATGCTGCCACGAGAATTTTTGGTCTGCTAAATACTATTAGTTGGGTAATTAGTAGGAGAGCATGTATGCCACAGAACTTCTTATTCTTCGCTACCTTCGCAAACAAGCAAAATTAAACTTCATTGCACACTGCCCATTATACAGTTACCTGTTCTCAGCAGAGGCTCCCTCTGAGCAAACCCTGCAAATTGTGGTGTTGCCAGTACCATCCTTCTGCTGCAAGCAATTGCAACATCTTGTCTTAGTCCAGCATCTGGCATGCTTGGGCGTGGATCATTTTTCAGTGACTTTAGCAGGCTTGCGGTTAGGAGTGCTTTCATTTTCAGCTTGCTATACCTTTCTTCTAAGACAAGTTTTGGCTGCTTTTGAGAGCTCTCTAAGGATTTTTCAAGATTAAATTATGAGATGCACAATTTAGCAAGGAACATAATATAAACGTCACTTAAAAATAACTAAGTTAATGTAAGACTGGGTAGCTGGAATATTGTATTAGTAAGGAAGCCAATAAAAAATAAAGACTTTAGCCTAGAAGCATGCTAGGCACTTGCAGCCAAACTCCTGTCCATTCTAACACTATTAAATGACTTAAGGCCAGCTATTTCAAATGTTTTGATCCTCATTTAAAGAACAGGGGGGGTTATTTTTAAAGGTTGCCAGAAATGCAACAACACTTCTGAGAATCAGGATACTGCCATAGGTGCTTGAATAAAAACATAGTTTCAGGCACTAATGTTTTGCATGAAATAATGACTTACAAGTAATTATGCATTCTCTGAAAAGAACATTGCCTTTCCTACACAGAGAAAATTTAATTTTGTTTTTTTTTCTTTTACCGGTTTTTGGCCTATATGCATATCTGTGCGGAACTACTTATGTGGGAGATGCTCAGGTCCTGGTTTATGTCTTCGACTTACTGGCTTCCCAGCTGAGTCAGCAAGCTTGGAAACTCTAGCAACTCAAGTTACTTGGCTTAGGGAATTTTTAACTTTTGCCAGGTATCTGTTGAGTTAGTAAAGTCCCTGGACTGGAACCACTGAATGATTTCACATAGGGCACCAACAGATGGTGACAACATTTGGTCTCTATCAACCTGCATAGTATTTGAGCTAATGTCCTAGTTCTTGCATCCTGTTACAAATCCCTTCAACTAACCAGCCCCTTCACTGCATTCATTTTGGATTTGGCACAACTAATAAGCCATAAGAAGCAAATCAGTGCATGTGCAGGTCATTTATTTCAATGGAACTGATTGCAACTGTGGTTTAAATTGAAGTTTAGGCCTTGACATTTCCTGATGTCAGGAGTGTGGAGACTGGAATAGTCCTATTGTCTTTGAGAGTACTTGAATTTACTGATTTCTGACAGCGGTGATAAGGAGTAACTTTAGTGCAGGTAGCTCAGGTTGCAGTGTCAGTGTGAGCTGCAGGCTGGGCTCTGAGGGCCAGGAACCCGAGCCCAAGGCATGGGGACTTGTGGCCCAGTCAGGGGACTGGACACTCAGGGACAGCAGTAGGTGACCACACAGACTTCAGCACGCTTGGACTGTGAGGTTATAAAAGCCCAGGGTCCCTCCTTGAAGGCACCGGCTTGAGCTATTATTTTATTTTGTTATTCTCTTAGTCTGTTGTTTAGTTATTGCACCATGATTAAATTATTTTAAGGCTCTGGGCATCTGGGACTCTGCGTGGAAGCCCAGGGTGGAGCTGGTAAGGAGACTTGGTGTGACTGGGTGACTGTGGGGTGTAGCTGGGAAGGGGACCCAGTCCCAACTTAAGTGGTGTGAGGGTGACTCCAGAGTAGTTCCTGGATGGTCGGACAGGGAAGTTTCCTTGACAATGCCTTTACATTTTTTCTGTTGGGAAATGTTTTTCAATCCATTGCCTCCTCATATGTGTTTCTCAACCACGCAATTTCCACTTCTGTAGACAGTGTTCAAGAAATTTATCTTTAACTATATGTTGACAAGGTTGTAGGAGGAATAAAACCTTCCCTTATTTATAGACATTTGGCTTTTAATTTCCATCTGACTTTTTGGCAAGCTTTGAGAATCAGACATCTTGTATCCTTGTTACCTTTAATAGAGTTATAATGGATTAAAATGTTTCGTGTTGAGTGCAATATGACATTTAAAGCAGGCTTTAATTTCCAAAATACATCATTTTCTAACCATCTACATTGCATAAAGGTCCAAGGCCCTAATGGGGAATTACTTGCCTTACATTTCATACAGAAATGTTTCAAATTCATTTTGAACAGCATTCATACTGGAAAAGTGATAGGTAATAGGTAGCCCATAAAATTTTTAAACTGAGAGAATCTGGAGAAGAACAATAATTTTCTTTTATTACTCTGTGTCAGATGTGTTAGAAAGACTGTATCCTTTCATAAAATAGTGATTTTTTTTTTTTGTATAAGTGAACATATTTATGAGATGAACAAACCACAGAACTTTTTTCCTGTGGATGTTTCAAAGCTAATAAAAATAATTTTACAGAATCAGTGTCTTAATGCTATCAAGTCCATTGACATTCAGTTAATCAACTCATGTTTTGTTAATAAGTCAGATTAACAGATACTCTTAATTCCTATTCTCTTAGGAGTCCTTTCAGCTAGCTCTTGCTTAGCTAAGGTCCTTCTCAAAATTATATTAATTTTAAGCGCAATTGGAGGCTCTTAGTTCAATGTCCCTGCTCAAACTGAGTAGCACTTTACTCCAGATAAGTGATCTAATCTAAATCAATGGGGTCATTTGAGGTGTAAGATGCTACTTGATTAAAAATATTAAAATCACTCTAGTTGGAAAATTCTTAAAATTCTGTGAATCTTTTTATTTTAACTATGTCATTTATGATGCTAAGAATGATGCTGACTTGGAATACTGATGCGAAGCTGTGTCTGAGTTGTTCTTTGTAGATGTACGTATTTGTTGAGCCATTGTTACTCACAAATTTTAGTTGTTTGTCATTTAGTGACCCTATCAAAATCAATAGAGCTTGAAAGCAACTGGGAAATTTAAATTACAAAAACTTTTGGAACAGGAATGGAATATTTTTTTACCCGCTTTGTTATTGCATGCAAGATAAACCATAAAAAACTGTCCAAATACCAGTGCCATACACTGCAAGGAAGGAGAAGTAGAGAAAGGGGTGGTTTCCTTAGGGGGTCTTCTCTGGTCTGAGGAAAAAAAATTTCTTCTGTGCTAGTACCCTGAATCTTCAACAAATGCCACTGCAAAGGCCAGGATGCTCAGCGTGACTTGAGATGGTGTTGGTTCTATTATCACTTAGACCTTTACCTGGAGGCAGCTCTTAGGGATAGCTGAATATAATAAACCACACACAGCACTGGTTTATAGGTCTCTCTGAACAACTGGATGCAATGTGATGAAAAGCCTTTTAGGGCCTGATAAAGCAAATCAGGGTCACCTTAGTTTTGGGAAGGGGAGTTCTATAACGCAGTGTAAAATTTTGGTTGAATTAGTAGTAGATATTGCTTTGTTGGCTCATTTAAATTAATTGCTTCAGCTGATTGAAATGGTTGAGGTATTGGATTGATGTGGCTTCAGCCTCTCTTACCGAAACATTGAATTTTATAGCTCAGCTGTAGCACAGTGAAATAGGGGTGCCATAAAAGGCTGACAGGAGGCAGACACATTTTCTATTTGCTTTATTTTCCTCAGCATCTTTTCCTGAAGAGAGAAGATGTTATTATTAATGACAATATTAATAACAAAACCCAACAACAATCTTTGTCAATGCTGCTTTGGTCAGTGAGTTTTCTTACAGTTATTCTGGAAGAAGGGAAGATCAATGAACGAAATAATGGAATTACTAAGGAATTATGCTGTGCAGTTTGTGACCTTACAGGTGACAAATGTTAAAACTGTTTGTAGCAGTCCTAGTTTGGGCACACAGTTAGATGGGTTCAAGGACCTAACTAGAAATTTTTTAGAGTAGTAACCAATTTCCAGGAAGCCTTTGAACCTTTATCAAGGTTTGCCAAGCTGCATCAAAGGCACATCATAAATACACTCCTATTATCCACAAATCTAGGAGAATCTGGCCAGAAAATATGACATCCATTCCTACCCTTGTGGCTCAAGCTCTTTGGAGAGCTACAGGCAATAATCCATTTGAACATTTTCTCTTTCCCCCTGCAACACCTTTCTTCTGCTATTAAATAGCCTGATGTTGCTCATGCAGGAGAGCAGTTACAATCCATATTCAGGCTCCTGCCCAGATTTGTGGGAGAGAGTGTATCAGAATGCCTTCAGGAAACGTTCAGTCGAATCTGGTCTTTAGCTTGAAATACTTCTTCCAGCAGCTCTTTCCATCTCCTTCCCATGGTTAACCCTAATGGCCATACCCTCCTCATTTCAACCCTGTGGCATATTTTCTCTCTTCTGTGTAAATAATTAATAGCACAGCAAAGCCTAGGAAGAAACAATACAGAAGGGTTGTATTTTAATCCACAAAATGGATTATTTTGAAACCCCCTCCTCTCCCTCTCTCCCCCTGGCACATCATGTTTCTGGCTTGAAGCATTCCTTTCTTTACTTACCTTAGAAAATCTGTACAAATATGTGTACCGAAATTTTGTGTACTTTTCTGAGCTTGTGCGGACTGAAAATGCATAGATTAATATGTAAAAATGAGTATTAATGGAGATTTATATGCTCTTCTGAACACAGTAAATGTAATTAATACCTTCATATAGATGTTTGGACAACGGTGTATATGTGTGTGTATATATGTTTTCATATTGTAAATTCTTCATTCTTGGTAATTAATAGTAGCCTGCACAAATAGTCTTCACTGGATTCAGCAGGTTTATCAATGCAAGTAATTACTTACCAATGGGAATAAGAGGGTTCACATTGTAGCCCAGAATGAAGTACTGATAAGATACTGAAAGAAGAAAATTACATTATGGGGTAATTTCTTGTTACTAGCAGTCCTTACCCTTTGTATTTTTTATAATAGTTAAAAATGGCTGTTCTGTTAGTGAAAGTGCAGCTAACAGTTTTTATTACTGAACTTTACAGGCTTCAGTCTGCAGTTTTTTCAGTCACAGAGTGTGATGGAATCATAGTTTATTAGGGTCCAGAGCTCAATCAAACCGTTGCATTCACTTTATCAGCACCTGAAACTTGATGTGAATGCTGAAAATAAACATTATGCTACTTAGATTATATGGGAAAAATGGAATTATGTACATTACCCTTCAGTGCAATATACCTTAAAATTGGAATGAACATGAGGAAGGCAGAAAGCTGTTGATTTGTTGTTGATTTGAGCAAACTATTAAGCTACATCAAATATGACTTCAGTGCAATAAATATTGAAAAGCTTTGCAGTCATAAACAATAATAAATACAGTAAATGGGTACTAAACAAAATATTTATCTGCTTAATTCTATAGAGGTAAGCAGATGTCCTTGAGTTGCTGCCAGACTGTGCTGAAATGAATGCACTATTTCATAAAGATGAATTTTGCAAACAAGTAGGACTTGAGAGGCCCAGGCCATTAAAAAACATTACTGTATCTTGACCACTGGCGTTTTGTTACAATGGGAACCATGCTTTCATGGGTAAGAATTTCAAAGAGCTGTGTGGGCATTTTTCCTAAACATTGTGTGGATGCATGGAAGCATAAAGAATTATGCAGTAAATTCTGTGGCTGAGAGATATAACTGGCATGTTACAAAGTTGCCTGCTTACAAGTACTGTGCTGATGGCATTGCTATTCTTGACATTATAACTCTGCTGCTTTCAATTCTCTGGAGATGATAAACCCCAAACAACACAGTGCCACAAGCTAAGAGAGAGGAGGAAGATGACTGGGGTTTCGTGACAGTGTTCTGAAAGAGAGGCAGAGACATTATAAGGTTTGTCAGAGAGCAAAAAAAGCCTTTATGGAGCAAGTGAATTAGGCTTCCTCTGTTGTTTCTTAACATATCCAAAACTGATAGTAAGGAGGGTTGTTTCCAACAACTGCTCAGTTTCTAGCTTTTAATAGTTAATGGGAGGTTGGGCTATAAGCTGAGATCAATCCCAGAGTAATAAATTTTACATTATTTTATTTGTCTTTCTTGAAATATAAACACCAGAGGATCTATTCTCAAATGGCTTCCGACCCATTTTTTTCATAATTAATACAGGAAATTTGAAGAACGTGACTCCCCGTACAGCTCAGACAGAGGCAGATCTGTATTCATCAGCATGGATTAATTAGTCTTTTACCAGACATACAGTTAGTTCGAAGAGCTACAAAATGGGCAGTTATAAAGGAGGGAAAGCTTTGTTGTAAAAACCCATAAGCCGCATGTTCTCATGGATAAAAGATACTTTTTTTAACTTTTATGTTTTTTCTATGTAGTTTAAGATTTACAGCTAGATTTATCCAGCTCCACTGACATTGACCTTGCCTTCAATGCGGCGGCAGCAGCATGGAATGAATTGCTCTTCACTGGTTGATTTGAAGGGCAGTATTTAACAAAAAAAAACGCAGCAAAGATTCACTCTGAATAAGAACAGCAGAGCCTCTCATTGTTCAGATCTGAAGACTTACTTCTGGGTCATTGTATTCAGTATGACTCCACCATGCTTGGCAGGCTTTTTCTTTGTCTTCTAAATTGGGTAAACACATCTGTTACAACTGAGAAAAGGAGAATTATGCACTGCCACTTAAATCTTAGGTACTATTCTAACAGTTTCATCTGTGACATTGAGGTGTAAGGAGTTGTTCTTCTTAGCCTTCTCATTTTTGTTACTTATAAGAACCTCATTCATGACTTGACACAATGTTTTATGAAGTCAACAGAAATGCTGTCACTGTTTTTAATGAGCTTTGGATCAAGCCCTCAGTTTTTCATCAACACAGAACAAATCCTTTCACTCCAGATGCCACAGTGACATAAACTCCATGAAGGTCCCAACTCATCAGTTGGAGGTTTGAAGCCAACAGTAGCAGCAAAGAGGAGAACTTGGGGACCATCAGGAGTGATACTACCTGTCTAATGTGTCCCTGATCTGGGGTGTATTGTAGCTGGAGATAACTGACACACAGCAGATTATTGTGCATTTTAGATCACTGCCTAGGAGGAAAGCAAGGGTGGGGGAGAGCAGGAAAGGAGGGTTTTGTCTCACGCGTTCCTAAACCAGACACTTTTGCCCATGTCCATTACCAATCCTGGCACAGCCCCAATCTTCACTACTCTTGCAAAACTCTTTCATAAAGATAAAACCTGTTTTCATTTAAAGTGTAAGTGAAACCTTAAATAACAGCTCTGCTATTGTGTTAGTATTTGCTGAAACGAGTTGACAAAACATTCCTGAAATGCATGCAGGTCAGTATTTTGGCATCAAGAGAAAAGCCAACAGATCTATTTGAAGCAGAGTGAAACTATCCCACAAGTGTATTAATGTAAAATGAGATTTACAGTGGTTTTAGTGCTATGCACAGTGCATAAATTATTACAAATTAATGGGACTGGAAAAAAGCACTAATTAACAGACATGTAATTCCATAAAGGAAAAGTGATGCTAGAAATAAATATAGGGGATCTTTCCATAAAGATCAGGTGTCCTTTTTGCTTTACGACTGACACAAAGCAGTCTTGCTCAGTAGTGCAGTAAGATTTTGAGACATCTGGGAGTTGAACAAGTTGTGTAACTGTACAGTCCTTCTTAGCTTTGGCTTTAAAAGTCTGCTCATTCGAGGGATTTTAGATCCCTTTATATGCTCACAGCATTTTTGGTCAACCTTGAAACAAAGTAAGAAAATGACCATTGTGTTGTTGTGCACTGTCTCCTTACCTGGACACGAGAAGCGTTGAGTGAGAGCGCAGGGGGAAACAAACTGAATTACTTTTCATAGAATCATAGAATGGTTTGGGTTGGAAGGGACATTAAAGAGACTTTAAAGATTATCTAGTTCCACCCCCTCCACCCCACTGCCATGGGCAGGGATGTCACCCACTAAATCAGGTAGCTCAAAGCTCCATCCAACCTGGCTTTCCAGGGATGGGGTCTCCACATCTTCTCTTGATAACCTGTGCCAGTGCCTCACTACTCTCTGAGTAAAGAATTTCTTCCTGGTATGGAATCTGAACCTTTTCTTCTTTAGTTTAAAAATATTCCCACTTGTCCTATCATTGCCTATTTAATAAAATAGATAAAATGTAATAAAAATACATAAAATGCAATAAAATTGAGAGTAGCCACACTTTGAGACAGCTTAGGACAGATGGTAAAACTAGACAATCTGTATTTACAATGCATTAACCTATCTCCCTAAGCTTTGACCTATCCTCATGGGAAAGGGGTGGACAGCTTGTAGTGACTTTTCCAATGAAAGATCAAATGCATGCACAATGTGCCTGGTCTGTGCTGTTGCTGTTGTTAAGATACAAGTTTTAAATGGAAAACGTCTGGAGATGCTGCTATTTTAGCTCTGAGGAAATATGCTGGTGTTGAAGTTGAACACCTGAGTGCTAAGTGGTTTTGGATTACAACACTTGTTTCAAACAGATTATAGATTTTGTAAGTGCATCCTGGATATAATGCCTAAAGATTTCCACTTTTAAAAGACATACATTGAGCGTTATGCAAATAAGCCATTGCTTACTCAGATGGTAGACTAATCTCTTTGTCCTGACATGACGAGTTAAGTACGCTTCCATTTGTTATCCCCATCTGTCACAAGATGATAAACCTCAGATCTGTAAAAGTCTTATCTGAATGTATTTGTTAACATCTTTCTCTGCTGGCCACCGTCATGTATCATTTTCATTGTGTAAATAAGTAGCATTTTTTCTGTCAGCCACGAGGCAACTGGAATTACTTGGTTTCTCCACGTAGGCCCAGTTGAGAAATGGATTTGGTTTTACTCATCCCTGTTCTACACATCACAGAAACCTGCTTTTCATGGCAAAGCTTAGGAACTCTTCCAAACAGATACGCATTTCTGAATCAGAGCTATGGTATTTCAAGTCATTTCATTTGCAATTAAGTGATATTCTGTGCTGATTGCACGATATAAAACCCACTAATATTTCACTTGCTGCATAATTTTTAGAGATAAAGACCTCTTCACATTGAAATACAGTCTATGAATGCATTTTCTCTGTGAGAACCTGATTTTTGTAGGGCATGTGATTTCCATGTGGGCTGGCACCGGTGCAAGTGGGCTGATTATATTTATTTCTTTTTTTTGTTGTTGTTATTTTTCCAGCGGGGACAACGTATATCTTTAGCAAAGGTGGTGGACAGATCACTTACACGTGGCCTCCTAACGACCGGCCGAGCACTCGAGCGGACAGACTGGCAATAGGGTTTAGCACTGTGCAAAAAGAGGCCGTGCTGGTGCGAGTGGACAGTTCTACTGGCCTTGGAGATTACCTAGAGCTGCATATCGTAAGTATCAGCACCAAAGGCATGCGATTTCTTCTTGCCTTGGTTGTTCATACGTTTGTGGGCTGTCAATTTATTTTGCCTGGATGTAATTATAGCAGTTAGTGAACCTTTTGGGGTTAATAGTGAACTAAATGATGCTGGTTTGTAGCATATGATGCTGTACAGGGTCTCAAGCATACTCAAAATGGGTTTTATTTGCTACAGTGCTACTTTTCATGGCTTTTCAATTAAAAATCATACTAGGATACCTGTACAGATAGAGCAGTTTATTGCAGTGTAATCACATGGAACAGAATTTAGCATTGTCACAAGGAAGGTATGTTTATCCTGGGGAGTTTAATCTGGAATCTGATGGGGGAATTGCGGTGTATCACAGCTGACTGTGCTTATTGTTAATATTAGAATTTGTCCTCTGATTTCACCACTCTTTTGTGGTGGTAAATCTTAAGCAGAAAGGAAGACTGTCAGGTTAGGAAGTCTAAAAAAAGTAATTTCAACTGCCTTAAAGCAAGGAACTAACAATCAAATTTGAAAGCATATGGAGTTTTATGGCATCATAAATAAATGATCAATTGAGAAAAACATAACTAGGGCAGTATACAGTTTTGTTGTTTAGATTAGTCTGAACTTTGTTAATGTGTTAGTTTGATTTTTATTTGAGAATGTCTCTACTTTCAGGAAGAGTTGAGTTCCTTTTGAATGAAATTACTTATTGATCTATAACCAATTACACTTTTACCCCCAGAAAACATTCAGCAGTGATCATTTTCAAAATTAGAGGGAATTACGGTATTCAATCTTCCCAGACTCCTTTTTTTCTGCAAAGGCACTCTTACATTGTGGACAAAGGTGATTTTTTAATTTATTTACTGGCTTGAGTAAATAAACAAAGAACGAAAACCTTAAAGAAAATTCAGAGATTGTCTATATCCTTGTCTTACACTGAATCACATGGACAAAATAGCTGTCTGGTACTGTGCAATCTTAGTTTAAAAATGTGAACAAAGCAACTTCTCTCAGCTGCCAGAAAAACTGAGAGCCTACGTACTTCAAGGCAAGTATTGTGTTGCTAGATAGAATTTAAATATTTGCTTTCCAAACACCAGGTGCCTTGTTATCATTTTCCTCTTTAGTTGCAATCTCAGACCAAATGCACGCTCTGTGGTCGACAGAGTTACTTTCTTCTTACAGTTTTTTCTTGTTCATTGGCATACAAAGGAATGTTTTCCTTCTAATTTTACTATACCTGAAATCTAACAGAACTATAATATTTGTTTGCTCTTCCATCTAGCCATGATTTTTCTATTTCAAAACAAACATTGTATTCATTAATGATGAGTTTGAGATCAAAAATTACTGTCTGCTCATAAATGTTTGTGGTTTTCAATCTTTTTCTCAAATAACTTTCTTAAGCCCATGCTGTAGCAACAGATGGTAAAATAAAAGAGTAATTGAGAGTTTTCTATGGTCAGAAACACTACCAGCTTCATAGGGATGGGGAAAATGATAAATTATACTTTGCTGGTTCTATTGAAATTTCTGTGAAGCAGCAAAAAGCCTTTTATCATCCTGCTCTGTGGGTTGATATTGGCCTCCCACTGCTGCCTTTGCAAGAGACTTTAGGAACCTCCCAGAAGCCTGGTCTGCTTCAGAGCAAAATGGTAACTGTGTGAAATTTCACTGGAATGAGGTTTGACCTTCCGAGAGCAGCTTCAGTGTAGTCTGTCTCTAGAGTGGAGACACTGAGGGATTGACCTGAAATCCTAAGAAATTTGGCAAGGATTTTTATAAGGGTTGTTAGTGATAGATAAAGCCTGGAAAACGACTGGGATAAAATTTCCTGGAATCTAATTCAAGTAAATAGGATAGTATTCAAAGGGAAGTTGAAAGGCAGTATTTTCAAAAGCACTTGTGGCACCAAGGACCATATATGTCATTAAAGTTGGTTGAACTGCAGATACTTCTGAGAATCTCACCTGAGATCTATTTTAGCTCAGAAAGATACTGTGAGATATCACAGTTATAAAAATGAAGAGAACATAGAAACAGGGAGGTCTACGTATGTGTTATGTTTGAAAAATAGCTAAGTGGATCTAAGTGTTTTCATATTTGCAGCTACTGTGTTAAACCAGCTGCAATAAAAACAGTAGGAGGGGTTTGTCATTCAAAACTTCCTTCTTTCACCAATGTTGAGATGCCACTAGGAGTGTCTTATCTACTGAACAACCAGCAGCATGCCATGGGTAGTGGAAGGAGATAAAACTAGAAGGAGGGAAGTGTCTAATTCTGCACGTTCTTTTGCATGTACCCACTCACCTGTTTGTGCCATGAATATGCATGAGCAATAAGTGCCTGTGTACCTTGAGATGCTCTGTGCATGGATAACTCACCTGTGTGCGGTGGCAGAAAAAGTTTGGAACTATTGCTGTAAAAAAACTTAGATTATTGCCCTCACTAGTGTGTTGGGGAGGGTGCTTGAGAGCTTTGAGGTAGCTTGCTCTTAACCTTCTTCATTCTAGAAATGGAAGAGGAAATTACAAGTGAGATTATGGTACTTCAGTGTGTGCTTACCCTCTTTATTATTCTGTTTACCTAAAGACAAAGTAAACCTAGTAATGAAATCAAGATCATAACAAATTCTGATTTTAAAAATTGCTGCTTGATCATCTGAATCACAGCTTTGGTGTTAGGTTAGGAACATATTTAAAGTAATTATGAAACCTCTCCAAATAACCATTGTTATGAGAAACATTTTAAAAAATGTGCAGTCTGCATTGTTACCAGATGTTTAACAATTCTAATGCAAATATTTTAAATTCTAAGACAGATTATTATAAAACTCCACCTGTACTGCAGCAACATAAATATAAAGGACTGTTTATATGTACAATACATATGCATCACAGTACTTCAGGAAAGGGATTTCAAAACATTTTAGTCATCCAGAGATGCAGCAATTAACTTTCATTTCAATCACTTGACTTCTCTTATGGAAGTGGTCTCCTGTGCTGTCTCTGCTGGGAGATCTAGTTCAAGAGGAAATAGATATCAAACCTAAAAGTCTACTGCCATTTCCTCTCCTGTTGATGGATAAAAGAAGGACAGATAGCACCAATAATTAAGGCAAGCTTCCTTTTTTTCTGCTTTTCATGGCATGGTCCACATCCGTCTCCATCTCACATGGAAAAAAGCAGCAGCTTTTCATGCAATGTTCAGCTAATCACCATATGCACTCCTGTCCTTAGCTTTTTGTCTGACTTCTAGTAATTCTAGTAATTCTAGTAATCCCTTAGGTAATTGTCAGAGATTCCTCTCCTACCTCTGCTCCTCTTCTCTTCCCATCCTGTTACCCCAAGTCATTAGAAAGAAAAGTGTACAAATGTCATTGTCTTCCACAGGCACTGTGCAGTTGCTGCCTCAAATTTCTAGCTTTCCTATGGTAAGGAACAAAGTGAAGTTAGGCAAAGATATCCCCTCAAAGGGCTAAGAAGTCCTGTTATAGCTCTTGCTGGCAATGCTGGTAGCATAGGAAACTGGCATTCTCTTGTGTGGCACAAGGGGTGCTTGCTGTGCTTGAGAAGAAGGGTATATTGCCATCAACAGACTTCAGCCGTTATAAAAAGTGTATAAATAAAGCCACGTTTTCATCTTTCATTGTTAAAATGAAAGGCTTTATAACAAAATGTAACATTTTGTATGCCTGATGGAAAGAATCAGCAGTTTCTGCGTGTTCTTTGTGTCGTTTGTTTGAAAATCAAAGTATTTGCACAGGACAAAGCAGCTGTTTTTATGGCGATGGCTGATTTTGAAGTTGAGAATAAGAAGTTTGTATGGAGGATAAGGCCAGCAGAGCATTGCAAAATATACAGCTTTGGCATTCCAGAGAAGACACCCAGCCTAGGGCACAAGAGCTACTTAAGCTGAACTGGCCATTTCTCTTGACTCAATCAGGGTGAGAATGTACTAATTAAGCCCATTTACAGATATGGATCTGCTGATTTAGGTGAAGCAGTGGTGATCATCCCAATAGGAAACATTCAGAGGTCTAAAAAAAGGAATAAGGCAGGTGTGGCAATGTTTTGAATGTTGTCCTAACCCTCTTCTGGGGGAAAGTGGGGGGAAAATGCCCTGTGATTCCAGTGACAGAACAGTGACAGTCTGTCTATACCTAGGATATAGAAACCATATCAAAATAAAAAGAAATAAAACTCAGGGTAGATTGTGGTAGATATTTTTTTTTCATTCTATTTCATGTCACTAGGAAACAATATTTTAGGGGAAATGTTAACCAGTAAGATTAATACTGTGTCGAATTATGGAAAACTACTTCAAAAGAGGTCCTAACACATTACCTGAAAAAGTATGGTATGGTTAAAACAGATGGTATCAATATATGAAAGCCACAACACAACCTGAAATACTGTGAAGATGTAGCATTACTGCCATGATGGATTAATCAATATCATCCTTAGATTTTCAAGAGGTGTTTGTGACGCCTTCAGAGGTACAATTAATGACTGAGGTGAAGAGTCATGGGAGTGGAAAGATTGCATGTCTTACAGAAAATAGAGTTTTGGATCATGAATAAACTCAGTTTGTGCTCTTTGTCGCAAATATTTGCACAAAACAGATATTAAAATATATATGGGGAAATGGCATTTTTTGACTTTTTTAAACTTTCAGCAAACTTAAAATGAGTATTATTTCCTACTCCCCTCCCTCTTAGTTACACATATGCAGTATTCTGCTACACCAGGCTTTTAGTAGCTGACTCTGTTAGACTTTATTGTACATATCTATAAAATATGGATAATTTTAACTTATGCAAGTATAATGACCTTTTCTCAAGTGAACAGAAGGAGAAAACCTCCTTCTGAGGAGAGGATCAGAGTTTGAGTGTACCAGGGAAAGAATTGCAATGTCTTAAGACAAATGCATTTCTTATTCTCTTTTGAATACTTCAATTGTCTTGGGCTTAATGTCTAATGGAAAGTCAGTTGATTTGTGTTGACTTGGTTGTATTTTGGATCAATTCCTAGAGAGTTGGATGTACTTTCAGTGAGATTGATGATAAAAATACCTTTGATTTTAGTGGTTTGTATTGGAGCTGATTAATTTTCCCAGGAAGAGTTTAATAATATTTAGAAAATAATATTTCTAGAATATTGTTTCTTCTAGTAATCATCATTCAAATCTGGAATTCCATATTGTTGTATGAGTACATATGGAAAGCAAAGATGTGGAAGGCCAGTGGTGGCTTGTATATATTCATGAAACAGTAATGAATTTAAAATTGAATTATTCACATCCAGGAAGGGATTAAAAAAAAAAGAAAAAGGCAGACCTAGTTTTCAGACATCTGATATTTTAGAAGTGCTGAGCATGCACAACAGTGGCCAAAGTCAATGGAAGCTGAATATAGTCAGCACCTCTGAAAACCAGGTCATCATCATATCAGCTAAGTGGGCATCAGGGACTGCTCTGGAGCCCTGGAAAGACTTTGGACCATTATGTTTATCAAAGTTGTGATTTTTGATATTCTGCTGCCTTGAAGCACAAGAAAATTTCATAAGGCTGATGTAATCTAATCCAGAATTCTGTTATTATTTGATATTTCCTTATTATGCTTACAGATGGGATATTTATGTGTGACTTCCTCTTTCCCTTATATGTGTGAAAGAGAAATGATATAGGAAGTTTAACTATTATGGACAGTGATTGGTTTCTTTGGGGAACAAAAAGCTCAGCAACCAGACTATATGTTAAACTTTAAACTAAAAAAAAAAATTACTATGGAAGGAGGATTTCCAGACTTGCATACGGGTTTGAATAAAAAAAAGCAGTGCACTCAAAAAAGACTCATTTATGGGACTAGACAGGCAGGTGAGAATGCAATTCAATGCACACAAACATTAAGTTAATTAGAATGGGAGCAGTGAATTAATCTAGGGAATTTGTGCTAAATGCAGCAATCATTTACCTCACTGATCAGGTTTAAGATCTAACTTTACAGGAAAGAAAATAAATCACTGAAATGGTCAAGTCATGCCTTGAAACCATGCAGTTAATTTTTTGTATTAGTAGAGACAAAGATGAAAAAAAGCTCTGAAAAGGGTTTTTATTATATAAGCTATTTGTTAATGCCTCATCTTGAATAGTCTGCACAATCTGTTGTCACACATTGAGCAACAGTGGTCTGTTCTTGCCATAAACAGGCCAAATGGCTGAGGGGAGGTTATGGAAATGTGCTAATTCTGGCACAGAACAGACTGATACCTGACTATGAAAAATATGAATGGAATTTGTAAAGTTGATGTCATTAGGCAGTTTGACTGACTGCCATCATGGAGCACTGCAAGGAGTAATCCTGATGATTTGTGGAAGGTCCAGTGTACCAGTGTGGTAGGTCTGATCTCCCAGCTGATTGCCTGATTCCTCAGCCTAGACTTGTGCTTGAGGGAGGCATCTCCTTTCATTTTCTTCCTCTATCTTGGGATAAAATGGAAATTCTCACTTCCCTCTATCTGGTGAATAAATTCTTTATGCATCCTGTGCCTATGTGCTTTTGGGAGAATACAGGCTTCCTTCCTAAAAAAGCCTGATGTGTAATGGGGTCACCACCCCTCCAGCCCCTTGACCGGGGAAAATTACGCAGCCAGTAGGACCCAAGTTCCCAGCTTAAATACCGTGTCAGTGGCACAATGCTCCAGCCCTCAACAATGATGAACCTCCTCAAGTGCTTCCTTCTAGCAAAGGTATAAAGCCTGGGTGAGGGTGAGTGGACCTTTAAAACTCTTCTGGTGAGCCCCCATATATCAGAATCATCTGAAAACAATATGGAAAGAATTGCACATGGCCATGGTGTTCATGAAATTATCATACAGACCAGGCCATGGATTCTAAATTCCCTTCTGATCCTGCATATCTCAAGATTACACTGTAAACTGAATCCATCTGTTGGCAGAACTGCTTAAGATCCAAAAGTTTGGTAGCGAATTTGATGGCAAGTCTTCCTATGACTTTACTGTTGCAAACTGTGCACAAATGGGACCTTAGATCTGGCACAGGGAGAGGACGTAAACATGGAACTTAATTTTCTTGTTGAGCATTAAAAAAGCACCAAGATTAGGAATAGAAGGGGTTTGGCCTGAGTCATGTTATATTAATAACAAAAACTGTGCATTTTTAAGAATTCAAGTGGACCAATTTGGAAAAGCAAGCACAAGACCAAGCATATTTAATTAGCACAATCTTGAGAGGCTCATGACCTCTTCATAAAGCTCCTCTAATTTTTTACATTGTCACTTTTAAAGCTCTGAAGTACTCTATGGATTACATCCAGTCATATTTTCAAGGATTCTTTCTTTTTCTTCCCTTACCCTTGTTCCCTAACTGGTTCTTCTGCCATGTCCTCAAGCAAAAGTTCGTGTGTTGTGCAAATTCAGCAGTCCCAGTGACTCCCAGTGAACCCCAGTGAAAACAGGTGGCAAACCTCCAGGGGTCTCAGGGAGTACATACCTTTTCTTTCCCATTAAATGAGGCATAGGAAGGAACAGGGGAGCCACTTCAGGTGGTGACTGTGTGGTGTACTCACATGGAAGAACTTCTGGATTAGAACCATTGATAAGTTCTTCCTAATTAAAAAACAAAAACAGCAACAACAAAGCGAATGAGCATGTGGCCAGAATTAGGAGTTCCATCCTTTTGTGTTAAGGCTTTTCACACATAAATAACAAACTTCTGGCTTCAGAAAGGAGGACACAACAATTAGTTTATGATGTACAGATAAATAAATAGACCATCTTGCCTCCCACCTTCCCTAGTTAATGTTGTATCCTCTCATTGACGTTTTAGATCCATCATGATCTAATCACATACTTGTAATTCAAAATTCCTGGCCCTGGGTACTAGCCAACATCGTTGTATATGAAGGTTACAGATATTTTAATAACTTGGCACCAACTCTCCCAGAACATTGCCATGTATAAAAAGCGCCGATGAAAAATTCAGTAGGCATTTTAGCAACTTTATTAAGATTAAAAGGATGCTTGACTATTTGCAGTAGCAGAGCAGTTGAGGTGTTCACAGTAACCTGGCTATCATCCAAATGAAGAAGGGCTGAAATACAGGAATTTTTTGTCATTTGGAGAATGGGAGCTCTGGATGACTGAGAGTGAAATCCAAGAGCAGGCTACTTTTGTCCACTTATCCTATGGGGATGTTGTTCTCCTTATTACATTTAGACATAGATATAATATCTATATTATATGCTTATATAATTAGTATATCGCTGTATATATATAATAAGCATATACAGTTTGTTATACCTAGTCATATAAGAGTCAGCCCTGATAATATTTCATAGCTTATTCCTGCCTGGTTCTTGTCTAATTTTAGAGAAGCACAAGATAATTTGCACTCCCTGCTCCCTTCTGCGCAGGCCTGGCTCGACACCAAGTGGAAGGCATGTAGACCCAGTGTGTCAGAAGCCGTGACAGTGCAGGCTGGAGACGGGTTTTAGGCACTTTGGGCTGAGAATGTGTGGTTTTGGGGAAAAAAAGAAAAGAACAGACTGGAGCACTCATCACTTTCAGCATACCCTAGATTATGCTTTTATCTCCTAAAGGGAAGCTTAAATAAGGGGCAGTGACTCTGAGACTGCTGTTGACCCACTGAAGAAGGGCCAGGTTTGCCCAGGACAGATCAAGGTTTGTTTCCTATGAATAAAAAGCCAGAATCCAAGATCTGGCCCATTAACTCGCTGTCTCTTAAATTTATGGCCTCTGAGTGAGGATAAGGATGAAGTGTGCACTGCAGCACAAAGTACCAGTGTAGCGGTTTTTCAGTGGACATGCAGTATGAAGAATATTATTTTTAATACCAGTGAGAGTGATTAGCCTACTGATGCAGAACGAGGGCAAAAGTGCTGCTGGTGGCCTGAACAGATTCTGGTCCTAACTCCAAGTAATTCTCATCCCACCACTTCCACTATCAATTTGTTTGAAAATATTGCAGAAATGTGAGTAAGTATGAGGAGGATCTACAGCAAACCAGAAAACTACTGCTGGAAGGTGAGGTGCAGAAGCAATTTTACAGAGCCTGCTGCTTTCCTTCAGTCATTTGTTTAAGTAAATATTGCTAATATAGTTAATCACTTTGTGCTAATAAGGAAAGCTCATCTTAATACTATTATGGTTTTGTGAGATACTACCTTAATTGTAACTCACAATTAGTTAATTAGACCACTTAATTCAGGTTTTGCTCTGTGAAGCCTCAGTGTCATCACCAAACTGAAAACTTCTTTTCATATTTCGTGCTAGTTTGCTTTTTCCCTTCTAGACTGTTTCATGGTCTTGAGCCTTTCTCCCTGTTTCCTTACACCACTGTATCAGTGAGAAGGAACTGGAGTAAAATCACTGGATGGGTGTAGGGGAAGGTGGAACTGAACACACAGGGCTTGGCTCCTGCCTTCATCCAATTAACTTAACTTTTGTAGTCTTTGGCACTAGCTCATTGCATCAGGGTTATGCAGGAAACAGAGCCAGAGCAAGGAATCTATTTGTGTTTCTTGAAACCCTGGCTGCCAGTTACATCTTCATCTTCCTTTCACTTACTTGCCTATGCTCTTTAATCACTGTCTCTCTTACCTGAGCTTGACACCCTTGACATCAGTGCATCTCCACTGCTGGTGGATCACTGAGCAGCCTATTGCTTTCTCTCCCAGCAACAACCACAGGTGTACAATATTTGCCCTCCCTTTGAATCTGGGAGTGATTCTTCTCACTTGACAGTGGGCTGCTGCTGCTGCTGTTAAGTCTTTTTTTTTTTTGCTTAGATCATACCACTCAGAGGAATTCCTGCAACAATAACAGACAGGATAAAGATTTAATGAACTGATACTGTCAGTGTTCTGCGTTCTGGTGGCTAATGTTTAATGTAACAATCCACTAACAACAGGTGAGTTTTCCTGTTAAGTGTTTGGAGAGGCTTAAATATCTCGCTGTTTGTGAAAGCCCATTTACACTGAAACATGCTAATGCTTCAGAGGGTGGATTAGCTGAAGGAACTGACTCATGCATTTCCTGGCTTTCGATAATTACCTAGCTTACGATGAATAAGGGATGCTGAGGAACAAAGAAAAGACACAGCCCTTCAGTTTTGCCAGTTCTCCGTGAAATTATCCCGAAGCCTTCAGTGCAGCAGCATGAAAGCTACTAACGTGGCTTTAACTTCTTGTGCTGGAATTTGTAGGTGATGATCTATGCTCAGTCAAGGACGAAATGTAAGTCCAGATGTTCCTTCAGGGACATGTAAATCACACTTGCTGCTGCAGCATTACACATTCTTTGTGGGCTAGGAAAGCTGCCTGTACAGGGCTGGGAATTCTTCCCTCTGTTATTCCACTGTTGGGTCAGGTACTCCTCTTCATCCCAGGCCTCTGGATTGAAGGATGGGGATGAAGTATTACAGCCTCAGCAGATATCATCATGCTCCACTTTGGGTCTGGAATCTCTTCGTATTTTTAGTTCAGCCCTCCCCCTTGATGGACTTGCAACTTACTGCCTACAAACTGAATGCAACAGACTGCATTCTTCCTGTCTGCTGTGAAACCCCATTAATGTCCTTGTTCCCCATATGGGGCTTTTTTTCCTGACCCAGTGAATTCCAAGGAACAATAAAGAGTTCCTGGAGCAAAAGTACTCAGTGTTTCCCTTGCATAGCAGATGGAATTTTTAAGGCTGTCAGTGGATTATGCAGCAGTACCCTCTCATTTTGGGGACAAGCACAAAGAATGTTATCATACATGAAGCTACTTACAGTAACTTCTACCAACCAAAATAAAAAGTGGAGGGATTATGCAAGAGAGCTTTAATATCCACTCAGCATATTTGATAATGCCACTGCTGTCGGTATCATACTCACCACGATGTTTAATAGCTGAACAGATGCAGCTCACTAGAGCACCACATGGTAGGCAGCAGCAGGGAGTCCCATTTGACAAGTTGGTTGTGGTTTATTTCCTTCCCAGAGAGCCTTCCCTGATATCCCAGGTTTCTGTAGTGTTTGGATTTGCTACTCAGCAAACTGGGAAATGGCAAGGGAATTCTCTACTGCTTGTTTCCAAAGCAAGAGGTTTTTTTTGGTTTTTTTTTTAATGAATGCGCTATGAAATTCCTAATAAAGGTAATATAAGGCATGGTTTAATGTCAAATTACCCCCCCTTGATCTGAAGAGTTGGGTTTTAGCAGGAAGCATATATCCATATGCATAGACTGTTTGTAGGATAGCAACTATGCCGGTTTTAGGAGGTGACTTCCCATTTGAGGATTTTTATTTTCTTTTAATTGCAAGATTTTGTGTATACATCTGCAAGTCACTTTGCACAGTGAGCAGTAACTCTTGCCTGTAGTAGTGCCGTGGGATGCTGCAGTTGTTTGGTGCTTCTAGATTTGCTCTCCATGGAACAATACAGAGGAACATTTTGTAAGACTTTCCAGTCTTCTAATTGCTTGCCTAAAAAAACATCTGAGCATGTACTCTGAGGCTAAAAGAAGATGGCTCTGCTGTTGATGCATTCTAAAAAATGAGTGGATAATACAGAGGAGATAATGAAACTGTGGCTATATGATTTGGATATTTCTTTCCAGGAAACGTGTAAAAAATAATATAATTAAGATGGGAACAAGACTAAAAGTGCTGCAAAACTCATGTTATCCACCATATATTGCCTGGTCCATAAATAAACCCAGAAACTCCCTTGGTTATATTTCATTATTAATGTGGTTATATATGTAAAGACAGGTGCTGCCAAGGGCTAAATTAATGGGCAATATCTTCCCCAGAGCTAAAATCTTGTCACAACTTAGTACTCAGCTGAGATGCTCCTTTGGAAGACATTTAAGATTTCTGGGGTTTTATATTCCTAATCTATTTTTTGAATATTTTGCTGGCTATTTAAACTGACATTCCTAAGGCATTGATTTTCTTTTCTTTCCTCTTGCTTTTCACTGCATATTCAAACTCAAAAAAACCACCAGCACGTCTCCTTGTCACAGCTGTAGTGTGGTACATGATGACACCAAGCTGTGCTAGTGTGGGAGGAGGGGAGACAGGGGTTGCAAGCACTGTGGAGAACTGATTAAAATTCATAATGAGCTTGATAAAGTGGAGAAATAATCTGAAATCAGGAAGATGAATTTCTACAAAGGAAAGCGCAGATTCCTGTACCTTAAGATGGAAAAATCAAATGCACAGCTATAAAATGAGGAATAATTGTGGCCTAGAAGTAGTTCTGCAGAAAAGATTGGGAAGTTACAGCTGATTGCAATTTGCTGCAGACACAGACAGGCATCAATCTGGATGCACTGACAACACAGGGGGTGGCAGAGGAGGAAAAGTTTGATGTTTGCACATTTCTGCTGGGATCTTAGCTGAAGAAGGATGTCCAGTTTCGAGTGCTTGGCTTTTGAAAAGGAGGTAAGGGAGACAAGGCAACTACTAAAAGAATCACCAATATATTCTAGTTTATTGAATGCTCTAGTTTATTAAATTCCCAAAAGGAAAATGAAGGAAGGGGCTCTGTTTTGTTTATAAAAGAGAAGACAGAGAGTGACTGGTCCTGAAAACCACCTTTTAGTACATACAGGTTCTTAACAATCATGACTGTGGCTGATTTGTGTTGCCTGTCTGTCAGGATAAGGTAAGAAATGGCTGGTTTAATTTCAACAATGCTCTTGGGTATTGGAAAAAACTTTCTCTCTCTGCTTGGTGGCTAGCAGTGGAGCTGGCTCTGTAGGCAGGCCCTGTTAATTTATGCTTTTGAGATCAGGCTCCGTTCCTGTCGGTGATGGGAATGCCATGGAGACTTCTGCTGTGTGTTTTTGCTAAAGTTAGCCTGCATGTGCTCACTGTTGCCAGCAAGGGATGGGTAGAGCAGGTTCTTCTTAGGTTGCACGCTCCCATTTATGCTGCAGTTTTTAACTGGAAGGCTTGGGTCCAGGAATGATCTAAGAGGAATGCTTGGATGTAACCACAGTGAGGTTATCTGTTGTCATTCCTAAAGACCCAGAAAAGGGAGAGAGTGAGCTGCTGCTGAGCATTTTCTTTTAATATCCATCAGTCTTAGTGTCAGCAGCAAACTCCAAGACAGTGCAGCAGCACCAGGTAGAACCTTCTCTCCCTCTGCCATACCAACATCCCCTCTTGTTTAACACTAGGGAACTGCTTTGCTGCTAAATGTGGGAAAGAAACTTGGATCTGTAAGGCTGGGAATTGCTCTCCAGCCCAGCAAAGGCCTGTTGGTGTGTTCTTCTCTGACTGTTGGCATGTGCCTCCTCGTCAGCTTGTGGGAAAGGTGGTGGTGATGTAACTAAGTTTGCCTCCTCGCCCACCTCTCAAATGTTAGCAAGTGTTTGCTTTGGTTGATGTGTGGGAGTGGTGAGGTAATTTGAACCATCCTGGTGGAAATCCAAAATAACCCCAATGGGCTAAATAGATTGCCGAGCAAAACACATTTGGTTATGTTGCAAAAATAACTTGCAATTGAGGTGAATTTATTTTTCAGCTTTTTGAGCTATTTGGCCAGTTCACTGGCTGCACACATAGCTGTGCAGCTCTGGGAAATGATTTTTAAGGTTTCTTGTCACAATAGTGCATGAAGTTTATCTAAAAGATAAAAATCACTCACAAGTCATGGAAGATAAGCTTTCCTCTTTCATTTTTAATGTAAACTTTCTGGTTTCTTAATGTTACCAACTATTTGTGTTGGAGCTTTCTAATGATTTTAAAGGAATGTTGATTTAAAAAAAATCCTTTGGCTATTAAGAGTTGTCACGACTTCAGGCTCATATCACAAAAGCTCAATATGATTTAAGTGTGGAAGAGGTTTTAGCTCTTTGGCATTGTTCTCTGTGACTAAATCTCGATTCTCTGTGTGTGCTGTTGTCAGAGAACTGTGTTCTGGGGTTTCCTCTGGAGCACCCTCCTTTAATCACCCTGTCTAACCTCCTTCTCCCCCAAGCTGTGTCATGCAGCTTCACCAGCTTATTTTGCACTTCTGCAGTCGCAGAGGTAGGTCATGGATTTGCTTCATTGCCCCAAAATATTAGAAGTTGTGCAGACTGATAATGTAGGTCCTTTCATTGAGCTGGAAGGAAAACAATGAATAAATTTGTTGCCGCGACTGTGTCAGGATTGCCGCTTTATCTGTCTTGTAATGGAGATGTTGTTCAGCATTTCTAATTATGGTATCAGTCTTCACTATCCCCTAATACAGGTGTAATATCAGGATACTGGTGCATGGCATTTATTACTTTTGACCCTCAGAGGCACCAGTCACAGGCACTTCTGGTTTACTGGCAAACCTAATTGGTTCCCTACAGTCCTTCCTTTTCTCACTGAAAATATTTGAGAGTTTTGTGCTGGCTTTTTCCTGTAATGTACAGTAACATGAAAAATCAAGACAGGGAAATGGTTTTGCATGAATCATACTCTCCCACACGTGTACTACTTGTAGGATTATCACAACCATTCTTAACATTGTTAGTATTTCTTTTTAAATTATAGCCAGGGTTGATTCCTACATCAGAAAGGCTTTAGAAAGCTTACTGGTTTGGAGTAATTAGTAATTTTTTTTTAAGGGTCAGATTGCAAGGGAGTTCCTGATCAGAGGCACATTACCAGCCTGTGGTAGGTTGGAGGGTGTAGAGAAAGCAGAGTATAATCATGAAGTCTCTTCAGGAGGTGGAGAAGGTGGTGGAGCTTTCCCTGCACCCCACTCTGCTGTGCTTCCTTGTGGGCCTGACTGGTTCTGAGTAATACTAAATAATGGTGTCAAGAGAAAAACCAGTGCTTCTCCTCTTGTACCTGTTAGGGAGGTAATAGCAGGGCTTTCACTCTTAGGGCTGATTTTTAGGCAGTTAGCAGGCTTTTCTGCTGCTGTTCAGCTGGCTTTTTTATAAAAGTCCTGGGCGGGATGCTCATATTTCTTGCTTTTTGTTGTTTTTTCCCCTCTATCTTAAGCACATACACCACCTTGAGAAAAAAATTTATGGGATTTCTAACTTGCTACTTTGATCAAGGATAGGTTAAAAGCCACCAAACCTAAACCTTGCAGAGGTAAATCCAGGGTTACCCAGTTACTGTCTGTGAGTACCTGTTCACTGCCAGGAATTTCTTCTGCAGCAGGAGAAAGTCCAGTGGTCTGTTCTAGGTAGTTGTGCTCTGTAAGCTGCAAAAATGAGTTTTTTCCCAGTCTTATTTCTCAATGGAAACCAGAACGCGGAAAACTTTCAGGACTGTGATAGCATGTATCAGGCAGAATGCAAAGGGACTCCTTGCTTGGCACCAATAACCAACTAGTGCTGCCTTCAGTGGGACTGGAAGAAACCTGGATTCAAATTCTTTCCTCACCTCGTTCAGACTGGGACCTGATCCAGACTCCCACGCTATGGCTTCAGAACTCAGCTTTTGACTCACCTTGGTGACTGAATCTTTGTTTCATTCTTTGCTTTTAAAAATGTAGAAGGTTTATTTTTGTTGCTGTACATCAGGAAGGAGAGAGCTTTGAAAACTTTGCTTTTTATTAAATATATTAAAGAAAATGTTTTCTAGTCAACTTTGGTGAAAGCACATCTTCTGTATATGGATGACAAAACGGTCCTTTTTATGATCATTATAATCATGATTGCTGTTGCTTGCTTTTTCTAAAATCAGGATCCATATAACAACTTCCTGAGAGATTTTTAATCAAAATTCAGGATGGAGGCTTACTTTATATCTTGTTAAGATAAATAAAAAGGATTCCTAACTGTTGTCTCTAGAATTGCTTAGAAGTGCAGGAGGCAAGAAACTTGTAGAGCGCTGCAAGAGTCGCCCAGCTTTAGGGACACATTAAAGGAAAAATGTCATGGTGCATCCACTCTTAGTGTGAAACATGGCACATCCACAATTCCTAGAACCCAACTTGCATTTCCAAAGGTCAAAACCTTTTCGAAATCCCTGAATGCTGCTGAATATATCACCTCTTAGCACAACTGAATGTGTCTGGAGATGTGGACCAGGGACATGATGATTAAGCACCGTAGTGATGGAAAAGACAGAGGAATTAGGTGACGGATTCTCTTGCATGTTGTAGAGGATATTTCTTCCTATGAAGGGAGTTTACAACATTTTTATTACCAATTCTAACTACCTGAGATGCTTTGAATCTGAATTCTGTCTCCTAGTTGCTTGATTTATTAACATAGGCAACATAATGATTCTCTGCATCAATCACTTGCTATAAAACTCAAAAAAAAAACAATAATCGTAACCAAAAATTAAAGCATTAGAATGAAAAATATTTTTAAAAGACAATTTAATGGCTTAAAAATAAGTAGCCTTTTACAAGCCAGCTGCAACTCCCCATATTTTTTCCTGCTCAAAATTAATTCCTGCTGTAAGTGTTTCAAGGCTGTAAAGTTAGCTAAGTTGTTGGGTTGGGTTTCTATTGGTTACCATGCAATTAAGAGGGTATTTGACATAAGTGTAAATGGGGAAAATTCACATTATTGTTAAGGCAAAACATTTTGGTCTCTTTTTCCCCACCTCACATTCTCTGAATAATAGAAAATAAGTAAGTATGGTTGCTAGTAATAATGATGTTTCTTGAAAATTCAAAATATTCTTTTGACGAAGACTGTGCTGATTAATTTGTTTCATTCTATTCTGATTTCCAAGATACTTCTAGTGCAGCAGGTACTCAGTGCATAATAGAAACCTGTCATGCAGAGCTTGTGTATTTTGAGCCTTCAAGAAACGCAAACTTTTCAATTTCACATTGCAGACCTGCCACATGAAGATTTTTTTCTGTATGGCAACAACAACAACAAAAAATTCTAGCACTAAAGAGAGGTAATCCAGAGGATCACCTGGCCAACATGCAGCTCCTTGATTTTAGTTACTAATCTTAGTAGTAAATGAAAATAAAAATGCAAAGAAATCTCTTTGGTGTTACGTCACTGTCCTGTTTGCTTTTTTTTGAGTGAAAATTTTTAATCTTAAATATTTAATTACCTTCTCTTTGATTATGAATTCAGGGTTTTAAAATAATGACAGAAATGTAACTGCAATATATAATTTACAAGTAAGAGACATAGACAGGATGAGTTGTTTCATGCCTTTTTTCCTTTTTTCTTCATTAGGGCCCAGATTAGGTATTTGTTCTACATTCTGGTGCTGTTCCAGACCTGTATAGTAGAAGTTAATTTCAATTTTAGTTTTAGTTAAAATACATTTAGAAAATGTAACTCATGCCAAAAGCAGATACCTAAAGTGTGTTATGTTGGCATAAAAAAGCAAAAATCGTGGATTCATTTGATATACTTTGGATGTTGGTGCCTCTT
The DNA here is from genome assembly GCA_013397975.1 of Machaerirhynchus nigripectus. NCBI lineage: Eukaryota > Metazoa > Chordata > Aves > Passeriformes > Dicruridae > Machaerirhynchus > Machaerirhynchus nigripectus. Next base: position 1,085,612 of record VZRQ01004993.1, read on the forward strand.
GGTCATATTTTCAACATTTTCTGCAAGATCATGAGCAGTAGGTGCTTATTTATTATTAGTAGAAGTGGTATTTTAAGGAATGCAATGTAAGCTATATCTTCTGACAATAGAAAGAAAAATGGTTCTGCAAGACTGTAGGAAGGAGAATGAGCAGCGAGAATGTGCCTGGGTACCTTCTCGGTAAAAAATGCAGCAGAAAAGTGTCTCTCTGGAGAAACACAGTTCTGAAACAAGATTTATAACCCCTGTGTGACTTTGAGGATCACTTGTTAAAAAAAAAAACAACAAAATGCAAGGGTTCAGATTTTCAAGTTTAATTGCAACACTTATTTGAATATACAAATCCAGAGCCTTACCTGTGCCCCCCTTTTAAACAAAGCTCAGGTGGATATTTCAGTGGTGCAGTAACAACCAAATGAGGGAAACGGTTTTAAGATTTGCCCTGTGGTTCTTATTGGAAAGCACAAATGAATTTTTAATTCACACCTGTGGCTTCTGCGAAAAAAAAATATCCTGCGGAAAAGGTGTCAGACTTGATTGCTGGAAAACTTGTTACAACTGCATTATGCATCAAAATTATTATATTGGATGACAATTTCTATTATTCTACACAAAGTCCATTCAATTTAATTATAATTTACCACTCTAGTATACCATTCTCTTCATGCTAATCTTCAAATTATTCTTGTTTTTGCTCTAATAGCTATTTATGAGTCATAGAAAGTACACCTAATTAATACCTCTGCACATTGCTACAATTAAACATTAATCAGATTTGATTTTTAGAGTAATGTGCTACCAGTCTTCTAATCTTCTAAGTTATGACCTGATAAAAATTTCATTACCCCAGTTACAAAGTTCTCAATGGGGAAGGGATTTCCATTTAGTGCATGTAATACTTAGTGGTGTCTTCCATGCAAATTTTACACTCTTCTTAACATGCTCTACATAAATTGATTAGCGAATCAGAAGTAGTGACACAAAGTAAACTGATGTTCTAGAGATAACTTTAAAAAAAAAAAATCCAGCTGTGAACTTGTCCGGTGATTTTTTTATTAACATGGGATGACAGCATTTAGTCAACACATTTCCTTCTTCCCTTTCAGTTTAGAAGAGAAAGTCAATAGATGTAAGCATGAAACAATGCATGAACTTTCAAAAAGCCACCTTAACAGGCTTCATGTAAGCATTTGAGCCTGCTTGGTTTAGTCCTTTTATTTTATTTTAATTTTTACTTTCCAAATGGGGTGGGGGAAAAAAAAAAAACCACCACCATTTTTTCCCAGTATGTCAGAGCAGACAGATGACTGTCCTGTTGATCAGTGATTCCTGTCAAATCACTCACTGTGGCTCCTCCACTCTTGGTCACTGCCACACAATGCCCTGTTCCCCCCCCACCACAGCTCCTGGACTCAGCTGCTGGTAAGTCCAGGATATATGACAAGGAGTGGACAGGTGGGGAATTAACTTTATCACATCCCTGAAACTTATCTCTGACTCTATTAACTTGCTTCCAATGGTGAAAAATCCTTTTTGAATCCTCATAAGTTCAGAGCGACAAGATGGAATGAGCTCCGTGTCATAGGTTAGCTCTCCCAGATCATCTGCAGCTTAGAGGCATTTCTTACACTTTTTTTCCTCAGAGAGCTAAACCCCTTCTCTTTATTCAATAGAAAAGCTAAAAGATAATTTGATCTAGGCAAGGGCACGGCAAAGACAGTAGATAACCCGCTAGAACAGCTTTGGGTTGGAACTGGAGAGATTCCAACTTTTATTCTGGTCCTTAACAGGTTTAATTAACACTGTTTCTTACTCAGGATTATTGCACTGCCAGACGAGATTTGTTTAATGCTCTAGCATTTCTACCCCATGCAAGGCGTTTATAAAGGGAGCATCCAATTTTTAATTTCTTTTGTTGAAGTAATTGTGACTTCATGCATGTTTTCTTGGCTATTTCCCAGAAACTTTAGATTATTCAACCAGTTATATCTATAAATCCTGCTATCAAAATGATGGGACCAATACTAGTGGGGAGGGGGGATAGTCATGAAGATCTCTCTTCCCTAAACTGAAAATGTTTCTGGATCAGAACTTACAGGACCATAACTGACAGCCTGTTCAAAGGATGGGTCATGTTTTGTCTGTTGTACTTGTGCAAAAAGGATGAAGTTTCTCGGTTTCTCATGGATTATCTGAATCCAGGAGTTGGTAGGGCCTGCTGTGAGTACAGTGTGAAGGGAGGGTTTGGGGCTCTTGCAGTGACAGTCTGGAGCTGGAGCTCTGTTCCACCAAGGTTTTATGGAGCTTGGGGAGGTTTAAGTGATTGTGCTTGAAGTGGTGGATCCCAAAAGCTGCTCCTTTGAGAGCTCTCTTCTGGTGAGCTGAGCAAAGGCAGTAGTGGCTCTGCTCCATCTCTTCTGGGGAACAGTGTTGTGTGTGTTCACCAGTGTGAAATGTGCCATGGACTCCAGTGTTCCACGCTGAGGAAGGGATGGCTCATCCCCAGGGAGCTGCCACCACAGGCTAGCCTGATCTTTGGTGGAATGGGAACAGTGTGCAGTGTTACTGTGAACATCACACAGGCTGTGGACTGAAAAAATAGACAAAGATATGAAATGTCCCCATAAAAAATATTATTTCCTTCAAGTCTGTAGGGAGGATGCTAAATGTGAGTTATGCTGTTTTCTAGAACACATAATGTAGTGTAAGAGAAGAAAATCCCTTTATTGTGCTGTCCTGTCATAATTGAAGGTTATGCCCATCGACATTGGGTTTTTTTCCTCTCTTAAATTGCAGATACTGAGGATTCATCTTTTGAGATGTAGCTACCAATGGTTCCCTTCTGCTACATCTCTGTAGAAATATTCATGGTTATTTGATTATTTATGTCAAGGTTCAGTGCCTCTCTATGATTTAATTCTTTAGGTATTACATCACTCATGGTTGTATCTCTGCTGTGCTTGCCATCAAACCTGTACTAAGCCCTTTTCCAGAAAAGGTTGGTTTTGGTCGGTTTTTGCTGTTTTGGTTTTTTTTTTTTTATTTCCAAGACTGTAACGAAGACTAAATACCTGATATTTTGATAAGATCACCAAGAAATTCTACTGGAAGGATCAATCATAAAGTTTAAGGATGCTTTTAAGAGGAAGAAAATAATTTCATCTTTTAAAGACTATCTGGAATAAGGGAGTAAGATGTCACTCAGGAATTAAAAATAATTTTTAAAAAAGTCAAACCAGTTATTTGTCCTATACCTCCAAAGACAGAGCTCTGAATTAACCTCCCTCCAGATCCTTCCCCCAGAACTACTTTTTCTAATCTTGACATCTGCTGGTTATTTCAAATAGCCATGGGCACAGGGTAAGGCTTTCAAGAAGTAAAAATTTAATGTTGCGCTTGGCTCTTGTTAATATTAGCAGATAGGGAACAGACTCTTGCACTGTTTGGAGGCTCTCTGCCACGTCGAAAATAGGAAAAAGGAGTGTGGAATAAGTGTGGAGTACATGCCCTGGCATGGAGACTTCAGCACTCTGATCTTGAATTCTCTAGCATGTTTTCTTGGAAAAACATTCAGCATCTGATATTTACACAAAACCAGAGCAAGAAATGGCAACTTAAATTTTTAATGGGTGTTTCTTTCTGGCAGTTCCTAAACTGAAAACATTGACTCCCTTTTCTTTATCAATATACAGTTTATTGCCCCAATCAGCATTAACAGCCTAAAGTGATGTTGTTCGTTTTTAATTCAGCCAAGCTGCTACCAAAAAAAGTTGTATGTCAAACAGCCCTGTAAAAACAACAACAAAAAATAGACAAGGTCAAATTCTCTTGTGTGTGTGACCTACCTGGAGGACTCAAGGACCCTTTTCACCCCCAGTTCTTAAAAAATAAATAGCTTTACTTGCCCAGTTTTCTCATGTTCCATGCAATTGTTCCATGCATTTTTTAGCAGGATTGTAATGGTCAAATATTCCAAGCTTGCATTTTGGATTTACTGGAAATGCTGATCATCTTTGGACATACTTCTTAAAAGGCACTTTTAATGAGAATAAAACTTGTAGAACATTAAACTGAAATATTATTACTGGTAGGGAAAAAAAATTACATGGTTATTGCTATGGAGGGATTTTTGTCCATTACTGCTGTTCCATGGTTTTAGAACAACTGCTGGGTCATAAATAGGAAACTTTTACACTTATGCATGCAATTTTCATCAATGATCAGGCCTAAACTGAGGTTTGTTCTTGCAGTGCAAGTGATGAACTTTGCTTTCCTCATTTTCAGAAGTCACTTTGGCAATGTGTAAATTGAAGGACGTATTGGGATTTTTTGGGGGGGGGTTGTTTGATTTAAGTTTCTTGGGGTTTGTTGTTTTCTGTTTTATCTCATCCTCACATATTTAGGCTTGAACTACTGTAGGTCCCATTTATGCCTGTGCAGGTGTGTGTTTGTCTGTAGCACCTTGCAATGTTACATGGACTTGAGAATCTTTCTAGGCTGTTACTCTCATATGTAAGAACCAAATGCTCAGGAGGACTGTTTTGTCCATCAGACATTAATGCAAAGTATGACAGGTTATTGTACTGCTTGATTTGTAGTTTGATTTACAACACAGACCCCAAAGAGAAATGCTGACCTCTCCAGTTAAAGTCAGTAATGTAACGGTTTTATTATTCATTTAAATGTCCCTAGGGTAGTAACCTTTTTTTTATTACTTTAAATTAATTTTTGGAATTAAGCCCATGTTTTTGTGTTTGTCTCTCAGTTCTGAGCCTTGGGCAAGATGTAGGGAGGGCAGAAGATGACCAGCGCAATGCATCTTGGTTACCATGACAGTTTTCTCTTGGACAAGATAAAACATGGCTGCTCTACCTGGAAAGCAAATGAAAAAGACAAAACAGTGTAAAGTTTGCTTATACTTCTAGCAGCAAAGTTTATTTTTTTTTCCTATATTTTCTAGTTTTAAGGGGTTGATGCCTTGTCCAGAAATGGCCTTTTATTATTGTGGTAGTTTGAAAAGTCCATTATGGCTGATGGAGGTTTTGGATTTTCCAGGAAAGAGTTTGATTTCTGAAGAAAACGTGTCTGTAATCATGTCCACCAGTGAATCCTATTTTTTCTCCAGCAAAATTTGAACCTTGTTTTAGAAAAAATTAGTAGAAGCCTAACTGTGTTGGTTTGGTGTTTGTTTCCTTGGGTTTTTCCCTTTTTTTTTTTTTTTTTTCTTTTGGTGAAAATCAGCAGTTCAGTAATGGAGAGAGACCTGTTAATCTCCTACTGGGAGAAAGGTAAGGAAAACTCAGGTATGATCTGTTCTTTTTGGCAGTAGCTGAATGATCAATCAGCAGCGGAACATTCTGGCCAGTTTGTGTGTAACTCCAACATGAGGAAGACATTTACTGTCTTTTATTGACAGGGAAAGACAGAATATAGTTGGAGAAACAAGAAAGAAGATTATAATTGGAGAAAGTAGAAAAGTAAATCTTTTGTGAGGCTGTGGGGGTCTTGGGGGGGACTGTTGACATGGAAGGGACAGAGAAGCATCAGAGTCAAATCAGTAGCAAAACAGCTGAGTTAATTGTCCTTACAGAACAGTCTTTTGAAGATGCCATGAAATAGAAAGCCAAGAGCAGCTCTCCTCGTTTTTGTTTTTTCTAACGTGGAAAAATCTTCATTTTTGGTTACCAAATACTCTTCTGATAAAGCAGCACACTAATTAGAGCAGAAATCCCACAGTGCTTTTCACATTTAAGTACTATTTTATGTTGATTTTTTGGAGCTTAACACCAACTGTATGACAGTTCATTAGCACAATTCAGCTGCATAAACTAGTTCTAACCCAGCAGTTATGCTGTATTTTCCTAGTTTCCTTTGGGTAACACACCTAACCTGGCTTGTACCAAGCTACCAGGTAATTTTGAAAATTGGTTTAATTGGCTCACAAATGGTATAAGAGAGTAAGAGAGCTATTGCTGTAATATGTGCTAACCAAATTAAAAAAACCCAACCAACCAAAAAAAAACCAAACAAACAACAACAAAAAAACAAAACAAAAAAAAAAGAAAACCAAACCTTGGTGAAATTTAAAGACATGTTGCCAAAGTTTATTGTATTAAAATTAGTACTAGGAGTTGTCATTCAAAAGAATGGTTAATAAAAGTTTATTTTACCAGGAGGAAGGAATGGCATCAGTCTCAAGCTGTAGAAGAGGTGATTAAAAGCCTCTGGTACTTTTTCAGTTTCCAGGCTAACAGAGAGACCTGAGATACATGAAGCTGAAAAGAAACTATTTCTAAATAGGTTAAAATAGCTTTTAAAATTCAGTGGGTTTTATAGCTTGTCCTCAAGTCTTAAGTACCTTGAATTACATCCACCTATGATTGTAATAGCTTCAGTGAAGGTAAAAGTACAGTACTATGAGTAGTGTTCAGATGCAGAATTTACAGTATTCTCATTGCTTTGTTGGGTCAAGACTATGTAAGCTGTAGGAATATTAATATATTGGATGGCTATATTGTACAGCAGGGGGAAAATTAATGAGGCAGATTCAGTATGATTTCAGGCATCTGACAAAACTGGTTTATAGCTGCAGATAGTTTATAAGTTATGCATGAACTTCTTCCAGCTAAAAATAATAGTTCACATAGTTACCCAGTGTGGGGGGCCAGGGGAAAATATCACCATGATATACACTAGGAGACACTGAAGTATTAGCAGAGAAGCTTCTAGGGTGTATACGTTATTGATGCCTATTTTCATTGCTAAACCAAAATATTTATGGCAATATGTAATGAACAGATTATCATTCATAAAATATGCAGTCATAAAAATGAGGAATAGTGGGATTATTAGCGGCTTTCAGCAGTAGAGAGGCTGTCTCTTAATGGTTTCCTCTTTCTCTAGCCATTAGCACTGCAGCTGTGAATTATAGTACTGCATTTTATTGGATTCACTAGAAGAATCTGTCCAGGCAAAAAATAATAATTAAAAAAAAAACCCAAACAACCCAGGAAATTATAATAAGAGGGCTTTTTTTTTAAAACTGCCCTAGTAATTATGATTGCAATTCTGACAGTGACATCCAGAATTTAGTCTGTAATTTTGACTGTAACACATAACAGTTATGGTCATATATTGAAGAGAAACTGATCCTTGCGTAAACTAATCTTGTAATTGTTCATTTTGTAGAACCAGATTCTTAGTACATGTACACATAAGTAAACATTAAACATTACATATGAGCACTTGCTGAAGTCAGCTCATGCTGTGAGTGGATTATTTGCATTAGTAAGCATTTTGAGTTAACTCTTGATGAAATGGGTGCACTTGGTCAAACAGAAGTGGATGGCACATCACTCTCACTGTTATTTTATTTCTGTCTCCATTATTGAGTTTGAAATCTGTTTCTGTTCACGTCTGTAGAAGTCATCACCACGGCCAAAAATAAAATACATAAGCAAACGTAACCCAGCATATAGCAACTGCAAACTAAAACTGCTTTCAGTAGAGCAGTAATTCTAATTAATTCGTCAATAATTCTAATTAAAATCTGTTGTAAAAGACCAAGGCTGCAATCATGCTTTATGAAAACGCTATTAAGGTACAAGGTGAAAATAAACATAGAGATAAAGCGTGTATTTTCCAGAAATCCTCTTTAAGGCTGAGGAGGTCATTCTCTTTTTTCCAAAGTCACCTGTAGAGATTTTCAGGGTTGCAGAGGCTACTGAGTTGTCAAATGTAAGCTGACTTGAATTACTCCATTTCATTTGTTTATTTATTGGTCCTTGACAATCTTGCTTTATTTTTCTTGGGGCCGTTGATATTTAAGAGATTTATGGTCATGACAGCTCCAGTCACTCTTCCTAAATAATCTCACTATTTCAATAGTTATAATTTGAATTACATGAATTAAAGCAATAGCTTATATTTGCATATAACGAGTAATAAAGAACAAAGTGTATTAACAAAAATGAGAGAGCATAATGTATGTAAACTAATAGAAGTGTACAACTTTTTAATTCTATGGGTAAATTAATCTAGTACCAGGTATTGTAGACTGTTGCAGGATCAACCCAGGTTATCTGACTTTTATGGGCATTTCAGCAGAAGTTTTGTGAATAAACAGTTGAAGGTAGAGTTAAATATTTTGGAAGGCTACATGCTCAATGAACAATTTGGAGATTTTTTTAGAAAAATGAAGGAGACTCGTGCTCAGTTTTCTTGTGGAGGAGAGAGGAAATGCTTGTGGGAGAGACAGGGCCCGTAGAAGGAGGGAATAAATTCTAATGCAGGCAGAAGTGGGTCATGATCTGGCCAGACCTCTGTAGCTGTATGCCTTATTGGCATACATAAGTGGGTAATTAATACAACTCGGTTTTGTCCATCTCTATTTGGGCTACACCCTGTTTTCAGTGAAAGTGAGATATTTAAATCATGGATTTGAAAACTTTGGTGTTCCTGGTGAAATGAAGCTGGATTGAAACACTGGTGGTCTTCAAACTTACCTGAATGAGGCACTAGGAAACTTAAAGCTGCTATTTTAAGGTCTGGAACCTGTGTATATGAGATTTGTATTTATTTTCATGCTAGATGTATTTTTACTTAGACTAAAATTGAAATGAAAGCACAAAAGGCCAACAAACTGATCTAAAATAGCTTGGTTTGGGCACACAACATGGCTCTCTTTCCTTTGCTAAAATGTGGATGCTCTTTCAAACGTGATGTTTCTAATGCTTTTTGGTAAGCCAAGCAGAAGAAAGAGAACTGAAATTAAAGTTGTTCCAGACTTTTCTCCATTGGGTTTCTGTGCTGGCTTACTGAAGTCGAAATTTATCTTGGGAATTCCCAGGTTTTGTCAACACCTGCAGTTTTGCTTGTTCAGAGGGTGCTGTGTCTGGTCGGTGGTGGGGAGGGAGCAGGTGCTTGTCCTGTCAGACAGCGAATGGACTCAGGCAGTCACCCAGCACAGAGCAGACAGGCTCAAGTTTTCCTCAAAATCTTACCCAGACAGATAATGCAAATTCTCCCATATTCCTCGTGCACATTCTCATTGTCAAATTAATGGCATTTCAGGCTGCTTTCAGAATTTTTACTGCTTTATCTAATTACTCAACTTTATGTTGATAAGGATCTGAAAGCGTCTTCACTGAACATGGATATTTCTTGTCTGGCTTTCTCTGCACCCACTAATTCATGCTTTCCTTCTTATTTCTCTGACAGCTTTAAAACCTGAGCTATTTTTATAATCTAGGAAGTTAAATGTTTTATTGCAGTTCTAAATTTGTATGGATCAGCGTTTGAAATGGAGATTTACGATGGTGGGTCTAAGAGAATTCTAACCATTAACATACAAACAGACAACCTTTAGACACTGATGGTATCTCTGTTCTGTCAGTGTCGCTCTGCCAGCCATGTGGGTTTTGGGGGTGGGAGGCTGTGTGTGCCTGTGTGCCTGTAAGCTAATAAGGGGTTAGGTAGGTGCAGAGCAGCTGTGGTAGCAGCATGTCTCTATTTATTGATGAGAAACCTCAGGAGGAAGTGGTGTGGAATAGAAAATTAGCTCGGCCGAAGCTGGTGTCGGATTGCAGGAGGTAACGTGTGATGTATGCCGTGGTGAGGCCCAACAGCATCTGAGTCACTTCTGCCTCTGCAAGGTCACCCCGCTCTGGCAAATTTAGTGGGAAATCCCCAATTCCCAGACACATGGCCTTGTCCAAATTTGAGTGGTAGAGGCAGTTTTGATTTAGACTGCAAATCTGCACTCCTCATCGAGTGCAAACCAGTGGGAATTTGGCTGGAGTGGAGCTGTGCTCAATCTTAGTGCACAGTCCCCACTTATGTATCGACTGCACCTGAATTAGCAAGAAATGCAGCTCAGGGAAGGCAGGTCTGTAGAGAGGAAGGGGTGGTGCAGGGGACCTCAACCAACGCTGCGCATATTTCAGCTGATTTTTCTTCAGGCTGCCATTAGTCTGGCTCAGGGAACTACTGAATGTCCGCTGGTGACAAGAGCACTCCTCAATCTCCCAAAGATGCTCAGTTCAGGAACGCTTAGACATCATGCTTTGGTTCCCATCTTGGCCAGAGTGGGAACACAAGGGAGATTTGCTTCCCTGGAGGAGCCCTGGTGTGGGGTAAGTAGCTGTACCCAGGCCCTCCAAGAGGCTCCATGGGTCCTGCTGGCTGCTTAGCTGTCAGCCACCTGGACAGGCAGGACCCCTGCTTTTCAGAAAAGGTGTCCTATGGTTTTCTAGGGCAGAAACTGACTTTGACAATGATTAACCCAAACAAGAGAGGATCAAGTCCTTCCCTGGTTCTGGAGTACGGGTGGAGGTGAATGTTCCTTCATTAGCACAGCTGTACTGACTCCACCAAAGAATTCAGCTCTATTCCCTTGATTAACATCACTTTAATGAAAATACTCCAAAAATACTCCAAATTACTTGTATCAGCATCAGGCAAATGCTGTTGCATAATTATTTTTTTTCTTTTTGACCAGTGGTAACTTAGTTTCTGGCATATTTTGTGTTGATTTTTGACAGGTGGTCAAAATGAGGCTATAGTTAACATATGTCTTGCTATATTTTGCAGGTACTGTGGTAATGTGTGTGTGTCTAACTCCTACAAAGATCAAGTGACATTAGTGCTTCACAAGTTTCAGATACTGGATTAAATTCAAACTCTTGTTTAGGCAAAAATTATTTCTACAGGCACCAGAAGACCAGTGGTATGTGAGAGAAAGTTGCAGAATTTCCTAGAATTTATAGTTATATTTGTACACTTTGGGGCAGCACAGAGAGAATGCATAAGGAGTGTAATAAGCCTTTTTCTGAGTATGGCATCTTTGCTGATAGCAAATGTGCAAGGATGTTCCAAAAATGAAAATTAACTGTAACAAACAAGGAGTAAGAATGGCTACAGTAATTGAAATGTACTAATGAAACTCTGTAGTTTGTTCATATTATGAGCAGTCAAGGATAATGCATAATTCAGGAGTGCAGTTGCTAACAGCAGGCTCACATAAGATCATTTAAATTTGTTTCTCTGGCCATGAGAAGATGATCTTTGAAGGGATCCCTTATGAGGTTCTGCTTGGTCCTGTCAGCATCTTGGGAAGACAGTGTTCTATTTTCCCTCTTGCATCAGTGAATATTTATGGGATGTAAAATAGGAATAACTTTAATTATGTATGGGGAGGGAAATATATGCAGTCCTGAGCTAGATACTTCATTGTAAAATCTACCTGAAACTCTGGCAGGTAGTATGCTTATGCACTAATTCAAGAATTAAGTTTTGTTTTCTGCTGTGGATAAATGTGGACATATAGGTTTATATTCATCTGTTTGTAATATTTTTTTTGTTTTGGTTTTAAGATTCTCATTAATTTTAATACTCATGACTATGTTGCTATTCCTTTTGTCGTAATGTCAAGAGAGAGGCCTACAGCAGTTTGCAGTCTAAACAGCTCAGGGACAATAAATGTGGGAGAAAGGGAAGGATCATTATTCTTATTTTCATGTGGATAACCAGATCTTGCTCCGTATTGCACAAAACCTACATAACAAAACACAGAAATAAGCTTACCTATTCACCTCTCTAAAATCAAGTCCTATCCAGCTTCTTCGAAAAGAAAATGGGGAAGTTATGCCCCACCTGAGCTTATGTTCACAACTGTTTCACCCATGGTGTCCTCTAAAGGGAAGAAATTATTCCTTCCATCTGCTTCTTCTTCTTCTGGAATATTTCTCAGAAAATGCTGAGTTTCCCAGCACAGAGAGATACTTCAGTCTATGAAACTTCAGAGACTCTTATTTTTGCTTTCATGTTACATTATAACAAAAATGTTTGACAGATTTTCTTCATGTGAATGAAGTGCTATGAGCCAGTTACTAACAGGTTTTAGTTGCACATAGGAATTAGCAGCTGGCAAGTTAAGCAAATTGTAGGATTAGGGCCAGGGTGTATTAAAAGCATTCAATAAAGAAAAAAAATGGTGAAGAAAACTGAAAATTTACTTGAAAGGGTGTCATTTGATCTGAATTTCTTAGGAGAGGTACAGTAGCAAAAACTACTTTGAAATGTAAAAACTGGCTTGTATTAAATAACAAATCTTGCAGATTTGTTTCGGAGATGGAAAATAATGATCAGGTTGGGATTTTTTTTAACGCACGAGTTCAGTAGAAATCTTTCACATGTTGTTACTCAGTATGTCAGTGTGCTGTGGGTGTTGAAGGGTGGGGGCTGTGCAGGCATGTGCAGCAGATGTACAGCATGTGGGGAAAAGCTGAATCCACAGTGAGTCAACAAACACAACCTACTTTAGCTACAGACAAAATGCATCCAAGATGTGCAGTGGAAGGGAGCTGTGCTGAGCAAATTACTGTCATCATTTAATGATGTAGTTCATAAAGGCTTCAAAATATTGGCATGATGCGTCCTTCTGTGGTCATCCTTCTGCTTCACTGCAGCAGGAGGAGCTGGTTTATTTTTAGAAGGAAATATGTCAAAAAAGTCAGGAAATGTAGTGGAGTGAGTGCTCTGTGATCTGTGAGACTGCTCTGAGGAATCGGGGAGACAGAGACGAAGTCTGGAGGAAGCCTGGCTCTTGGGAAGGACTGAAGCGGGTTATTCAGGACAACAGTGCAGGAAAAAACCATAATTCAACAAAAGTCAAACTGTGATCAGTGTCTCTCATCCAGTTCCATCTGTGACCTCCTGAGCAGGCAACACGCACAGAGAAACTCTTGGAACAACCAGGGTGTTTAGCCCCTGCTTGGCCTCTCTGCATCTTGGCTGATATGCTTTGATTAAAGCAGAGACACGCTGCGAAATGTCTGCAGAGCTGCTTGAGGAACAGGGAAGATTTAGGCAAAAGACACACGTGCTAATTGCAGCTCTATAATGGATCTGTTTTTCTGTTGGATACTGAAATCCAAAGTCAAAACACTCCCATAAAAAGGTAATAAAGAGAGATGTTTTATTGTGTTTTTATGGCCTCAGTCTGCCATCAGTAACTGAGCATTCACTTTTTTTCCTATTCCATGTAATTTGCTTGATTAGTGAATTGTATCACTGTCTTTCTGGGGAGAAATGTAGTCTGTTTTTCTGTGTTTTTGGGAACTCTGAACAGATATGTGGTAGAAGCACAACTTAGCTCACATCTGAGGCAGGAAAAATAAATCGGACTACTTTTCTCATATTTTTTCATGAAACACAGCAAAATATTGGAAAGTAAAGTGATCTGACACTGCTTGCAAACTGAAATATCATTTGACAGTAGTTCAGAGCAGGCAAGAAATCCTGTCCTCATTACTGTGCAGTGCACTCTGAATATATCTGCAGATTCCTGTGCAATTTGAGTACTTTTAAGATAGTGAACTAAAAATGAAATTATATGTCAATGAAAGCATTTTAATAGTTACAGCGAAAGTGCCACATTCAGTATTTTTGGTAATGTTTCATATTTTATGAACTTTGACGCTTTAGTTGCTGACAAGGGAGTAATTTCAGGCTTTCCATGCAAGAAATTTCTCTTTTATAACTAATGGTTGTAATAATATAGGTACAATTTAATAAGTAATGTGCTGTTATGTGCAGCTGAAGCTCTGAATGCGGTGTTCCTTTTGCCATAAAGTTTAAAAGAACTTTTAGGCTGCAAAGTATTTTGCCAGGCTAGGAAGGAATTCCGTGAATGCTTGGACAGGCTTGCATTTTGTATGTTATGGTTGACACACAAATATTTCTATGTACTATGAAGTGCCTCAGCATCTTAGGAAGTTACTGATTAACATCAAACAGCTGCAAACCTTCTGTGAACTGAACAGCTGGGAGTTTTTCCTTCTGCTACTAGGTTTGCTTTCATGGTTTTCTGTTTTCCAGAAAGTGCAGATCCAATGAGGAGCAAGGGCTTCTGACAGGATTTTGCACAGGGTGGAGGTAGTGAATTTCCATTTGCATGCTAAGCTGTTCAGGTTCTGAGGCCTATAAAAATCATTGTGAGAGATTATAAATTACCTGAAGAATTGTAAGTTTAAAAGCACTGTCCAAATATCAGCTGATTAACTTCCAGGACATGTGAAAATGGCAGAGCAGGGAACCTGTGGAAAAATCAAATCTTTTGGTAACTCAGATTGCTTCCATGGGCTTATGCTCTTCAGCCCTTTAGTCCTTTGCTTATTGAAATAAAAAGGCATTGAAGAAACATATAATTTCCAAATATTCTAAGAACTTGGTCCAAAAATTCATTTAACCCAATTTTTCCCCATCTTGTTGTCATTTAGCAATTTCAGTAGTATTTATTTTTGTCTCAAGAAACTATCCTGAGAATTGGACTGTTTCCATTGAGTAGATTTCCCTGGCGCAAAGGTGTGATGTGTGAGAGGGTTTTCAGGTGGCAGCTCAGTTTTGGCCCTATGCATGAGAGTCTGCATGATTTTGGAAATCTTGATTCATTTGATGTAATGAAGCTTGAAGACAAAAGGCATGCTTAGGAAATTTGGGTGCCTTTAAACTGTTTCTGCTTCCAAGTATGTCTGTCAAGGCTAGTAACTGTCCAAGATTAAACATGAGTAACATTGGCGTGTTTCCAAATGAAAAATATTGAATTTGATTCTTGGCCTTCAGGAATCTGGCAAATAACAAGTGTGAGAAAAGCAATCACAAATTCTACTTGCTTCTTCTAATTACTGTCCTTCCAGACAATGTAGTTTCTGGAAACTATGTGAAGGTTTTATGATAAAGTCAGAACTAAACTGTTCATTCACAAGGAATAAAACGAGCCATGTTTAAGACACCATGTGCCATTGCCTAACGTGTTCTGAGACAACAGCACATGCCCATCAGATTCAACTGTAGCCAAATGGTGGCAAGAAAGTCTGAAATTCTGCAGTCCTAACATCCAGAATTCCTTCATGCCAATAGGAAACAATTGCAATTCAGAATGACAAGTCCTTCTGGCTCATCATAATGCAGGCACGCTATCATTTTATAATGCATGTCAACTCTGTATCTTACTCGTTGGTTCATTAATACGTTATGCAAGAAAACTGGGGAGAAATATCAGAAGTATAGTAAAAATACATTGCACAAGGAAAAGGAAGAAAAATGGTTAAGACAAATAGCACATATGGGAAAAGATATGTAAAGAAGTAGAAAATCTCTTCTGGCTCTATGTATTTAGCAAGTGCATAATCACAATATTAAAGACTATGATTTAAGGATTAGGATACTAAATCTTAAAAGGTGCTGTAAAACTTCATTTTGCTTCATAAAGGATTATGTTTGCAAAGTTTTAAAGAATAATAAGTTTATAATACAAAAAAACAGATGTCAAAAGAAAATAAAAAGACTGGAACATCTTTTGAGATGTGTTGTGTAAATGTGTTCCCACACTCAGCCATTCTTCTGACAGGTGAAGCTGTCAGATATGCCCAGGAGAGGACATCTGCTCCCTCCATTCTGGTTAAACCCATCACTGACGTAGAACACCTTTGATTTGGTTGGCTGTTTTTGTTTGTTTGTCTTTCTTCAGCTATCAGAGAGCGAGGCATCGTCAAAGTACTACAGTAAATCAGTAGCTCTCAACTCTTACAGTAGATCCTGGAACCAGTAGCTTGAAGTGATCCTAGATTACCCTTCCATATCAGACTTTTCTAGGCTAAGCACCTGCCAGCAAGCCAGACACTGTAGCCTGGAAGATTTTTTAGTGGCCCTGACCTTTAGCTTGGATGTGGCCTTGGGATCTGCCACTGCACTTTGCTCAATCAGGTAGATGGAGAACATCTTAATCTGCTGAACTAGTATTGCTCCTCTGGATTGGTCCATCCATTTCACTTTGTTGAGACATAAAGTTACAAAGAAGTCTTGATAAGTGCTGCAGCTGTGTTCAGGGTAAAGCTTATTGGTTTAGCCATATCTCAACTTATAAGTCCATGTAAGTATGATTTTTAAAAGAAAATGCTGACACTACTATGGCAGCATCACTTTGTTGCCATATTTTCAGGTTGAAGCATTTGAGCTTGTTTTTCCTGATGATATTTACGTTAAGAAACTACTGAGCTCTGGATTTCTCCTTTTTTTTTTTCTTCTTTTTTGAAAGGTAGTTTTGGGTACTGCAAAAAAGATAGCCCATTAAATTTTGATATCTCTGCAATCTAGCTTCGCCAAAGCTGAAAAGCAATGGATTGCATCAGAGTTTGAAGCACATCCTTTAAAATATTTATTTTTGACAAGTTGCCTACTAATAAGTTCCTCTTTGCTAGGTAAATAATGTTCTTAAATAAATCTTGGTGTAAGATTTGTTTTCAACACCCTTTGAAAGTAAATAAACAAGGAACAACAATAGCAGGGAAATCAAGTACCAGCTGCCCTTCTGGCAAGCAAAAGTTCAGTTTTTTCTGATTTCTGTTACAGTTGTCAGTAATGTTGACAGCTGCTAAATGTAAACCCTGGTAGTATAATAAATACTTGCAATTAACATCTATGCTTCTGTTGCCAGCTCTTAGTCTGTTGTCATATGAGAAGCAGATCCTCTTAAGAAGTATTCAACCCTGTAGCAATAATTCTGATGGTAAAAGTAATAGTAGTTCTGATCACAATTTTAAATTTTTATCCATGAAGGTATCTCCTTAAGGGATCACTTTTCAGCTGGAAATTATAACTTCTAAATTTTTGCATAATTTAATTTAGAGCAAGCTTTGTGAGATTTAGTACTAAAGCATTATATAAACAAGGTAAAATCTTTACCTTCTTTTGTGTTTCACAGAAGACTTCTTTATAATTAGAAGATGAGGATAAAATCCTTCCTTGTTCAAAATTATTGGCAGAATTCCCACTGCCTTCATCAGTGCCAGAATTTCATGCTTAGTCGAATAGATGTGTTTCACGCAGAGCTCTATGTTTGGACATCATGGCTCTTCACAGACACCTTGGTGGTGGTATTTACCTTCATGGGCTACTAACTTTGGCTGTGTTTATGGAGATGAAACAGAGCATGGGAGAGTGGGAGCAATCCATTCTGCCTTACATCTCATTAGGCATGTTTTCAGCAGTATGAGGAGTGTGTTTTGTTGGTTTTCTTTTCCTGGAAAAGCAGGGTTTGTCCCACTTAAGAAAAAGGCATGTGTGAATGTCCACTTATCTGTCCTGCTCTAGCTGATGAATAATATTGGACTAAATCTTTCCTGAAATCCTTTCTCTGCCCCTGACTTGGACACCTTCCAGGTGCTCTGCAGTTACGTTTCCATCCCTGGAGTGGGGTAGGATTATTAACCCTGTTGTCTGCCCTGAGTGTGTGCCACGAAACTGTGTGTAGGCACACACACACATTGGCTCCATGAAAATCCAACAGCGCCTTTGCCTGAGAGCTCCAGCCCCTCCAAAGTCTGGGATATGGAGTGGGATCTCACTGCTCCAAGAGCCGGCGTCGGGAGGAGCAGACTGAACAGGCTGTGCTGCTGCGAATCCAAGCTGCTCCTGGCTCGGATACAGCCGTGTAGGATGCCTGTCTAAAGTCAGTGCTTTGGAAGGTGCTTCTGTACACAGCTCTAAGTTATGCAGCGTTGTAAAACATATCAAATTCCTTCTGTCAGTTTATCAGCATGTATACATTATCAGGTGTGCTGCTGGATTCACTCCAATTAGCAGCACATGGCTGCTGGACTCAGAGGTTGCCGTATGACTGCAGCTCCTTCTTTCCCTATGGCCTTGGAGTTGTGCCCTTTATGCCTCTTCAGAGTTACATATAACCCTGAAAATTATCTTTAGAGCCTCAGCTTGTCTGTAGATAATATGTGCTTTGCCTTGTACAGGGTCTTGCTGTGGTTGTTTTTCATCCCATAAATTTGCTATGTGGAAGTATCCTCATGGTTCATGAATGGTATATGAAATCTCTGATAGAAATCTATGTGGGTCTCTGTGTAGAGAGACCAGAGAGCATTATCTGGTAGACATTTATTGTGTGTTGGCCTTCCTTTTACACTGAAGACATTGACATTTGGGGGCTAATTTGTTTTTTATCCGTATAAAAGCCTTTATAGAAAATGGTCAAAAGCGTGGTTCCATTTGTCCTTGCTTGGGGATCTGATACAGTGTTCTTGCTGTCTGCCCTTTTCTATGTTTTCATGGTCTCTGGCGTCTGGATGCAGTTAGGAGTTGTCAGCCAGGTGAGCAGCTGGAAGATATGGCAGCTGACTCCGTGTGCTCACTCTTCCAGGACTTACCCATTGTGAATGTCACACTCACATCTCGTCCAATCTTCATCATCCTGTTATTCCACCAGACCTTATATGACAGTTTTCTTCCCTATAGTGTGCCCCAAACACAGATGTAAATGCCAGAGGAGATGGGAAGGAAGAGGAAAAACGTCCTTTGTGCCAGGAAAAGTAGGCCAGGTATTTTCTGGGTTTTATGCCCAGGTCTCCAATATCCAGGGAATTCATTCTGCATTCACTGGCAGCACTGGGTTTTGCTGATTGTATTTTCTGTTGTCATTTTTACTAGCAAAGAATGATACCTAATAGTTTATAAAAGTACCAGAGCAGAGCTGTTGGCTTAGCACTGTCCTATGTGTGTGGATATGCCAAGTGCAGAGCAACAGAATCACGGAATGGTTTGGTTTGGTTTGGAAAGCACCCTAAAGATCCTAGAGTTCCAACTACATCAGCCAGTCACCTCAGGACGCTGGGATGCATCTCATCAGGACCCCAGGCTTGTATATATAATAGAGAATTCAGTCCTCTGTGTAGTATTTGGTATAAATATTTCTTTTTCACTGACTATAAGAGTGTACTTATCCCCATAACGGGACAATTAATAGACTAAAATAATATCTGATATCCTATGAGACATAGCCTTGACCTTCCAGTATTTCTAGACAGCAGAGTTGTCTCGAGTACTTGATGGAAGTTGACTTACACTCTAATGAAGAGCTGTGAACTGGAGAAGTCAGCAGGAGGTGGTGGATAATCCATTTAAGCCCTTGTCATTTAATAATTTTAATAATGAACTGGCTGCACTGCATGCACTCACACTTCCTCCTCTGAGATGTTACAGCGTACAGCTCTGAGTCCTGCTCTGAAGTGGGCAGGGTTGTACTCTACATCATCTTCATGCTCTGCAGTGTCATAATCCCATGGGATTTTGGCCCCACAGCTGCATGCCCAAGGACCTGAGTGGTTGCCCAGCTCTTCAGAGGGGACCACAGAGCTGGCAGTCACTTGTTTTGATCTGGAGATGGTCAAAAGTTCAGGATCTGGCCACATATTCAGTCGTAGGGCAGAAACAGGGGCAATGCATTAAGCTGGCTTCTCACTGCTGCAGAACACAGTTAATTAAAAAAAATTATCTGCTTTCTTACATTTGATGTTTGTCAACTTAACTTTTATTCCTCGGAGCTGGAATCCATCCTAAGGTGAAGGTTAGAATTCATGAAAAACAGATATTTGTTGGTCCGAGACAAAATACCTGTGAGCCTACATTGTGATGTCCAGTTGTTGCTGTTGGCAGGATCACAAGAACTGAAAATATCATTAATAAATGTGCTGAGCAAACCAGAAAAAGTTGCATTTTTAGCCCCTTATCAGAATTTTACAGCTTTTCCTTTTTTCAGAAGAACTTAATTATCTGTTTCTTATGTAAACATTACTTTATAAACCTAAGGCACTATCTCAGTATTTCTTTGTTAAGGGATGAGGTCTAGAGTTACCTTGTGACAGATTCATGAAAGGGAAGTTTGAGTGAGGAGGGGAAAAAATTATGGTTACTCATATGTTTCTAATTAATTTCATCACTATCATCTTTATAATGGAGAGCATGAACAAAATATGTGCATATCTTACCCTTCATTAAAAAAAAAAAAAAAAAGCTGGCAGAGAGTTTTCAACACATTCAGGCTACAATGTAAGAGGTTGAAAAGGACTAGTGCAAGTGCTTGCTTAAAAAATAGCCTTATTTGTTCAGACCAAATAGAAAATTTGGGTGAGCTTCTGTGTTGTGTGGAAAAAGCTGGAAGGAGAGTGGAAAGCTGAAATGAGAATTGTACTGTAAAAATACATTTATTTAAATTGTATTTTTTTAGAAGAAAAGGAAAATTTAAATAAGGATAAGTGACAGGGGGGTCATGATTCCCTTTGTGAAGGGAAAAACTGTAAATACAAAGTACAGGAAGAAACAGCACTAATTTAATTTCATGGAACTGGTTAGCTTGAAGGAGGAGTGAATTTCATGTGTTGCTCTGGAGTTTAGTGAATCCTTATCTTTCTTAGGAGGGGAACTGTTTTCAGGATCAACTCTGTTTCAATTAACAGCTGTAACTTTTTAAGGAGCCTATTATTTAGAGTATTTCTTAAAATTCCTACTTGTGAGGTCATGCAAAAGATGAGCCATTTATCATTAAAGTACAGACATAGTAGAGGATCTAAAATTGGAAAGCATTGGAAAGCACACAAAAAGACTTCAGTTGAAGATATTTCTTTGAAAATACTGTAAAAAATATTATTAGTGCTGTACTCCGTAATATATATATATGTGTATATATAAATATTTAGAGGGTGTTGCTTTGTATGTGATAATCTAGGGAAATGTCTTTTGATATACACTGCACAAAATCATTAAGTACCATTTGGGGACTATTTTGGGATGGTTGCAGGCAAAAAAGGATCCTGCATCTCCTGGTAGAGATGGGGAAGATATCTCTGAGTCCTGGCTGAGTAACCTTCTTCTGGTGCAAAGAGTGGTGCAGTTGGTTGTACCTCTGCAGAATGAACAGAAATTAAGTAGCTGGGATCTCCCATATGTGGGATGGGATGGGGTAATGGATCAATCACCCAAATACCTGTTGGACATACCTGTTCTGCAAGTGTTAAAGAAGTTCATCAGCTGTAGAATTAAGTGCAGTAATGGGTTAGGAGTGAGCTGATAGGAGCTGATTAATGATCTCTCCCTCTCTGTGCCGCCGTGGAAGGGGAATGACCTCCAGCAATTAGGATGCAAAGCTTTTGGTGGATGTTTCTGGTAGAGATGCTTTTGTTGCAAATCAATAAATCAAAACCCCAGGGAGGAGTGATCAAGAGGCGGCTGCTGCTGAAGTGTTATTTATCTTTTCCAGGAAATGAATTCTACCTGTTACCTTTCACAGGAACCACAGCACTTGTTCAACACTTGGTAACTGCTTATGTGCTTTCTCGAGTTCGAATTTTAATTTCTATGCATAGTGGGAAGAATAAAAATTATAATTTCTATCTCCTTGAATTAATGAGGGTTCACGATGCAGATTTTGTGAGCATGTTGAAAAATGCTAGGCTTACACACAGCAGATTGCCATGAGAGTCAGTAAGTGTGTATTTTGAGGAACTGTTTAGAACAAATAACTCTTAGTTGTGTGTAATCTTTCTTCATATTGACAGGCAAATGTCAAACTGTGTAGAAACCTCAGGAAATTTTCAGGGCTGACATCATCTGTTTCAAGTCCTTATAAAGCAATGAGGAAAACAAGCTGATTTTGTTATATGAAATTTCTGCAGGGGGAGGAAGGGAAATTTGTTGTCTTCTGAGCAGCTTGATAATTGTATTTGTCAGTCAAGAAAGATGCTGAAGGTTAGAAAATGCTGTGGGGATTGATCAAGGTGCTTGCTGGAATACAGAGTGTGGAGCATTCCAGTGATATGTTCTGCAACATCTCGAACAAAACAGAGGAATCTGCATAAATTCTTTGAGAACAGATTATGAAGGGTGTAAGAACTGAAGTTATTCATAAATAATCACGTGTTTGGCTTAACCTGGGCCTAGACTGTGAGGAATGAATCACTGGTGTGGTGGCCTTCTCAGGTCTGTGTGAGCTCACTGACCACCCTTCTGCAGCCAGGACCCTTCTGCAGGTTCAGTGGTGTGGTTTCGTGCTCCTGAAGAGCTGAGAATCACCACTGCTTGTGATGACAGGTGTTCTTTCTTGAGCAGCTGCTTGCTCTCACTCCATCAGAACAGCCCTGATAACTGTGATAGGTATTGCCATGGAGTCTGGTGTTGGGCAAGGCTGGGGTGCCCAACACATTTAAACCTTCTTGTGATAAGTGGGAGATGATTCCAGGTGACTGAGCCTGAAACTGAGCTGGAGCCTCAGCCTGTAGCTGCTGCCTGCTGGGATGGCACTGATCAGCAGTTCCTGGTAGCAGTTAGTTGGTAACACCAGGTTCCCACTGGCCTTGCAAGGAAAGGGATGATGGCATGCCTGCTTATTTTTTAATCACAGCATATCATAAACCTCCCCTGTCACACTTTGAGGTCTAATAGCAGATCTGGGTGACAGACTGCTTTTTCATTAATTTGAAGCTCACCAGTCCTCAAATTGATATCTCAGCTGATTTAGGAAACTGCAATTTGCTATTTGTTATGCCTTATTCTAGGAAAGGGGCTGTTGGACATGGAGAGATTCAGCACATAAATATAGGGATATAACACCATGTGTACTCCGTCCTGGACCGTCCTGCCTGGCCTTCAGCTGTGGCACCAGAAGGTTGCAGATGTCCCTGGATCCAATGTCAAATCTGCCAGACCCAGGCAGATGTCTCAAATGCCCAATCTGGCTCAAAGGCATATGTTTAAAGCTAGTGGGTCATTATTTACGTAATAGTTATATGTACAACATTCCAAGGCAAAACGATAGTTTCTGCTATTTCACTGTGGTGCAATGAAAGAATAAGAAATTTATGCAAGGACTTCAATCACTTATTTTAGAAACACATTCTCATATTGAATTAAATGGATAATTTCCTATTAACTCCTATTAAGAAAGAACAGGATTTATCTATAGTTTATGAATGGGAAAAAACTTGTCTTATTTTTCTAGTTTGATAGAAAAAATTGGAGAATTGTATGGATCTTCTTGATGAGATCAAAACTGGAATAACAATTGAGTGAACATTTGCCCAAGACATTGTTGTAATTTCCAACCCGTGGTAGCCAAGTGAAATTATTTTGATGTAAGGAAACAGTTTGTCATTCTGTTGTAAACAGCCTGCATTGTTGTTAATATCCATATACTTAGTATTGCATTAGTCTGCATTAATTTTCATCGTTTTTGCACTTGTGGGATAGCGCTTATGACTAATTTCTAGATTATGTGGTGCCATATTGACTTAAATAGACTGTATTTTAATGCTATTATGAACATTTTCTAGTAAAATAATTTAATTACATTGAAATTTAATGCTATTACAGCGGATAATTGACTGCAGATCAAAACCATAATATACAAGACCTACCTGGAAGGCTCACAAAATCAATTGGCTCAGCACTGAAGTTGTTCACTGCACCTCTTTTAAAAAGGTTCCAGCCCAAGGAGCCATATCCCAGTCTCTGCTCATTCAGTAACCAAATGGCTTTTAAAAGCACAGCCTACCTATATTTTAATACTGTCTCTCTTTGTCATATCTTTCGTGTGACCTCAAAAGAAAAAGGCTTCAGTCCCAGAGGTGAAGAGACACTGTTATTATTGTACAGAAAAATTATACAAAAATTATTTGCCAGAAGTTGAGAAGGAGTGAGTTCTTATCCCATCAGATTCGGTGGGAAAGCTAGCTCTGATTCAGAGCCACAGCTTCCTCCAGGTGCCTTCATGCCAACAGAAAGGCGTCCAGGTCTCTGGAGTCCTTGTTATAGTTTGCTGTTCCAGCATCAGTTTCTTGTTCAAAAGATTTTTTTTTTTTTTTTTGGTTATATTTTTAGTTTCCCTTGCATTATAGCAAAACAAGTAGTCATAGAGGCTGTGAAATGAATTTTGTCTAAGAAAACAAGTTAAGCTTGAACAGATTCTGTCTGGTAACTTGAAAATAAAGAGCAAGTTATTTTCTAACCTAGCCAAAGTGCAGGTGTGGTATTGGTCCTGTCTCTTTTAACCTCAGGATAATAGAAGTAAAAATAACTTTATCAGAGCATGAGAGGAACAGTTTATTATGCTGTAAAAAAACCACCAGATTAATCTTGACTAGTGATTGATAAATTCCTCCTACTGGTTTTCTTGTCAGTCTTACATATACAAGGGGATACTTTTGCTTGACCTCTCATGTGTCCCTGATAAAGTGTGACGAGTTTTGTTTCTCCTGATGGTAAGATTCTACAAGATTATGTATGTTTGCTGATAAGGGGATATTCATATCATCTCAGCTGCTGAACACCAGTGGCTACAGGTTTGATCTCTTGAGTTTCCAAATCGAAAATTACACCCTGAAATACATTAACTCCTGTTCCGATTTTCCTGACTTTGGGCATTCATGTGCACCCTGCAGAAAATGCCCTTAGTTTACAAAGCTTTTATTACAAACACCCCAAGGCACCGTTCAGGTTAGATGAGGCCTGGGCTAGTTCTGCCCAGCTTTTCTCTGGTCAGGTGATTCTGGCAGCCTTGACCAAACAAAGCAGCACAGAAAAACCATCAGCAGCTTTACATCCTTGTGAAGCAGTTAGGGGTGGAAACCAGAAGGGGTGATGAACTGGTTGACAACCTCTCATGGGCCCTAGGAATGAAGAAAGCCAAACAGCCAGCAGTTTTTGCCAACCCTCTAAATTGGAGGACAATACAGAACTGAGACAGGGGCACATCCAGCATCTTGCAGAAGGCTGAGCCAAGGTGAAACCACATGTCCAAGTCCAGGCCATCAGCCTGGACTTGGACACATTGAACACCTGGAGTTTTACCTTCTTTGTCTACTTTTACACTAATTTGGTGCAAATATTGTGTAAATGGTATACAGGTCAATAAAAGTGTGCAAGTTTAGTGTAGTAAAAACCTTAGGGCTAACATCTGTAAAACACAAGGGATAGGTTGCGTTCCTTTTTGTTCCTGCCACTGATTATTTTTCATATTTACCCTAGATTGGTTCTGGTATAATTTCTTCACTGAAGTCTGTTGTCTTTGTGTGAAGAACAGTTTTGGTAACTCACTTACAATTTTATATTTCTTGATTCAGTTATTTGCTCAGAGGGTTTTTAAGGCAGGACATGCACAAAACCGATTGCTCTCCCCATTTGATCTCTCCTGCAATATGCTTTGGGTGTAAAATGAACGATTTTGTTTTAACTAGGAAAAAAAAAGTTTCTTTTTGAATAATATGAAGGGTTTATTTTTATGAATTCTTCTAAAGAAATTTTTAAAAGTTGGTCTTTGCCTTGCTGCTAATAGTTCTCTTATGAAAGAATGTGGTTAGATTCTCATCACTCCTTAAAACCAAAAAAAAAAGGCACTTTATTTTTCACTGAAGATAATTTTATCTTAGAAGAAAATTCTCATGAGAGGACCTTCCATAGCATAAAAAAATTTTTCTCATCCCTGTGTCCCAAAACAAGTGGTGCAAGTACTTTGATCAGATCCCCCCTGTAGGAGAGCTCCTTCTCAGAAGTAACTTGTTGAATTCCCCGAACTTTCAATAAACCTGGTTCAGTACTTATTGGATAGAAATGTCATCAGTAAGATTTACATGAAGTTTAAAGCATCTAGAATTCCAGGAAAGTACAGGTTCAGAAATCACTACGGGTTCTGACCTGAATACATCGCTCCTTTTAACTTGAATGTGTGTTACAGAATCAGTATTCAAGACGTTCATGTTCAAAACATTTGCATTTTGGTGAGAATTTTCCTGACAGAGCAAATAATTGACTGGTAAGGACTTACTCTTTTGACTGTATCCGTTGTTGCTATAACCCCACCAAACTTGCTGGAAGTCTGAAAGGCAGCAAGATGTTAATTAATAATTACCTTGGTACAGAAGGGAACTTTTTAAGAATTTTAAATGTTTCATGAGTGGATCAATAATTAATTCTTTTTCTGTGAGGTGATATAGTGCTAATTGTTTAGGAATAATAGAAAGAAATACAGGCCACAAAAAGAGTCGGAAAAACCCATATTTGATATCTCTAAAACAGGGCTTACTGATTAAGTTAAAAATGAGATGTACAATACTCTCTGCTTTTATTCTTTGCTCAATTTTCTTTGCTGTATCTTCCCCAAATAAACAATAGTAAACACTCTGTGTGCACTGGAAGTCATACTGTGAAGACAGCAAATCTTCCGAGATTGGTATCCCATTAAAATTAACTTATCCCTGTAATATACCCCTCACAAAATGCATGTGAGGAGGCATTGCCCGATTTCTGCCCTCCCCTGGGAGGAGTTTTTCTCCTGCAGACACACTTTCCTGAAGTGACTGGGACATCCTGGTTGGACTCAGCAAATGTCAGAAACGTCAGAAAGTTTGTAAGGGCTGAGAGGGTGGGTTTTTCCTCCCCTATTCTGCTGTATGTAGAGAACTTGATGGGATATCTTTCATTTAGAGGTGAATAACAGA
Source organism: Machaerirhynchus nigripectus (assembly GCA_013397975.1). NCBI lineage: Eukaryota > Metazoa > Chordata > Aves > Passeriformes > Dicruridae > Machaerirhynchus > Machaerirhynchus nigripectus. The sequence continues at coordinate 1,111,945 of VZRQ01004993.1, forward strand.
AACTTCATAAAAGAGGTACTGCTTTGCTAATAACTTGTACGTTTTGACAGTGCCACGTGAACAACAAAGCTGCGCTGGGAAACCTTTTTTTTTTGACCACTAAGCCAAAATTTCTCCTTCCACAGAGGAAAGATATTTAAACTAGAGAAGAAGAAAAAAAGAGAAAAAAGCCCACCACACTTCATCCCTAGATGCAGCATTTTACTTCTCTCTGATCAGCATTGGCAGCTGTTCATTTTCTGCCTGAGTGAATTCAGAAGAAGTCATTTACCTTACAAGTGATGAATGCTGTACGGCACTTGCTTGTCTCTATCTTAGCAGCGTTTACTCTCAGCCTGACAAAAACCTTCTATTTATTTCTGGGTCTGCCAGTAATATCTCATTGAACTAATTATTTATCATGTTTCTGAATTGGGTGAGAAAGGCAATCCTCTGATAGAGACAGCAGGTCTGTGCCACGTTCAGATGAATTCGTGAAGGAGAGAATAACCCAAGCAGTGATGTCTTGTTACCAGAGAACGGGGTTTCAGATTTGAGCAGCAGGTATTACTAGACAGCAAGTTGTCTTCTCTGAAACAGATTAACTTTTATTGCACTGCAATTTATTCACTTACCATCCTATTTCCATTTTGAATGTACTCCTCAGTGCACGAGGAGGCATTTTTTTTGCTGGTGTTTTTCCTCTTGGGCTCAACACACAGGAGTTAAACACAAAGTGACTTTGAGAGAGATAAATGAGGGTTACTGTTTATGGAAAAGTTAAGGAGAATACTGCTGGGTGGGTTTTTTTGTTTGTTTGCTTTTTAAATTCAAATTCGCCAGACTGAATCGAACTACTTCAACATCATTTCATTTTGATTGCCATTTTCTGTAGTGCATGTAAGATTCTGTACTGTGGCTGTGAATGTTAGTTACAAAGTAGAAATGAGCAGCCTCTCCAGTAAACTTGCTACACATAAAAGGATTAATAATGTGCATGTTCAGTTTTGTACTTGCTACTACTCGGCTAATCTGTAATGCTTTAGAAGACAATACATGCAAACACTGACTAATAGATACAGTCAGTGCTCTGAGGCCAGCACTTGATACTGCCACCACTGCAAGGGGGAAAGCTGTGTTAGCAACAGCACAGAAGAGTAATAAAAGTGTAAAATATCTCGGGTAAATGTTGTTGCCTTCATCGTATTTGCAGATGTTTGGTCCTAGTATCTAAATCTGAAGGACTTTAAGCAATGAAAGCAGCCATTTGTCAAGAAGATGGGAGAAGGCATTACACAGTCACTACATGAGGAGCAGTTTTTAGTATAAATGGTCACAACTTCACCAGTGATAGTAGATGCACATAAAATTTATTTCAGCTGAGAGTGTCTCTTTCTTTTTCCCCTCTGTCAAATGAAAAGGGTTTTATTCAGAAAGAATGCATAATGTAGTATTTGAGTGCAATGCTTTGTACCTTCTGCAAAGGAAACTTAAGCTGAAAGCTGAATTTTAGAGAAGTTGTAAGCCCAAATTTTTGATTGTTTGGAACCATAAATCAACTGTGTATACGTGTTTGAACCAGCAAGGATGTAATAAAGGATATGACTGGGTTATACTTCAGAATATATTTCTCTTCGAAAGATGAAGAGCTAATCTGATGGAGGAATTTAACAAAAGGTTCTTGCCAGGTGTTGTTCACTTGGTTTTGAAGCATTTGCTCCAGGGAAGTCATGTCCTGTTGGCAAAGTTTGCTGCTTTTAGAGTAACTTTTCTGGTTCCTGTTAGAAATCATTAACCTCCAAAATGAGCTATTCCAGCCACAGTTTCCATCACTATGTGTGTTGCACCAGTAGAATAATGCACTTACAGGCTTGCCGGCTGTTGGAATATTAGCTTGGGGAGAGACAATATAGTCTTGGGGATAGCAAACAGGAGGCTTCCTGATGTTTCTTCCCTGCACAGAAACACGGGCTTCAGTTTTGGCTTAGAGATTGCATCACCTGTTTTTTCCTCCTCTGGAATTTTAGCTTATTAACCCCTCCATGAGGGAAAAGCTAGCATTCATAGGCCTTAAAAAAAAAAAAAAAATCTTTCATTTAGAGGTGAATAACAGAAGAGCCAGAGTGAACGTGATGGGCAGGGTTCAAAAGCAACATTAGTTATGAAGATGAGGCTCATGTATTACAGATTTTTTGTGATTTGTGACCCCATTAACAAGGTTAAAAAGAGAAGCAGGATTTCAGTTACTTTTTCAGGGTATTCAGGGTATTTTCTCCCTTTGGGAAACTCTATTAGACGGCAGAAGTGGGCAAAGTGATGCATTTTGAGGACGTGGGCGTTTGCAGGAGATGCAAACAAGTGAGCTGTGCTATCGATCTTGCTCCTATTATCAGCCTGATTATTCCCAAAGTAAGAAACAAGCACTCTCAGGAGCACTCTCATGCTTTCAATGATGCTTTCTCAGATACTTAGGTCTTAACTTTATTGGGAAGATTTTGGGGTTGAATGGGGGAACAGCTTTCAGCTTGGAATAGTTAGCAGACTCAAGTATGTCTGGGTGTAAGTCAGCTCTTTCTGAGGGATAGAAGTCATCTGAACTCAATGCAGAGGGGGAACAGTCCTGTTTTATATTCTGAATATTAGATGTGCTATTTTCTATTTAGGTTTTTTTATGTGTCTCAGCTTCCACCAGGTTTTTTTCTTGTTGTCATTGTTTTTTCAACTCTTTTAGCACATTGCATGCACAATACTGGTAGCTCGGTCCCATATTAAAGCCACCCAAAGTTATGATATCAGAGTATGCCTAAAAAGCTCATTATTCTCATTATGCATGCCACTGCCTTTAATTTGGCTTACATTTTTGCTCCAAAGTAACTTGAATTTCTCATAAATTTCTCTTTAGTTTAATGTACTTAAGTTTAGGCTGTTGGGCGTATTCCGTAATCTTGTTGTCCATTTTAGAGCTCAATCAATGAAAAATATGTATTTGACAGTATTGATTGCTGAAATTACTTCCTTGTAAGTAATCTTCTTTCTAAAAGGCAGCCATTAATTATGCCTTTTTTCTCTCTTAGGTTGTTATTAATTCAGAACTCATTATCCTTTTCTCCTTTTTCTCTGAATAATCTCTCATGAAAGGTCTTGACCAACATGAAATAAATTTTAAAATAATCAATTCTGAATGCAGCTACAGGCTCCCACTTGTTTACCATTTAAGAACGCTGTGAAAGAACAGATTGCAAACTGTAAACCTTCTTTACAAAGTCAGTCCTCTGGTTTATTCAGCCTGTACTTATCACATGTTATTCCAGCTTTACCTTATGCTTTAGAACTGATCAGGCAGGTTGGTGACTGGGGCTGCCTTGAAGATCTTTTGTGACTGTACTGGTGTGCCACCAGTCCTGGTGCTAAGGACAAATCTGTTTCTTGGCTTGGGAAGTGTTTGAACCCTGAGCCACTCGGTGGTGCAGTGAGATTTAACTTTATTTTTGTTTTGGAAGATGGATCGTGTGAGAATAGCTTGCCTTACTCCTTAACAGCTTTTTTTTTCTTGGCTCTGCTCCTTTTCCTTTATAGTCTTCAGGCACTCAGCAAACTGTCTGGCCCTGGGCATTTAATTTCTCAAGCTGTTGTGTAGATTTGTGTCTCTGGCATGATGCTGTAATTTCCTTCTAAGTTTGGACAGTCCTGTTATAAACAAAGTCATCCAAATTGTTCAACTCTTTATCATCTTGATGCCTTTCATTTCTGCCTTTATCCTTTAATAGCCAGTCTACAAAGGACTGATTTTCCTCCAGGCATTTCTTCTCTCAGCTGACACAGACCCAGACCTGCAGTCCATACACCAGCCTTGATGCTAAACAGTCACTTCTGTTTCCTTTAACAAAACAGTGAGACACTAGTAATGGAATGAAAAAGGAAATGAAGGAAGTGCTGGCATCCTACAGCTTAGGCAGGGATGGGATCCTGGTGGAGTTTGCTGTGAACTTGAGTCCACGTTATTATTTACAGCTCCTTTAAATAACATACATCTAATTTACCAATTAATTGGTTAAGAAATCACCACGTCTTCTCATCCTGTCGTGCACCAGTAGACATTTTCTCATCATATCATTGACTTATACACAAATTACCCTTGCCATACTTTGGTGCTATGCCTGACTTGCTGGCACAATTTTTGGCTAGATAGTAATAAAGATTTGGAGTCTGGTTATAAGTGTCAAATACGGTTATTTCTCCTGCCATCAAAGGGATCTGATTCTTGCTACATGATAACTCTAAATTCTTAAATCTGGTGACATCATCCCCAGTATTAGAGCCTAAGCCTTTCAGAAATCCTAGGAAAACAGCTTCTGTTTGTTCTCTTGTGTTACAAGTAATTTTTACCATGCCAAAGCCTGCACCAGGATTTGCCTATGCCCATTTGACCCTTTTTATTCTTTTGTATTGGGGAAGATGGGGTCAAACTCATCTTAGGTATCACGAACTTATGTTCTTCAGTGATTAATCCTTCTTTACTATTCCTGGCTGGCTCAGTCATAGGAGCAAAACTGTAGATGCTGAAAGAGGCTCTGTCACCCAAACCTAGGCAAGGTTCACCCTGCCCAGAGAAAGATCAAGGGAGAAGATCATCTGTACCTCTTTCTCCTTTTCTGGAGATCTCTGGACTGAAGAGATAGCAGGAATACCCTTGATCTGCTGTTCTTTAAAGCAGGAGAGCAGGAAGGTTGTGAAGTGTCTTATCCTCACCACAAGTAAAAGATCTACAAGAACTCTTAGGAGTTGGTGGAATGAATATTGATCTAAAGAAAACGGTTTTCCTATGTTCCAGGTGTCACATCATCCTTCCCCACTTGCCCAGCATTATTTCTAGCCCACACCTTTTGTCTGTCCTTTGTTTTCATTCCTTCTATTTTAAAGAAACATCCATTTGTAATCAATTCTGTAATTACCAGGCCTGGTTTTGATTTTTAGAGGATTGATTGTAGCCCTAGTAATTCCTCTGTCTTGCTTTGATCTCTCTTGTAGTTTTAGTTATGAGATTAATAAGCAGAAACTTCCATTGCTGGATATTTTATAGGTATTTATGGCTGCTATAGCTGTATCTTCTCAGCTTTGCTCCTTTTAACCAACCTCCTGAAAACCTTAAATGTTTAAAATTTAGCCATTTGAAATTCATCACAGCTGCTCATCCCTGATGCTTGTTGTCTGTTAGTTCCTCATGCACAACTGCATACTCATAGCAACTGCAATACAATATTTCTTTCACATTATCTTCTAAAGACAACGGAACAGTTTCTGCGTATTGCACAAGATGTAATTGAGGACAGCTTTCTTTCTTTTATGCTGCAGGGTTCTCATACAGAGTCAATATTTTTCTTTAAGTTGCCTTTCGTATGTTCTTTAAGTACCCAGTTCTGGGAAAGATGACATAAGAGAGGTTTCATAAGGTTTATTTATGCGAAGCTAATCTGTCAGCAGTATGTGCATAAGGTTTCCTGGAAAAGTTGCTGTTTGCCAAGTCAGTGGTGTGTTTCCAGTAAGGTAAGGAATAAAGTCTCTTCAAACTGTCACTGAATGACAGGCTTTGCCTACTGTAGGCTGTGTGATGAACAGAGGGGAGTTATTTTAGGCTGTGATTTTGAACATTGGCATGGTTGTGTACAAGAAGCTCCATAAGACTAGCAGAGTATTCCTTTCCCATCTGGTATATTCATGTTTTCATGGTAATAAATAAAAGTGTGCTTTTAAAATGGGAAACCATTTGAATTTAACCATGTCTAAATATTTTCAGACATGAAGATACAGTTTTCAGACCTGGAATGAAAATTGCATCAAGAAATACTGATGTATGTGTAAGACAGTGGCTTTGTTTAACTTTGGCCATGAACTTAAGCCTGACCAATTGTTGCCCTCTAAATGATTGAAAGATGAATTTTCCTTTTTTTTTTATTAATTCTTAAAATTTAGTCTGAGAATAGCTTCCTACACTAACTGTATAAATAACTGAAATATTAACATTTAAATAATTGTTAGCTTCGTCTTGTTAAAAGTTCTGGAAAAAATATCTTAAAGTGACAGAAGAAAAATAAATGAGATTCTAAATTTTCTAGTAAGAAAAACCTGTTTGTCTAGCTATGCATTATCAGCTGGGGCCTGTAAAACAAAAAATGTCTTGCAAGGATTTGATTTGGTACGTGCAAGTTATCTGGTAGCTGCTCTGCATTGCACTGGTCCACCCTGGGCTGAGAAACACAGCCCTGTCCTAATCAAATCTCTGTACTAGTTCTGTTCTTGAGCTGGGCAATTGCAGGCAAGGACCAAGGCAAAAAGGCTTTGAAGATGAGGATGTCTTTTTAATTAGCCTAAGATTCATTGCTTTCCCTCTTCTTAATTAAGCTAAGGTAATCATGAAATCTGTTTGACAACTGTACTCTCAAATGTTGCTCATCTATTTGATAAATGGGCAGGTAGAGGATAATTAGTTTCAGTCCTTTTGCTAATTTTCTGAAATGAAAGAAGAAAGAGGTAATTTAGGAAGATGTTTTAGAGTCTCTTTTCTACAAAAATTGTGGTTGTAATAGCAAAATTTTACAGAATAGAATTTGCAAGCTTCAACCAATCTCCCAGCCAAAGAGAGAATCCCCACAACCTAACAAGACATCTAAATTTCTCACAGTTTTGCTGTCCTTGAGACATTAGAATATTTTTACAGGCTGAGGACTTCAGCTCCCCCAGGCTGTTAGCAAAGAGCCATCGAATGAGTTCTGTAGATGAGCAAACCCAAGGTTTTCCAATATTTGATTTCTTTTGCTGGCATGAGGATGTTGCCTTAACATGATTACTGTATGTGAATGGTACTAAATGTCACTATGTGGTGTTTAATATTTAGATAAAAGACTGATGGAAAGTCAGGGAGACAAATCAAACAATTTCCTTTCAAAGTGTTACTGGGCATCTCTATTAAAATCCAGCTTATGTCTTGTTGACAAGGAAGAAATTCCTGTGGGAGTATCCCAGTAGTCAGGCACTCTGCAATATTTTTCATGATGCAAGATGGTGCTAGATCATGAACCATGAAAGTATAAATATATAAAGCATGCACTGATGTTCCTTTTCATATTTATGTGCATACTTTTGCTACAGTGAAGTAGTATTGGACTAAAACTGACTGTAAAATCCATGTAAATGCTTACCATGATCACCGAATGTATGATTTCTTTATGGAAGTGTCTATGAATGGCTTAAATGTGGTAGGTGGGGAATAACCAGGATGATTTAAAGACATTGTGACCTTTAGTATTTAAAGGAGTAGCAGCAACGTTGTAGACTGTAAAAGGTACACAGAATTAGAAAACTTCAAACGTATAAACACTTCAAATTGGATTTTGCAGTCTTGGCTGTAGCATAAGCATTAGGATTGTGCAAGATTAGTGGGCAGAAAGTTTCTTATTGTGATTCACTTTAAAAAGACAATAAATATTACATCAGCTGCCAGAGTCCTGCTTGTTTCTGTATCTGATCTTGCCGAATAAATGTTTTATTAAGAAATGGATTTTGAGAAAAATGACCTTGTTCTTTTTTCACTCTGCTGGATTGGCTGTTCACCATATACCTACTGTGGTGTTGTGGGTCGGGGAGGGGATATAGCTGTTAATGGGTTAATCCACTCTGGAGTTTCACAAGTCCTTGCCAATTTTGTAGCTTTAAACGCATTACCTAAGCAAACACTTCCTGGGCTAGGAGAAAGGTGCATTGAACCCTAGGAATTTCAGATCCAGAAGAGAGAGAAAACCATGAGTTAGCTCTGAGACTCAGTAGCATAGTTCCTTCAGTTTTGCTCCAGCATTTTTCCCGGTCTGGATTTCTACTTTCTCCATGCTGGGGATCAGACTGAATTCCTGTCCCCTTTGTAATGACAGGCTGGAAGGAGCATCTGCTAAGGGCTGCTCTCCACCTTGTGATGTTAACAGAGATGGAGATGTGCTGGTTTGTCGCTGGTGTTGATCATGATTTGACCCCAGGGAAATAGATGTTTTCTTGAATCTGTTCTGAAGACAGAACTACTGATAGACTTTTATTAGCATGGAAAAAGTGAAAAATCTGCCTAACATGACCTGTTTGGAGCAAATGCTTTGGAGTACTTGCTTATAATGCCAAAATCTATCTAGTCAGGCGATGTGCTTTTGTACCTCCAGTCCTACCCTCAGCTTCTATGCCATATTTTCAATACATCAGTCACACTGAAATATCCAAAGATAAAAATAAATATAAATCATCTGGTGGGTCAGTTCCAGTATTTCAAAGAATCTCTTCTGTCTTGATCTTAGGTATCAGATATCACTAACTGTCTTTGAAAGATTGTACTCTTTTGCTTCCACTTGCTTTTCAAAAACATCCAAGTGACCCTGGAATCCTGCTGGGGAAAAATGGCATTTTCCCAGCAAGCTACAGTGTTCCTAGGGGACCCACACAGGATACATGCTCTTTCATCTCACTCTTAAGAAATTTAGACCTATAATTTATAGAGCTAGTTTGAGGCTTTGTTTTCCCTTTCTTCCCTCTTCTTTTCCCACAATATATTTCTTGTTCTGAGAGAACAGAACATTGTCTCAAGTACTCCTGCTTCAACAGAGCGAGCCTGTCTTTTCAAGGACAGATCATTAATTCCTGGTGTATCCTGTTAAATTTTGCATGCCGATATTATCGAACTCTCCAAGAGAGTTATTTTGGAATCTTTTTCCCAACTAGCTCTGTAGCCCTCAGGAATCATTTTCTTCTGTTTGACTCATGTGTTGTTGCTGGGTTGCAGTTATTTTTTGTTGTGGTGGTTTTGTTTCCTCCTCCTGTGGTGTGTATTTTAATCAGTGTTGTGTCTCTGGGGAATTGCAGCTCCCATTCCTCCCCAGGGTCAGCTACCTCGAAACTGTCAGCAAACTCTGGATTCCTAGAGCAGACTATTTCCTCTACCTGCGTGGTATCTAACAGCCATGAGTCATAACCTTGGGAATGATGTCCTGGATATAGGTTGTTGTTGATGAGGAAAGAACATGGCTCTTCAAACCAGATGGCTGTGAAGAGGACTTTTTGACCAGTTCAGTATACTGAACCATGAGGTCATGATGTAGAGTGCCTGATGTTATCTTACTTAGTAATTGCCTGATAGCTTTTGGAAAGAAGCATGCTCAATAGAATAATCAGGGATTGAAGCAGCTGTTCCTGGAAAGTATTGGACCATCTTCCTCTCATCCTGTTTTATTCTTTCTTCTTTATGTGCTTCATTAGGAGAGAGAGGAGTTGTTTAAATGTTTGGTATGTGCTTTTGTTCACTGTTCTATAACTGAAATAAGTGATTCATGGGTTTTGGTGTTTGAATTTCCAAGGAATCTGAGCACCTATGGTTCTTACTGCCTTCAGTTTTTCAGTTGGAAGCACCAAACTTTAACCATCTGATTAGTTAGGTCTCCTGTATTTCTCCTCATTGCCTTTATACTTTATTTATTTTACTCAAATTACGAAAGACTACTGAATAATTTTATAAATTACCATTTTATTTTAACATATTTGATGGGGTTTATTACATTTGCTCCTAGTCAAATTCTTTCTGCAAAGAGCAAATGAAAAATGGTAATGCTATTTAAGTTATTTTATGTCATGTTCAGAAGATGCTTAGATTTCAGTTTAATCTCTTGCACAAAGGGAAATTTAATCTAGCAAGATGTAGAAGACAAACTAAACTTCGGGTTGCGTTCCTCTGGGTAGCCTGACATGTGCTCAGTGCACCTTTTCTTATTTCTGCAAGAGGTCAGTGTTGGAAGCATTTGCTCATTTCTGATGCTAACTCCATCTTGCCATGGATCTTGGAAATTGCTGCTTCTACAAAGCCCTAGCTCCCATATGTGGTTTTATGAGGATCTCAGCTGTTTTTTAAAGGCGGGTGTTTGCGTATCCCTATGTTGGAAGCAAATTTGGAAATATGTGCCCTGCTGCCCAGAAAACTGCAAATAAATATACAAGTGTATTTTTAATCCAGTCTTGTACTTTGGGTGCGTGGTTCATGATTTCTCAGTGTTTGAGTTAGAATACTTATTCTGTCTCATAAACAGAGCCTAAATCGTGAAGTGTTTTTATTGCTGAATTTCTAGTGTACAAAGTAATAAAAGACTGACAGAGTCCAAAAATAAATCTTTGCTTACTGGTATAACTTTTATAATCAACAGCTGATGGAGGTTATGAATAAGTGCTAATTGCAGTGGCACGAGAAACAATAGAAAGGATGGAGGAAAAAGGAGGGGTTCACCCAAACTTTCTCTTCTCCCTGGTTCCATACCCAGACCAAAATAGAAATTCGCTTCTTGGGCTGTATCACTGATGCCTCGTTCCAGTAATGTAAAATTGTGCTTTTATTCCTTCAACTGGAATGCTAAGATGCACATTTATAGAACAACTTGAAGCTGTGGAACTACATTCTGAATTGGATGCCAGAGCTATATGGCTGATGACTAAATTGGTGTTTATTTTGCACGCTGGCAGAGTTTTACAGCCATTGCTCTTCTTCCCTTTATGTTTTTTTGGACCTTGATAGTTCATACGTAAATTTTTAAAATAATGGTATTATAGCTACAATAGTTGCTTATCCAGTGTGTAAATGAGTTAAATTACTTCTTAAGATGTTGTTCTGAGACTCTTTTATTAGACACAATAAAATCCAAGTTCTCATTACCGTTCATGTAGAATATGCAGCTACTCCAAAGAAAATGCCAGATTTTTATTCTGATCTGAGTAGCTGCAATTGGCTCTAGACCTGCCATTTCATGGGCGGAAAATTCACCTTAAAATTTTACATTCTCTATGTGTGTTAATTGTTTTTTCATTACACTGGTAAAGTATTTTTTCAAGTGTATTATGCTAATTTTCTTCGGGTGGAAGGGAACCACATTTGTTCTAGCGGTGCAAGGTCCTACAATTTGCCTTGTGTATTTTACGGATCTGAAATGCTGCCCTTCCTCTCTTGGATCACATCAAACTCAGGTCGCTGATGTTGGGAGAACTCCTAAGATTCTCCCCTCACCATCCTGAAAATATCTTTTATAATTTTCATTTCCCCTCTATTCTTGTTATTATGTTTTCTTCAGACATCTTTTTCTCTTGACTGTTCATGGGTAAAGCTCCTACCCTTCTTCATACACACAGATCTCTGGTGAAGTCTAATTTCTGAAATTTTCATTTTCTCTAATACTTCTCTCTTTTTTTTTTTCCCTTTAAATATAATGCCCAGACCTACTGCTCAAGGCATGTTCTTCCTGGGCTGGTATAGCAAAACATCTGTGCTTCTGTTTTTATTGCAGATTCTCTCAGCAGCACAAACATCTAGGCACTTAAAGATAATGAAATGAAAGCTCCAAGTCTGCAGCTAATGACAAAGTTGCAGAATTTGCATTTTTTTCTTCTGCCTGCTTTTCCCAGCATCCTAGATTTTTGTTTCAAGTCCCGATTTGGATGACTTCTGGCCTCGTGTAAAATATTCATTAACCAGAGTCACCAAAGTTCTGTTAAATACAACAGAGCTCTTCTTCAAATCAGTGATTTTTTTTTTTTTTTTATTTCTACCACCACCACCCCTGCAAAAAATCCAAGAAGAAGGTTTTTTATTTTGCAGAAAGGGAGGCTAAACCTCCTGTTGCATTTTTCTGCAGGTAGGCACGTTGGAGCAGTGGTGCTGTGGTTGTCCAGTCACAGTCGTACTTTGAGAGCAGGACCCAGACATCCTGATGGACCTCCCAGACATGCGGCAGAGACAGACCGGAGAGGTTGCTATAGATCAGGACAGCAGGATGAAAGATTCATATCAGGTTCCCAGTGTCGGTGTCTCCTCTCCTCCCCAGCTGTGAATACCTTGCCCTTACTTGCCCCGCTCTGTTACTGGCAGAGAGCAGGCACAGCTGGGGGAAGGGGATGATATGCCTGGGGAAAGCCTGCTCCTTACACACCAAACCATCCTAAATTATAATTATGAAACTGGGTGCACAGCAGGTGTTTTTTAAACTAAATCCTCAGATTGTTTTGTATTGTTTTAAGCTACAAAATTGCCCAGAATTAATAATGATTAGCATAGTATTTAACTGGAGAGAGCATTAAATTAACTTTTCTTCTGGAAACACATGCCATATCTAACATGAAAGGCGCATTTGCCTAGAGCTTAACTGGTACCAATAGAAATAACAGAGCTAATTAATGTCAGCTCATAAAACTAATGACTGTGTTCTTTCTAAGTGGTAGCACCCGTTCATTTGGTGGCATGTACAGCTTCTTTATTTTTAGGCAGTTTGCGTTGAATTTTTTTCTAAATCAGAAGACTTGTCCGGAGTTTTTGCTCTATGTTCTTCATCTGGCAGTCCCAGAAAGCCTGTTTCTCTTCAAACAAACCCAAGCCAGGACTAGGCAACTATGATTCATCCCATATAATTTTTTTTGTTATTATTATTTCTATCTGTTGCTGTATTTTAGTCTCATTTCTCTTTGAAACTTTTTAAAATTCTAAACCAAGTATTTTCTGTTCTCAGTAATCATCAGGGTTGATCTTTTTTACGACCAGGCTTTCAAAATTTCACCCTGCAATTTGCGTGTCTATGTCAGCACTTACACAGTGCAGGCATTCAGATTTGGAGAAGCTTTTTAAGGCACCTTATTTTGGAATTTCAGCATTTATGCAAGGGATTCTTGCCCCTTGGGATGAGCTCTGTTAAATTCAGTTGGGTTCCTGTGATGCTAAGAATACACCTTTCTTTGCTGTGGGGCAAACAATGTCAAAGCTTCAGGCTCCTGGCTATACAGTTGCCAGAAGCAAAATTCCAGCTGAGTTCAGTGATATTATCCCGCCCAAAGCCTAAAACTACTATTCAGTTATCCACTGACTATCACCCAGTGGAAAGAAAAGTAGTCATGGGCTTGTAGCAAGAGAGGGAGAAAGGAGTGTTCTTAAAAGCTCAAGAACTGCAAGGACAGGAAAACTGAGGCCTGTGAAGACATATAAAGCATTTATGGTTCTGCAGAGCTGGAGTGGTTTGGGCTTTGCAGATGTGCCAAGCCTTTGGCAACCGCAGTTCGAGTCAGTGGAATTGCACCAAAGGACTTGTTCACCTGAAACACCTGATGTAAAGCAGCTGTGACAAACTAGAATTCCCTGGTAGAACAACAGCAAATTAAGGAAAACCTCCAGATGACATCATCAGGGTGTTCAGCACAGTTAGAAAGGATTATGCCTGCTGCTTATGTCAAATGTTGATTGAGGACAGTGTTGCCTTATCACAAGTCCTAACCACAAATAAACCCATGCAGAAATCTGGTCTATAAAACATGCTTTTAATCCCACTTTATAGACTCAGCAGCAGGAATACATCACAGCTTTGCTTAGTTTCAGTCTTCACCCAGTTTTGCAGTTGTGTATTACCAATACCTACTGTGTCCATAGTTTCTTGACTAATGAAAACAATTTGTTTAAAATTAGATGTCAATAAAATGCTTGGACAGACAAAGTCTTCCTCTTAACTAGAATTATACTAAGATATTTCATCATCAGGCAGCTCAACCTGATTTAATTATTATTGGTTTCAAAAATTAGCCTAAGTGTGCAACATAAAATTGTTCTTCTGAGGGCAAAACCTTAGCTTTAAAGAGAAGAATTGAATAGGCTTTTGGCACTGGCATATGAGGAAACTGAGTTAAAAACCCTCCTTTGGTAGATGGAGTGCTGAGGGTTTCATGTAAGACATGTTCTTTTAAAAGACTGCTTTTAAATTAATTAAAATGGGCTTGGTGTTATATTTTACATAATGTCAGGGAAACAGGTATCACTAAACTTTTAGCTTTGGTGTTCCTTCCTGGTAATCGTAGTTCCTCTGACACTGAGGATCTCTCAAAAGGGCTGCACATAAAAAGCAGCCAGTGAAAAGCCTTCCACTGACTTGAGCAATTGTTTAGAAAAAACTGGGACCCAAGAGGTGCAGAATCTGACTTCAAGGTAGTATTTCAGCCCAAGACCCTACCGCACTAGCCTAACAAAACAAATTATTAAGTATTTTTCTGCTCTGTGTAGCATCACCTTCCTTCTGCAGGAGCCAATATTAAGAAATATAGGTGGCTAATTATTTTCTGGTGAGTTTCCTCATAGTCTCTAAAGCTAAGGAGATAAGGAAAGGATTAAGAATCCAAGGATCTCAGCTAGCCTTTTCCCACACATGAACGACCTTCATCGCCTGGATAGCCCTATGTATGGAAAGTTTATGAACTTCTCACTTTCCCTGGGAAACCTGTAATAGTATAGAGCTGAGCTGTTATCAGTCCATGTCTTGCTGGGTACTGAAATGGCCAACACAAGGCATTTCTGTCTTCCCTGCCCTAAAAAGCAAGGGGCTGCTTCAGTGACGATGTTTGGTTTGCCCGTGGGATCAGTCTGGACTTGCTGGAACTCTTTGAGAAGAACTAGAGTAGAAATCTTGCTGGGCTTGCAGCCCCTCTTCTCTGTGTTTCAGAGGTTCCAGCAGGAGGGCTATATCAATATCCCAGGGCAGAACCTCATGGTCTCAGGCCTCTTCCCTGGCTTATTTGCTAGGACTGCTCTATTTTCTGGAAAATAGCTATGACATGGGGTTCCTCTGTGCGACACCAGCCAGGCAGCTCACTTTGGCCCTGTGTGCTGGGTGTTGCACTCCTGCAGTGTGGTGTTTGCTGTCTGGCAGCTTTGTCCGTTCCTAAAGGATATTTTTTCTAGCTTCATAACTACTGGGGAAGAAGCAAAACTGGGAGAAGCAAAGAGGAAGGAGTTGCTGAAATGTTCACAAGTGCACTACTGTTGCCAAAGGGAGCTGTTTTCCTGCCAGTCATTTTTCCTTTTGTTCCTCAGAACTGAATGCCTTGTGTTCATTTCGCTGAATATTTCAAAAAATCCACCTTTTGCCACCAGAATAAATTCATCTATATTTTCCTCCTTGCATCATGTTTAAATCGCTCTACTTAGATTTTGTTGTTTGGCATATATTTATTTATTTACTTGTTTACTTACAGCCTTATGCCATTAAGCACCCTGCCACCACACCAATAAATGGGTAGAGAAATGAATGTGTTGAAAGAAACTGTCTGCACTGTGATTTATGCAGAAGCAGCGGACTCTTTCAGGTTTTAAAGAGGTGCATCACAGCTTTGAAAGTGACAGGCTTGAACAGTGAATTGAGTTTCCTTGATGGAGCTGACCTCCAGGAACTGCTTCCTTTTCAACCGCAAGAATAAAAACTTTACCTAGTTTCAAAGTTTCTCTTTCTTTTAGTGCTCTTTTCTTTTCTTAAACTGCTCTTGAAAAATGTTAGAAGGCTGGGACCTCAGACAAGGTGTTTTTATACCATTTTGCTGTTTTGCTTTTTCTTATGCTCTGGCTTTGATGGATTTGCTAAGGAACTGGAGCTACCCAAGCTTGCTCGCTCTATGAATCACTTTATGTTTTTGGATCTCAAGCTTTATTCTTCTCTGTCTCTAGTAATTCCTTTCAGAAATGAAGAATATGGCAGTAAAGATGCCTCAAAAACATGATTCCTAAATTTCATATGTAATAACGTATACATAAAGATGTGAAATTCAGCCTGAATGAGCAGTGACCCAAAGATGCTTCAGAACTCTGAGGTGTGCATTTCACAAAACAGCCTGTAAGGAGAAGTGGGAAAATAACATTGAGGGCTACTTCATTTCCGCTTGGTTCTTTCATTCCATTCATAAGGAAAATAGCCCTCTCCTTCACTCTATCTATCCAACTTTTGGGCGATTTGGAGCCAACATAAATAAACGGGAATTGCTGTAAGCAAAGCATCGTTCAGCCATTATGTAGTCACAAAATGAGTAGGAGCTACGAAAGTATTCAAAATGCAGGTGCAAAAAACTCAAGAGCCAAGGTAGCATTTTGATTATCCGGTCTAGCTCCCCAGTTTCCTGCAAGTGCTGTAAGTTTATTCTCAGTGGAATGATTTGACTGAAAACCAATTAGAAAATTCATATATGTGCCACTCTCCTACAGAAAGGTGCAAAATGCTATAAGCACCAAGTAATTAGATATTACTCTGTCATTAGACTTCCCTACCCTGAGTCTATTGTTGTTATCAGAAAGATAGTTTGAGGTTTCACTGTCTTTAGGTGGGCGTTTCTTCAGGGGACAGCACTGTGCTATTTAAACAGCACTGTACTAGTAAAAAGCTACGAGGAGGTTGTGAGCCTTTCCCTATTAGAGCTCCTTTATGTGTGATTACTTTAAAAGACTCTTTGTAACTTGCTCTCCTGCAGTGATATGGGTGGGTCTGCCAGGATTAGATATGGGGTTGGTCCTCATCAGTTTGAGGAATTGCCAACCACTGTTGCCATTTCTTCTAAAAATCCTCTTATGAATCTTTTCCCTAAGTGCTTTGTTGCAACTCTGAGCACACTCAGAAAACGGGACTCAGAGAGGACTTAGTGAAAGAATCCCTAAAATCTGAATCAAAAATATCCTCATGTGATTACTCTTATTAGTCACACTGGCCAAGAAAGAGTTGAAAGGGAACCCAGCTTTCACTGTCTGGGGAAATGTCTGGTTTAAACTGTGGTGCCTTAGGTGTCTGAAGAGGGTTACCCAGAGTTTTCTGGAAGGCTTTCTTGAATTCTTCAATGCTTCAGTGCACCATCAAGTGCCATCAGAGTGAATACTGCCCTCAATGGTAACTCTCAGCTGTACTTTTCAATGGTCCGTTCAGCCCAGATGCCCAGACACACGAGCAATATCTCAAATAATGTCTAAATTAAATAACAGATAGAGTCACTGTTTAACTGCAACTGGTCTGAGATTACCAAAACTCAAGTCCCTCCCTGTGAATACCTGAATAAAAATCATATGAATAAAAATCTTTTTTTCCTTTCTGTTTTCCCACTTTGGGTAAACCAGAGGCCAAGAGCAGATGTTTTGTATTCAGTGTGTATTCCACAGCCAATTGCTACAGTCATTGGGTTCCAAACAAGAGAGTGTTTTTAATGGATTTATGGTATCTATTTTTCTTATCTAATATTAGAGATATCTGTCTCAATGCTTTTGGTAAGCTTTCAAGGATTATATCAACTTTCATGTCTGCAGTTTGGGATACAAAGGCTATTCAAGCTGGCTGTAAATGTACTGCTTGGAGGTCAGGAGAAATCTATTGTGGCACTGTGGCACCCCTTTAAGTTGATTTACTGAGCTGAGAAGTCAAAGGAGAGATGTTCACTGAAAGCTACCTGAGGTTTCTCTGCATTGCACAGTTTGTGGATGCATACTTGAGCATGAGAAGCATTTTCTGCAAGATTTGTTTAGCTTGTCCTTTTTTTTTTTAATGATTCATTCTTTATTTTTAACACCAGCATCATCAAAGAGAGATGACACAGTAAAATATTTCACATCTGAAACTGAGTTTGCTATGGGCTTGCCATAAAATAATTAATACGTCATCTTACCATTTGCATTTGTTTACAATAGAAATACATTAAAAAAAACAGAAAAGAAAAAACAGAAAGAAAAAGGAATATTTCTGTGCCTGAAGGCTACATTTTGAATGAGTGTGGCACATTCAGCTCCTGTGTGGCTGAAGTCTATGAATGCATAAATGACTAATGTATATTCATACTGTCAGGAGCAATTGAAAGTCTCCTACTCTTCTGACCACAAGAAATTGCATTCTGGTTTTTGTTCTCCAGTCATTGTGGCTTTTCCACTCTACCCATGGGGAAAACAGCCTTATAACCCAGTGAAACAGAAGGGATTGCTGGAGAGGAGAGTGTTCAGAAGAATGTTTCTATTTGTCCTTTATTCTGTTTTGCTTTTTCCCCAAATTGGCTCAATCTGTCCCCTACTATAAAGCCTGTGATAGTCTAAGCTCTACAAGGACACTCATGACTCCTTTTGCTTACACAAAGGTGCCAGCCCTGTTGGAATTACCCCAAACAGTTTTTAATTGCACTCCCACAGCTGCATACCTCTAAAATCTCACCTCAACTTCTTTGTCACGTTTGTCATGGTGATAATAAGAATTATATAAAATATAATAAGCAAAGCAAGGTTTCTCATCTGTTCCTTTTTGCACGTTCAGGACCCAAAAGGTAGAATCTAAAAGCTTATTGAAACAAATGGTTTGACTGTGAGCGATTCTGTTAAGATTGATCAAATTTCTGTATTGATGGTGGGTTTTAGGTGAAAATGCTTCCTTCATCTTATATTCCTGCTTCAGAAAATGCTAGCAAATGGTCTGTGGCATCTAGGAAGGCAGCTGCAGTGGAGGAAAAAGAGTAAAGATGAGGTGGAATAGTAGTATTTTTGGACAATAAAGACCATGTTATCCTCACTTGAACTAATGCATTCACAGCGGCAGTCACAACAAGAGGGATGAGAGTGAAATGACCTCTAATTCAAGCAATTTTTCAGGACTAAGGTCCTTCAGAGTGAAAATGGAGGGTAAGGAATACTGGGCAGCTCTTGGGTTAGATGGGAACAGTGTAGTGGTAATGAAAAGTAACAGCACTGCAACAGGGTTAAAAAATGTTCAGTCTCCAAGTGCTAAAGTCTCTGCAGGAGCCCTGAAGAGTTTCAGGAATGAAGGGGGGCTCAGAGGTTGAGACAAAGAGAGATGTTCATCTGAAGGGTCACACCACTTTTCGCCACAAAAGAGAGTGGGAGAACACTTCAGAGACTTGACCTAGGAAAAATATTTGATTGGGATGAAGACGGCAATAAAAACAAAAGGTTGGAGCCTGAATTTTCTTTTGTATAGTATCACTGACATTGGTCAGGTTATTGTAAAACAGAGATAATAAAGCTCTGGCTTAGGTTAGATTAAAACATTGAAGTTCACAGGCACATTTGAAGATGTGTAGGTTTACATCAAACATCAGTTTTTAGCTTGAACTGCCTCGATATGGGCTTCAGCAATAATAGTCACCTTGGGTGGTTTGCAGGAGATTTTTGTGCTGGTCTCTTTTCATCTGCAGGTTTTTCTTGTCCTGACTTCTAGATGTATTTGCGGTTGGACGGCTGGTTCGGGTTAGTTTTTCTGCTTTCAAAAGTCTTTGCCCATCTTGAATCCTAACTGCAAATCAGGCTTTTTCTCAGTTTCTTCCAAAGAGACCCAGCTCTGGAATAGTGGTGTATTTCTGATGATGAGGATCTTGGAGGAGTACGTGCAGAGTGAGGACAGCATTGTCTGCAGATACCACTGGGTCGAACTGCCAGGACAGGGACTCTGAGACCTTCCATCCTGCAGTATCACACTTTTCTTTCTGTGTCTCTGAATTCTTTATACCTTCTACAAGAAACATCAAAGGAGGCTTATCAAGTGCTGTGTGCTGACAATATGCTGCAGTATTTCTTTTTCTCTTTGGCACTTTTAAGCCAGTTCTGACAAAGATTGTTGTTGTTTTGGTGTGGTTGGTTGGTTGTTTTTTGGTTTTAATTTGGTATCTCTCTTGTCCTAGGAAATTTTGTGGTTTGCTCTTTTTTTCATTTATTTTGATAGAGTGGTTGTTTCTCGTAGGTGTTTCACATTTGGTTCCCAAGCAGTTCACACGTGCATTTTACACGTGTATAAAATGGAGTGCTATAATTGCCTTCACTGAGACAGTTGGGGGTGAAGGAAGGAGGAAAGTAGAGATACCAGAAAGCAAGAATGTGCTTTTCAAGTGCCATCATTTCTGCCTTCAGTATCAATGTCCTTTGCTGGTTGAAAGCTACCTTATCCTTTGACATGGGAGATGTTAGACATAATGAGTGTGGTCTGATGTTTGGCAATTTGTGTTCTTTAACCACTGCTTTGATTGCTTGTTTAACAACAAACACCCTCGAGTGAAATCCTGGTGTGTGACATGCTCCCTTGGTGTGTTAACTTTTAGCTGTGACAAGCAAAAGCCCATGCAGAGCCCAGGTTTGTTGAGAATTAGGTTCTGCACTAATGTGTGTGTTTTTTGACTCGTCTAGGTGTGTTCTTTGACTCGTCTGCTAACTGATGAAGAGAAAAAAAAATATTGTGATTAATGCAATGAAGGACATGTTTGCTACTACTTGCCATTTTAGTTATTCCATATACATCTTTTTCTGTGGGCTGGATTATTTTAATGCAATATTTTTATGTTACTGCCAGAGGCATGTAGGGAACACTCTGTTAGATGCACTGGAAAGATAGAGGGGTGATTGAGTATGTAGTAGATATATCCTGTGGCTCAGAGAAAAAATATCATCCCTGGGTTTATCATCCAACATACGTGTTCCCCCGAGGTCTGGAGAGAAGCCGCATGATTTTAGGAGGCATGAGGACCTTAGTGATAAAAGATAAAAATGAAAAATTAGAACTCATGTTTGTTTATTGCATAAAAGAATACATATTGGAGGTTAGGTAGGAACACAGTTTTCTGTAACCTCTTTTCAAAGAGGCAGTAAGGGAGCTTGTGCTCTTTGTTGTCTTGGAGGGTCATCTGGCAGTTCCATAAACATTTTTCCGTGGATGAATTATTGCTAATTTTGGTGAGTAATTATAGTCGCTGAAACTTTATCACTACTCAACTTTTGTCAGTCTTCTAGAGCAAGGCAGAAGTCTGTGAATGTGGTCACGTGTCCTCCTTCACTTTACACTTGAGTTAATTTTGGCCTTTTAAAAATTTTCACATTTAAGAATGAGATATATCTTTTATATCATGAAAGGAATTTCTGAGCAGTGTGGGGATTGTTTTGTGCTGTACATTACCACTGGTTTACCATAGTGCCCACTGGCTTTCAGCCACGCTCTCCAAGCCATTTAAAGAGATTATTGTTTAGCAGCAATATTATTATATTCTTTGATATTACAGCTAAGTGGAAAAAAAGTTAATACAATTATTTTTTCATTGGAAAATGCTGTTCCATCAAACTGGTCTCAGTGTATTGGATTTGTTTTCTCTCTGAAGATTTTGAAATTTGCAGGTTTCACGCTGCTTTAAACAACAGAGCTCTGAAATCCAGACTCCTTTATCAAACAGAATTTCCATTCTCTGTACATCTCAGCTTCAATTATGGGCAAAGACTTCTGATTTCCTGCAGGCTCAAGGCAGGAGGCTAAAGATCATCAGCTGCACTAATGTCCACTGCTGGTTAATCCATTATTAGTGTTATTATTTGAATCGCAGCAGTGCTTAAATGCCTTAATCAAGAATGTGATCCATGTGTGCCTATGCACACACGTATAAATAACAGGAAATGGTTTTGATCAGATGCCTGTCTGAGCAAGCAAAAGAAGGGTAAAAGTTTGAGAGGCAGTGGTGAGGACCACAGAGTGTGACATTGTAAAAGGGACGTGATGAAATCCCTTGTGCTGCTCTGAAAGAAGTCTCACTGTGAAAAAGTTGGGTTTGTTTGGTTTTTTTCTGTTTTGCCATTGACTTTGCAGCGCTCCTTTAAAATTTCCTCCCTTTTTACAATGTCCTCTGTTACTGTTCTTTGTTCACCTGATTCTCATGGTGCCCCCAGTGGCTAATGGAACCAGGACTGACTGAAGGGACTACAAAGCAGAGCTATTGCATTTCTTTTTATTGCTAATGATTTCAGCTCCTGGCAGATGGCCTAATTGCCAGAACCAAAGGAAGCTCATGAGAATCATAGCGATGGAACTGGCCCGGTGACTTTCAGTAAGATACATGCCTTATAAGAGCTCACAGTGCACTGGCACAGTAAACATTATTGGTGCTTAAATGTTCTCAAAAGGGTTTGAATAATGGGTTTATTAAATGTAATTTACAGCCAGCTATAACTTAAAGAAATGAAGCAAAATACGTTTAGCAATTTCCTTGTGTGCTTTCTTCCGGGCAGCCAGGAGCATAACCACTATATCTGAACCAGAAACTTACTTCACTGATGCCTTCACTTCTCTCCTCAGGTACATAAATTCTCATTAATATTATTGAACTACCTGCAGATGTGACACACACAAGCGTCTATTCCCGCAAAAGGGAGTTGTACATATTGACTCCAATTGGCTTGTTTTGGGAATATTATATTAAGTATGTTCTGTCAGATTTGTTTGATTGCTCAGCTTGCCTACTTGCCAAGTTTAATATTAAAGTCATAGGGTGAAAAGACATATATTAAAAAACTTGTTAGATGGCAAACGTGGAATTGGAGTTTATTGCCTGTACTGCCTGTAGCCACCCCTCTGCTCCACCTTTTCTGCTGTTTACTTCATTCTTTCCATCCTTTGAGGAAGTCTGCAATCCCCTCTAAGTTCAGTGGGGACAGAGGAGGGAAAAACAGTTACTTCTCTTCTGCGTTTCCTTAAATTTTATCAGA
This sequence comes from Machaerirhynchus nigripectus, assembly GCA_013397975.1. Lineage (NCBI taxonomy): Eukaryota > Metazoa > Chordata > Aves > Passeriformes > Dicruridae > Machaerirhynchus > Machaerirhynchus nigripectus. Next base: position 1,134,269 of record VZRQ01004993.1, read on the forward strand.
TGCTGGGTTTGGTTGTGCTGCGGCTCTCCCTGGCGCAGCAGCCCCTTGGGGTGTCTGTCCCTGTGGCCATAACTCAGTAAGTGCTCCCTGCATCTCTTCCTGCACAATGAGATTGTTGATATGACCTGCTAGGGTTGCAGGGTACAGCTACTGTGAGAGCAGCTCCAGCCAGGGTTTTAATAAGGCCAGGGAACACAAGGATAATAGTTATCAGTATGTGTTTTATTTGCTTGCCTTAATGTTATTTGTTACAGATTTCCAGTACATGTGCAGTTTTCTGTTCTCTTCCTTTTTCCAGAATATAAATGAGGATCTCATTAAATTTAAAGCTCAGCTACGCTGGAAAATATTACTCAAGTCAGAATCTTCACTAATATCTTTACATATGAGAAAACATCGATACTGCCCTTGCCTGCCTGCTTCAGAGCTGCCCCAATTTAATCAAAGCATTTTATGTCTGAGAGACCTGGTTATCGTGCAAAGTGCTGTCCTCTGTGAAGTCAGGGATTTTTTCCAGCCTGGCACTGTTGCTGTTTGCACAGAGACATCTATTCGCTGCAGCACGGGCACAGGTCAAAGTGAAACAGAGCTATTTCACTCGGAATTCCAGAGAATTCCCATGGCACCGACATGAGTGCGGTGGGAGGTGAAAATGCTGCTCCTAGTTTACAGGCGGAGCAGCTGATTTGCATAGGCAGTTCATGGAGCTGCCCTAGATTGAGATCCTTGCCTTGATTTGGATGACTGGGGAGCAAACACGGGCTGAGGAAGCTGACTAAGGAGACTCTTCACTGCCTCACGCTTCCCTTCCGCCAGCAAGGGCTACTGCCAAAAGAGCGAGTTCGTGGACGTGAATTTACTCTGTGGAAATTTGTAATGGGAAGAGGTCTGAGAGCTCCGGATAAGTGCTCAAAGAGCATGTGTTGAAACCGGAAAGACTAATGCCGCCTTTGTGGAGGTGAAACGGTGCAGATAGTTCTTCACCTACGCCTGTTTACCTCATTCTTGCTGGGCCGAGGTGGGGAAGAGAAGTTCTACCCCCTTTACTTTCCCGTTCTCAAAATAGCGTCACTTCTAAAGACATGTCTGGTGCAGTGTTTTCTGAGCTTCCCATTAAAAACTGCATTGCTGCTTGAGAAAGTTGTGAACAATGGTAATGGCACTGAATCCATCTGCTGAGTCAGAACAACATTTAATTATAAAAAATAATTGTACTCATTTCTGCTTATTGGAAATCGTGTTTTATATTCTGCAGTAATTAGTGGTGTGAATTCAGTTGCTTATTTGTGCAAGTTTTTCTTTATAGCTAATTCAGTTGGGTTTTTTTTTTTCCCTCAAGCAGCACATGCTTTATTGCCCTTCTGCATGTGAACTATGACACTTGCATCATTACATTACGTGAATCTACAAAAAAGAAGTAAACTTGACCCTTTTAAACTCCCCAGCTGGCTTGAATTTTAAGCTGTGCTTTTCATAGCTGGAGATGTACCTTAAAAAAATAATAAAAACCTAAATTTCTGTATAGCAGGGCTCTGATAGTTAAATTCTTAAAATAAAAGAATGGATATTATGAGACTTGCAATAAGGTAACAGGGGTCAGAAACATGACCTAACAAGTTGTTGTTTGCTTTGGAAACTGCTGATTTTACTTTAGAGTATCATTTTTACATCCTTACTGTGGTGTGGTTTAGGGAGCTGCTCCATCAGAGTTACCCTATTGGAAAAAGGCCCAGTTTCCCTAACTTTCTCAGTACAATTATGGGGTACAATATTTCAAAAGCTGTGTTCCTTTCTCCTTAAGGAGAAAACATCTGCATGGAGACCAATTTTGCTTGAGTGTTACATTAACACTTTTGACTGGAGAATGAGGACAATCTCTGTAGATATATCGTTCCTAAATAAGCTGTGACTTATGAAAAAAAAAATCCTCTGTTATTATAAGATTTATATACTGGCTTGAATTAAAGCAAGTTGCCCAGGCATGTTGCAGTCCTCTATTGATCCCACTGAAGTGGTTTATGCCAGACATGGTAAAAAAGGCTTTGCCACTCCCGGTTACCGAATTGAAATTCAGAACTTCTGCCATAAGGGGTGAACACCAGCTTATTCAGAACAAGGCTGTTACTCTTGGGAATTGCCTACCAGGAGGTAAAATCCTTAACAGTCAGACAAAGCTAGCAAATACAGTTAAATGTTTTGCATTTCTGTGCTCTTTAATTTAAGTCCCCAAAGATTTTTTTTCTTAGCCTGGAAAAATTAGCCTTTGTTCATGTTTTGGGTGATGATTGTCTGCAAGCGCTGTGAAGGCATCTCACAGCCCCTGACAAGTTTCTGCAGCTCTCCATTATCACCCTAGATAACAGAAGAGAAGGTGTCTCTCCTGCATTGTTGTATTCAGATAAGGAAGGGAGGAATCCTCCCCAGCAAGTGTGAATAGAGCCCTGTAAACACAGGGGATGCAGAACAAAGGAGACACCCAGCACTCAGAGAGAAGCCTTTGGTGGGAAGAATGTTTGGGCTATTACAGTAATTTTTGCCATCTCTGTGTGGCATAGCAGAGTTGTACCTGAATAGTCACTGGCAGTACAGCTTCATCCCCAAGGGCTGTGACTCGGACATGCTCCTGCAGGAACACCGTCCTTGCTCCATCTGCTTCACTGGGGCTTCCTCCTTTTCCTGTGCAACACTACAGGAAAACAGGCATTTCAGCTGTTCCTTTGTTAGTGATTTGCACGTTAGCCACAACCCAAAACAAATCAACATTATGTTACGCTTTTTTGCCTCTCGTGAAAGTTGGTGAGCTCCTAATGATCATTAACCCTTCTGTTAATTAGCCACCAGTGGTGAACAGTAACAATATGTTTAGGTGCCATGAGTAGAAAACATCCAAGCACTGTCCCTAGTCCTTCAACGTAATGAGGTTGTATACTTCTATGCATTTGTTTTGGGCTTGATTGTCCCGATATGTTACTGTAAATGAGATCAGAATTGAACAGACTGGCCTTATTATGTCTTCATAATAACTGCAATAGCCTGAATTAGCCCAGCCCATGCCCTCCATCGTCCTCTGCTTTGTTGCAGCTGCTGTGTCTATCACTTCTTGTGGTCGTCTTCTACACCAGAAATAATCACCTGTTCATTTGTCATGTGAATTCCAGGAATTATTCAGTGGCTAATGCCCATAGTCTGTTATCTCACACTTGCCAACAGTCTGAAATCTGCTCGAAACAGTCACTGGGAAGCCATAGTTCATTTTGTTGTCACCTAATTGCATGCACCTGCTGGTGACTGCAGTAAAATGTGATATCTCTGACACGATGGCAGCAGATGGGATGCTCAGAAGAGCTGCTTCCATTTTTCTTCCTAATGAGCATAGTCTTTTCTCTACCTTTGCCTTTTCGCTGTGCAGGGAAGATGCAGAGATATGCTGGGGAAGATGATGGCTGTGGCAGTGGAACTTAATGCGACACTGCTGCTTTTCTCATACTTTTCTTAATAATGTGTCAATCAAATATTCATGCCTGAAACTTTCTTTTTAATGGAATTAGTAGAAGAAAACGCTTTTACAACCAAAAGGCCTTACAGGATCTCTGTCATAGTGGTGGTACAGTCGGCTCAAGTAAAGTTACAGAAAGGCAAGATTTACAGGGAGAGCAAATTTCAGTTCTTTTCGTTGCTTTTTGATGCTCATACCTAAACATGGCCTTGTCAGTATGAAAGTTTGTCGTCTCCCCCGTCCATTTTTGGTTGGTTATTGGGAAGAGATTTCCTCTCCCTTGCAAGCTTTGTCTCTCTGTAGCCTGACACTCTCTGTCTCTTGTACCAGTACATTAAAAACTGTACCCCGGTGAATGGTGATGCAGAAAGGATTTACACTTTCTAATGAGATAAAACTGGCATTGCAAGCTCAATGCATTCCAACTGCAAATGTGCTCAATCAGAGGAAAAAAATAGAAAAGGTGGTCATAAATTTTCTGGCAGACTGTTTTTGAGGGGGTTAAAATGCTTATACATCAGAAACTAATATGCCTTGGAAATAAAGCCCTTTCATGACAAGATAGTTCTGAAAGAAACAATTTCTTTTTTCAAGGAAGGCATTTAACCAAGGCCAGACTTGGCAATTTAAAAACTAAATGTTATTTTGAATGGTGTGATGATATACTGCTATTTAAATTTCTATTATGGAATCTTCAGCATCTTAGTGGTGCTGTGCCTTACACATACCAGTCTCAGAATGGAATTTCATAGTCTGTAACTCTTCTGTGATGGAACAGGAAATCTGGGGTGTCATCATGGTTTCAGAGTGGGCTTATAGGAAAGTCAAAGACATCACTCCACATTTTTGCTCTTTGGGTTATTATGGAATTGTGACCTGGCACTGGGTTGTATGTCACAGAATCATAGAATCATGAAGGTTGGAGAAGATCTCCAAGATCATCAAGCCCAACCTTTGACTGAACACCACCATGCCAACTAAACCATAGCACTAAGTGCCATGTCCAGTCATTTCTTGAACACTTCCAGGGATGGTGACTCCACCACACCCCTGGGAACAGACAGCCTTTCAGTGAAGAAATTCTTCCTGATGTCCAACCTGAACCTCCCCTCATGCAGCTTGAGGCCATCTCCTCTTGCCCTGTCACTGCTTGCCTGAGAGAAGAGACTGATCCCCACCTGGCTACAGCCTCCTTTCAGTTGTAGAGAGCAATAATGTCTTTTTTGTATTGTGGCACCCAGCCCTGCCCCCAGCACTGGAGGTGAGGCCGCCCCAGTGCAGAGCAGAGGGGACAATCCCCTCCCTTGCCCGGCTGGCGATGCTGTGCCTGACGCNCCTCCCAGCACACGGGTGGCCCTCCTGGCTGCGGACTTTCCATATGTTCAACTTTCCATCGACCAGGTCCCTTTCTGTGGCGCTGATTTCCAGCATCTTGTTCCCCAGTCTGTCTGTACATCCAGGCTTATCCTCTCCCAGATACAGAATTTAGAGCTTGCCCCTGCTAAACTTCAACTTGGGCTAAACTGGGCTAAATTGGGCTAAACCAAAGCCGTCTGGCACACTGCAGCTGTGGAATTGCAGAGGTCTTTATGGAGGCATTTGAGCTCATGTGAATAGATGATTCTGCAGACATAATTCTGCTGCATAATGCTTTAATCAGTTTTTTGCTGGTGTAAATGCAGAAACCTTTTATTTTTGCTGAATTTGATTCTATCTTATTGTTTTTGCACTAAGTATAACAGAAAGGTTCGTCTGGTAATTCCCATTGCTGCGCTGTATTTTGCTTAGGACTTTCAAAAGCACTTAAATAACTTAGAAGCACAACTTCCATTAATAGCCATTTAAGCATTTTTGGAAATGTCTTCTCATCATTCAGTTCGTAATTCTCCCAGAGGAATGACTCAGGTAATGTTTGCTATATAAAGCTCCCTGAATCTGAGCTGAGGATGGTTTAACAAGTGGGGGTTTATCTAAAGCATTCATTGGACTTTGCTGCTCCATGCTGATCAGCACTGCTGGTGGTGCAGATAAATACATTGTGCAAATGAGCAAATACGAGCCTCATCAAAGCCTACCGAAGGCCATCAAAAATCTCCCACTGTGAGCAACGTTCGCTCAGATTCACAACAAATAAATACAGGGGAAAAGCAAAGAGATTGTACCACTGATTGCCCTTTATTCTTGCAGTTGAATAATTGCATTATTTCAGTGTTAATTATTTTGTTTCCCAGCTCTCTACCACTTGTGTGGACACACATACACTTCTCTCACCAATTGTCCCTCTCTCCAGTGGAAAAGGCTCTTATCACAGCATATTGCAAGGCTCCTCGAAGAGGAGAGGGAGGTTTTATGGGGTCTTGATGCAGGTGGTTTGGAGCAATTGATAGAACTGACTGTTAAAATCACAGCCAGATCCCAACCCAAAACTCACCTCAAGGCCCACTCCTTGTGCCTGCAGACCCCTCTCGTGGGAGCTGTGCCACACAAGCTTGGATTTGCTCTTCCATCATCATATCCCTCCCTGTGCGAGCTCAGACACAAATTGTCCTGCCCAGTTCAAGGCAGGGAAGAGCTCTGCTGGTCCCACTCCATCTTTTTCCAGCCCCTGCTATGTTGGTCCTGCTTGAAACACTGGTTGATATTTTCTTGCAGCTGCATTTTTGATAATACCTAGATAATATGTGCAGGAATTGCTGGTGGGGTAAAACACTTGGTTTCTTTAAATTCTCCAGCTCAGCTCAGTTTTATTCAAGTGAAGTGCTGCAATTTAGGTATCAGTTGAGAGGCATCTTCAAGATAGATCGGTTTTGTTTTCCCTTTAATCAGGCTCTAAATCTAAATAAATAAATATGTAGCAGTAAATGCTCCGTGGTATATTTGGTAAGATTAACAGTCTTCCAGTAGCATAACAGCTCATGATAGTCTTTGCTATTTATGTTCCTGCTGAGAGAAGAGGAAAAGCAGCTAGTTCAGTGAGCAAATTATGAAGTATGTGGGTTAATGAAGTGCCTGTCATAAAGCTGATTGTTGCTTCTTCACATCCTCGCTCTTTCTTCTAACAAAGCTCTTAATACTACAAAGCTTGGAAGACTGAACCTTTGTCTTTGCTTTTCAATGCACACCCGTATTCAGGAAAAAAAAAAAAAGAAATCTACTTAAATGTTTATTTTTACCAGTCCAAGTACACACTGTGAATAAGTAAGGTATGGAAGTAATAAAACTGCTTGTTGAGGCATGTAAATCCTTAAAGTTTTCAATTCTATTTCAACTAACAAGGTATTTTTAAGCTTGGATTACTGCAGATTTTCATGATGCTTTACTCTTATAACCTCTATGTCTTCTTGATAGAGACAATTTTACCTTCTATTCAATATAAACAAGAGGAAAGGGATTGAATGCACCTTTCTGCATATCTGTGTTCACTGTTTTATGTATCACCCTAAAGCCATACATTTGTTCAAGAGATTATTAAGGTGGTTCTTATACAAAAAAATGAGCTTTTGATTCAATTTTTCCCTTGCCCAGTAAGGAGTTTTGTGTTTGGAGCTCGGACCTATGCTTATAGCTGAGGAATAAAACTAAAAAAACCCTCAAAAATAATCCAAAAAAACCTCAAGAAACAAAAACCAGTTCATACATATGACCCAGTCATTGATTTGCAGAGAAGACAGGGATGGAGAGCATGACAGTGAGCACTGAAGGCATTTACTACCCCACGTTTAGGCAGCACTAAGACAGCACTCTGGTAAGATCTAATCAGGAAATGTGATTGCAGATGCAGTTTCTTCCGTGTATTTTCCCTTCCATCTAAATATGCTCCTACCCCAACTCTAAATATAACTTCTCAAAGAGGAGATGGCAGAAATGTTTTCCCGGCATAATATGAACATGATTAATCAATATGTATCTGGTTTGCCTTGGCTTAAATTTCCTCTGGAAAAGACTTTGGATTTTGCTGCATAAAAGGAAAAAGTGCAAAGGCACACAAAAGATCCTCTCTTTTTCCAAGTGTCCTGACTTGCACTTTGCAGACCGAGATGTGTGATTGAAAGATCTTCATGCTGTTGCCAATCTCTGTGGGGTCTGTTATCGCATGTTCGGGAGCAGCACCATGTCCTTGCATCTTCTCTGGCATCGGAGATGTTATCCCTGTTGTACAAAAGATGACCGAAATGGAGACACTAAAATTACTCTGGCAGCCAACAGCACTAGAAAGTATTAAGCTGGGAGTCTCCGAACCCTGAGACTCTGTGGCTGCTTTGTGGATCCTCTGCAAGAGTGAGACAAGTGTTGGCAGGTGCAGGCAAGTACTCCGCATACATCCTAGCTGTGTTTATTCCACGAGGGTTTGCGGTTTGGTCGTATTTAATAATAAACACTAGCCATTTGCTGCCCCACAGAATCCATAATGGGATGCTGGCAATCATATCCTGAAGACTGTGAAAGGGTTTTTTTTTGTTTGTTTTGGGTTTTGTTTTTTTTAAATGCACAATGTTGCTATGTATTTGTTACTGTAATACGAAGCAGCGAGGTCTTTTCAGGGGACAAGTGATGGTGCTTTTGTCTGTCAGCCCCCTTCACTGCTGCTTCACTGCTGGTAACAAACCTGGAGAAACTCTCCAGTGAATGACTCTGGAAGGTGACAAACAGTTTTTTTCCCAGGATTCCAATATTAAAATAAACATGTAATTTAGTCCATCCCGCCCTTAGAAAGTGGTGCAAGAAGCACATGGAAAATGGAGCAGCTTCTTCAGGCACAGGGAGAGTAGTAAAAAACTTGTGAAATCTTTGGAACTTCTCATTTCTATTCTCTTTTAGGTGAATAGAAGAAATTCTTTCTTTTCCAAAATGAAGGTCCAGAAAGAAATTGTTTTGTCAAATGCTTGAAATGCAGTGAATGTTTTTTGTCTTTTGAGCTGCTGTGTGGCTCTACCCAGACTTGATTTATTCTCACGTATTGAATGTCTGAATTATAAGGCACTGGTCAAGTGCACAGGCCTTTTGTGTTTTGCTGTATTTGGTTGGAAACTCTGACAATATAATTTTAGCAGGTCATTTTGTTACACACATAGCAAAAGAAATATTTACCTGTGTCTCCCACCCTACAATTTAAAAAATTGTTATCAGTTTGCACTCCTGGGACCTCCCCAACTCATTTTCTCAACAGCATATTTAAGGTGAGAGACTGAGTGCAAGTCACAGTATATCCAGGCAGAAATGTGAATATATTATGGGTAGATGTAATCAAGCCATTCTAGGTCATATGAGTAAAAGCAGTAATAAAGTTGGGTTGCAGTGTTTTATGCAGCACCAGCTGCTGGCAGCTTCCCATCTGAGTGCCTTAGACACTGTTGAAAGTTTATTATCCCATCTTTATAGCTTTGACTTGCAGGAGAAAGTGGCCCAACCTGCTCTTCAGACACACCTCCAGCCTGTAAAGGTTGGTGTCAACCCTGAAGGCACTGATGAGTTGTCCCACCTGACGGTGACCAGAGGACCTGGGCTGCAATGGGAATGAGCTCTTTTTTTCCACTCTAAGGAGGAGGGAAAACAAGTGAGATGATGTTGAGAGAAGGGAGGAATAACAAATAATTCAGCCTGATGTCATCCTTTCTTAAGATGGCCCACCCCTGGCTTTTGAAATGCCTTTGCTTATAGGGAATGGAGACCTTCCCTGTGCAAGGTGAGCAGGGATCCCATTCCCTTAGCCCTGAGTGAGGGTCGGGGCAAGGAAGGAACCATCAGGGACTTACCTACACAGGATAGGTGAGCTAACTTCAAAAAAACAAAATAAATCCACACAGTGTGTTGTTAGAAATCTGTTTCCCAGCAATAAAAAGAAACATCCAGCTCATTTCTTCCTCCTGTAGTTTTGTTTCCAGCAGAATCTGAAACCCTGAGTTTTGATTATTGCTATTGGGAATCACATGTGCTGTGTTTTATTTCATCCAAGATCGGATGGAGCAGGCTGAGGCCGACCACAACAAACTTCCGAGGAGCTTAACCAGAGAAGCTGCAGTCTTGGCTTTCCCCACAATGGCTATACTGGCAAATGCCACTTGCACACTTTTGCCACACATCAATAGGAATTTACAGCTAAAAAAACTTTTTTTTTTCTTTTTCTAAAAATCAATAGCTTTTTGTGACTGCCTGAAGCTTTATGATTTGGCTCACTGGGTTGGTTAGAACTGGTTGCTGAAGCTGTTCTATTGGCAGCAAGAAGGTATGAAATAACTTTTTCTTCAGACAGTATCTACATTGAATTGTTTTTCTAAGTCTACATAATACAAAATGATTTTTTGCAGCCTGTACAATTATTCAATATGTATTTCTGCATTATTTTCACTGTTTGCATTTGTTATTTTGCACTTATTTGCTTTTTAAAGCAAAGCAAATTACTACCAGCAATAACATCCCTAAAGGGATTGCATGAGGGGAGCACAAAGGCAGCGTCTGTGCACAATACTTTGTATATTCATGTTTTACCATATTCTCCTTTGAAAATATTTTTTGGTTTTTTTGTGGGGCAGGAGGACAGTATGTGGGTTGTAAGGTACAAATATTACGAGGAAGAAGGAGGGCAAAGAGAAGGCAAACTTTAATTTCATAATCTGATGCCACTGATTCATAGAAAACTTCTTTAGGACTAGGCTTGGGAAGGTCCTGTAACACTGTAGTGTGCTGATATTGCAGTCATTAATGCGTTTTCAAAGATCTCTGGAGGCCCTGTCAGGCTCAGCTAACCTGACACTTCACATTACAATTCTCTTTTTCTCCAGGAGCTGGCCAGGTGTGGAGTGGGGTCACTCCTTTGTCAGGCTATGCCCCAGAAAGGGGAACCAAGGAAGCTGGAAAACTTGAGCTTGTCTAGGAAATCTTGGAGAGGAGGGGAGAGTGGGGAGGGAAAGCTGGAAACTGTATAGAAACATCCATTTAGCCGATATATTTCTGCTTCTGGAATGGTTATGGAGGATGGTGGTGGGAATTGCTTGGTGGGAAGGCCTGGACTTACTGGAGTAGAAAGTATCCCAGTATTCTACTCACTGAAGTGGAAAGTATCCCAGCACACAATTACATGGTTTGGAATAAAGGTAGAGTGTTTCCTAAACCATGTCTAAATCCCTGAGTTGAGGACTGCCCAGTGACAGCTTTTCTGTTTGTTTTTATGGCTGTAAAAATGATGCAAAAAGGTTTCATGCTGTGGATTTATAATCATCAGATTATAAATTGTCAGGAAAGAAATGCTGAAGTTATAAATCATAAACTACGTCTCCAAGGCTAAAGGCTGCTCCTACTGTGCTGCTCCCCATTTTTCTTTGCTTCTGCATCCAGCAAACCTTACACCTGTTGTCCAACAGGTACATGAATGACAAAGAAGTTAGGCACTATACATGGGAGATTACCTCCATGTCTTAGGTTCCTTTATTAAAAAAACCAAGAAAGTATTAAGTGTGTAATACTTGGTCATGTATTTTTTTTCTCTTTTATTTATTTTATATATAAAGCTTTCAAAGAAGGCCTCTCTAGTGGATCATAGGCCATCTCCCTGTGAGTCTCATCCTGAGGCTTCATACTGAGTTTCATTACTTTCTAACACTAAACAATTTTTCACATCTACTTCTTCCTATTTTTCTCTATCTCACTTACTAAGAGCCAGGCTAAAACCTTTCCTTACTCAGTATCAATGCTAATAAGTACATAAAGGTAAATACAGTAAGCAGTGGCAGTTTTATAGTTTGAAACAGTGAACCCATGGCACCTTTCCAAATGAAATAATTTTAGCCGTGTGCCAGGGGGGGAATTTCTTTTTTTAATAAGAAAATTATCTTTTGAAATAATTGTTATGAGGGTAATGAAAAAGAACAGAAGCCAGCTTACCCTGCCTTGGGGTACACATAGGTATAGACAGGTACCTGTGACAGCACAAGATTTCCTGTGTGTCTGAGTACTTCTCTGTCTGGGAATGCATCCTGCTCTTTCACTGGGATCAGCACCTCAGCCAGGAGTTTAAGGGGCTGAGAACTGCCCCAACCCCACTAGCAGTACAATCTCTGCAAGAATTGTTTCAGCAGGATAACAGGACTGAAAAAGCAGGAAACATGAATTTTAATTACTTATGACACTGGGGTCTTCCTCTGAACAGATACACTGGTTTCAAAAGATGCCAGCCTAATTTCTTTTTCCTTTAAAAAATAAAAATATAATTGAACAGTGTGAATTGAGCTGCAAATCAATTGTTCTGTAGAAAGAAATGTGTCCACACACAGAAACTGAAGAATGAATTAAGCTGTCTGCCACAGAATTTGACCCTAGGTAAGGTGATTCTCCTTGATAAGTAATTAATCAGGAATCCTTGTTCTAACTCCTCTGCATGGAGAGTGGGCAGGAAGAGGGGCTGTTTCACCTCATCACTCCCCTATACACACCTGCATACATGAAATACAGAGATGTACGAGCATTCATGGAGGTATCTGCAGGCATCTGCAGATAGTGATGGGTTTATATTGGTGAGAGCAGGTGGAAAAGGGGCTGATTGTCAGCACCTACCTTTCTGCTTCAAGTTCAGTGTTTGAGTGTGGGATGCAGCACAGAAAATAATCATAATTATAATTATCTAGGCGTTAATGTAAGCCCTCCTGTAATATAAGAAGCAGAGCTTAGTGTCAAGAGCAGCTCCAGTGGATTCCTTGCTTGTGGCATGTTCTTTACGCTGGAGTTTGTGGAGTTTCCTCACAGCAGGGTGGGCACAGCACTTGCACAATGCTCTGCCTGAGCTGAAAGAGGAAATGGGAGAATGTTTACTGGGGAGATCTGTCAATCACAGATGCCCTTTTGCACTGACAGAGCCAGGAAAGCTCTTAGCAATTGCACCGACAAAGCAGAAGTGGCAAAAAGCTAGAGCTTCACTTCAGGTGAAAGAATGTGTGCCTGATGTCCTCTGATGGTGTTACTGCTTAATGAGACTATTTGTGGGCAAAGAACAATTTGGAAAAAAATAACAGAAGGAAAAGAAATAGGGTTCTCTTTTCATAGCCTTTAAGTTATCTCATTTAGCACAGAAGAATGTCAGAAAGGCAGTATGTGTGCACAGCCATGCACACACACCTACCCTGCCTGGTGCTGTATGAAAGCCAATTTGAGTCTAATGTTTTTGAATAAATTGCTCGAGTGGTTTGTTCACCCATGTGGAAACCTCACCTCTGTGACACCAGCAAAGTCAGCAAGACATTGGGTTATCTGGTGCAGATCACAAGATATTTCAAACATAAGCTTCCCATGAGGCCATTTAAGATGCACACTTTTTTCCCCTGCTATGTTTTTAGGAAGTCCCATTTCCAATGGGTCTCTGCAGGTTTTTTGATGGTTTTTTTTCCCTTCCCTTTCAGAGATGCCCGTTCTTTTCTCTGCCACCCTGATGTAGTTGCAAAAGCTTATCTGACCAAACCGCAGTGAGATTAATCATATACATTTTTTTCTTTTTCAAATAGTCCCTCGCTATCATTAAAGCTGTAGAAGTATGAAAAGGAAAAACAGTTATATATCTGCTTTCTACTAAGCTCTTTCTAGTAAAACCTTGATCTTAGTAAAGATAGAATTTAAAAAAAATATAAAAATGGAAAGCACATAATTTGCATCAGCTGTCTTTCAAATATTTTACCATCACATCTCTTTCACAGTGAAATGTGTGAGGATAGCAGTACGAGGCAGAAGCTCTGAAAAAGTGACAAGTAACTCTAATGAGAGATGTTCTGTTTTTAGCACGTTACTATTTCTAAAGCAGCCTTGACTTCTGTGGAGTTCCATCTGACTTTTAACTTTCTGAGGTAAATATCTGCCAAGTATAATAAAAAACAAAAAGAGAAGAAAGTAGATGCGGTAAGGGCAGAAATCAGGAGTACACCACCAGAGAGGTTAGAATGCTGCCCTAAACAACTGATTGCTGATTGCCTAACATGTCCCATTTCCAAAATGATGCTTTCCAACTGTAGTAAAAATCTGTTGTAAGTGAAGAGTTTGTAACTAAAAGGATGATGCTTGCTGTTGCCTTGCTTCATGTGTTTTAAAGGTAATGATGTATTTTGCAATTTTGGCTGTTAATGGCTGTTGTTTTACGTGTTGTAAAGCAAGTATTTAGATACTGTTAGGGATTTTTTTAAGCAACATTTTGTTCATGAACACCAATACATTTGGACATCATTCAAGCCTGATACTGACCACTCCAGTAAGGACAGCAACATTCATGACTGTTCCCTGCTGCACAGAAGGCGTTCAGAGCCTGACGGTATTGAGCTCTGTTAGAGGCAAAGCTCCCTTGGAGTGGGTTAAGTTCAGTTTTGATCTTCTCTGATTTTCTTGAGGTCAGCCTCTTCAGTTATCTGGCAGATTTCTTCTTCAATACAATTAAGGAACTTCTTGATTATTGAGGAGCTTATTGTTGAAGGTGCTCGTGCTATTTTGCAATGCTTCCCCCCAGAGATTTCTTCCTTGTAGAGGCTGCTCACAAACACTAATGATTTCTTGTACAGAGCCCTTTCATTTGTAGCACTTCTCTTCCACAGGGTGGTGCTTTGTTTTGTTTTGTTTTTTCAAGATGCCAAAACAATGTCTTTCAAACCTTGGAGATTGTTAGCAGCAGGAGCAGAGAATGCAGAGGTAGCTATCAGATTTTGCTTTCCCCTTCCAGCTATCTCAGGGATTTCACAGTCCAGTCAATGAGCACTGTTTGATCACTTCATGTGCTACATGTATTCGGTGTAAGGATTTTTACATGCTCTGTAGCATTAAGTGATCAAAAGAAGTGAGATCCTCTGTTGTGGCACTGATAATAGGCTACTCTGCACTGCATAGCACAGCACATCAGTAAATTGTCAAATTGGTTTTGATTCTGAAAGATCTTCAAGATGAAGAAAGGTAAGATAAAGGAAACTACTACCATGGAGGAAAATATACATGGCATGAAAGCTTGCCATAGAATGGCTCTACACTTGAGGATAAAAGCGAAAAAGCTGGCAACAGAAGTGATAGGACTGCTCAGAAAATGGGACAACAACCAGGGTTTGCTTTTCTTCCAGGGAGCCCAAGTCCAACCTGTGGCATGCTGTAGCTCTGCTGGCTGCTAACAGCGTAGTTACGTGTCCTTGTGAGAGGGCTTTTCACTTCAGTTCTGCATTTGTCTCATACACCAGGATTCGATTTTTTTGCGTTGTTTTCTTTTTTTTTTGTTTTACATCTGGTGAACTACTTTCAGTTACAAATTGCTTCAGACAGATAATTTTCTGAAGTGAGAATATCATGTTTTCTTCATTCTACAGGTAGGAGGCAAAAATATTCATGTAAGTCCAGTATTCAGATGCCCAGCTTTTCAGCCACTTTGTGGACTGGATTTTTTCCTTTCAGTTTTCTTCCACGTAAACCCATGTCACTAATGGGTACTTAGCAGCCAAGATGAATTAGGAATAGGTTTATTTCCAACTGGTGACCCCAAAGCAAGAGAACAGTATTTAGGAAACATTGCTGGTAATACGTTTGCATACAGGCAATCAGAACAAAGGAATACAAAGTGTGCATTTTAAAAGTCTTTTAAAAGTCCTTTTTCCTAGTGTTTGTGGTAGGCATTTGGAAATATTCAAAACCCTGGTTAATATTAAAAGAGAGCTTATCAAAGGTGTGAATGGCAGGTAGGTGTTCATTTTTCATTAAAGCTCAATAGGAGTTGGGTGTCTAAAGCCATTTTTGGTTTTTAATAATTCCCTACAGGCTTTTAAAATGAAAAGTCCTTTGACCTAGATTCTCAAAAAATAATTACTGGTGTTTTCATGAGCATGTGTGTTGATCGTATGGCTATTAATCATTTAGCATGAGAGCCTGCTTGAGAATTTGCTGATTCTTTACTTCTGGTCCCAGTTACACTTCCTACTCACTCTGACTTTGGATTTGTCTCAGACACACAAAGTATTAGAAGAGTTCTGTGAAACCTTTCTAAACACAGAAATCAATGCCCTTAAGCCAGGGAAACTTCCAGTGGGGAATAGATTGTACTGATACCAAGGTGCTACTCCTTTGTTTTACACCTGTGGATGACTGTATTGAGTTCCAGGAGCACTGTTTTTATAATCTCTGTATAAAACCACTATGAAAAATTGGAAAGCAAGCCTGATTTTCAAATCTCACTGTGCCCATTTGGAAACACATGTTGATATATGTGTGGGGAGGAACACTGCCATCTGTGAGTAGCTGGAGCTGCCAGCGAGTACAGAATTCCTCAGGCTGGACATCCTGTATTTAAGGTACTCAAGATGTCTGCCCACATGGAAAATAAGTGTGCAGAGCAAAGCCAAGCCCTGTGAGCTACCTTGGCCAGTAGTTAAGACTTTGTTTCTTTCAAATTATGCTCTCTTTGGTGAACAGCATCTCTTCAAACCATCCATAGCCTCTCACCATGCCTGAAACCCGAGTGAGGCACTGGCAAGGTCAAGGTATTTCTGTGAAACATGCTATTTTGAAAGAAATACCACACTTAGGGCTGGCTACTTAAATTTCTGCATGTTTTCTCAGAAAAACTTTCTTTACTGCATGTTTTCTCAGAAAAACTTAATTTTGTGTGCTGCAGTAATGATGCTGAGTGGATAATAAGATGCAGCATGCTGCTGCTGTGGGCTCTACACCATATGTCTTTCATAACTATTGCGTTTTGGGGGCTGGTTGTTCAGGTAATTGCACTGTCTCAGGAATTCATCATCAGGGTAACCTGAAATAATACACCTATAATATATAGCAGTGAGAATTATAATGTTTAGAACTAAACAGGAAGACTGCAGACTGAGAGTTGAAGTGTCAGAATTGTTGTTTTATAAATATTTCTTTATTTTCTGCTTGCTGAGCTTTATGTATAAATCGAATTGCTGTAACACTTTAAAGCGGACTGTGAGGACAACTATTTTAAAGCAGAAATGTGATACAAGTCATTATTTCATAGTAGTAAAGAGTAGTTGCTCCCTGCCCTGAAACGTTGGGTCAGTGAATGATTGCTCTCATGATATCTTCTTTCCAGGAATTTTGTTCTGTGGGTCATATAGATGGCATTTTGGGACATAAAAGATTGTTATGCCACATGTTGCTGCTTCCACTCAGTGAGCCACTTAGGTGGCTCTTTTTCTAGGTGCAACTCAGTTGTAAATTAGTGGGATGCTGAGCCCATACTTACCTTATTTCTTTTAAGGGTCACTGGTTTAAGGCTAGAAGATGCTTAATTTTTATTGACCAGTGTTTAAGAGTGCAGTAGCTCTGGTAGCATCTGTATGTATTTGCATGGATCATGTTGTTGCAGTGACAGTGCTATTTCTTACATGTCAACCAGGGGCATCTGGTGAAAAATGAATTTTTATTATTTCCATATCGATTCAGAAAACCTAGATAACTTAATGGCATGAAATTGGGGTCACGCAAAGGTTTATTAAAGGGTCTTACAGAAACTCTGAGTAAAATGGGAGAGTGAAATATGATGCAAACTCATGAGATGACTATTTGAGGATCCCAAAACTAGAGGAGGAAAAAAAGGTTTGTTGCTGTATATTTATGATTATTGATCTGTTTTTCAAGTGCTTTGTGCTGTCTCTGAAAGGATCTTGGTGCAGATGAAACAGATGTGTTAGTGCTCAGGTGAGCATGCACAGGTGCTGCAGGAAATACTGGTAACACTTCTGGCTCTGCAGACGTTTTTCCTCTGTGAATAATCTGAATGGTGGCATAGCACAGCGTCAGGCAGCCTTTTGTTGCCAGGATTGCACTTCCAGCTGGTGTGTGTAAATGGGCATCATAGATCTGACTGCTCTTCTCACAGGAATCCAAGGGCCACATTTGGATTCCAGCCACCAAGCCCAGTGATGATTTAACATGATTTCCAGTTCTCTCTCTTAGTCTACCAACACAGTATCTTGCACGGCTTTGGGTTTTAAGCTTTTCTGTGCAAATATCAGAACTTGTAGCTTGGATTAAAATAAAAAGATTTTAGTTTTGGGGTTTTTTGGTTTTTTTTTCATAACCTAAGATCTACAAAAATGTGAACTTAAGAAATAAACAAATATTGGGAAAAGAAATGGTGCAAATAAATGGTGAGAACTTGCAAGAAAGAATGCTGGGAATAGCTTAGTGTCCTCACCAGGAAACCAGAAAAAGGGAAAGTGTGGTTGGTTCGTTTTGTTTTCTTCGCTTTTCCACACTAGCTATGCATTACCAGCTTTTGGGAAAAGAAAGAGAAACCAAACAGCTTCACACTTGTCAGATGCCAAGAGACTGAGTACCAGGTGGATGCATCCTGTTAGACATCAGCAGAAATCTTTTCTTCCTTGCTTGAAGTGCCAATCTCTGAGAGGTTTTTTTGCTGGCAAACTTTGCTTGCCAGCACCCTGATAGAGGTTTCAAGCCCTTCCTGCATTTTCTGCAGTATGTCAAGCCCTGATATGCTGAAAGCTCTAATCCATCCCTGCAAATGGTTACCTTTCTGAATTCATGAAAGGGCACAAAACCTGACTGTAGTACTCAAGATGAGGTATGACAGGAGAATGCATCTTTCTCTGGTGTCTTGGCTTGCAGTTGACTAAAAAAAGGAAAAAAATGGTTAATGTTGGTAAAGATAGGTTGGATATTTTGTCACTTCTGATAGAGAAAAGCAGTAACAACAACAACAAAAATATAGTGTTAGGTTAATTATATAAAACCCGAGAGAATTAATTTAAAACTCAGTATTCAGAAAGTTAAGTCCTTTCACTGCAATATAAGAGATGTATTCATTCAAAGAATTCTTCACAGATGCTCTATATTTTCTGTGTATTTTCCACGAAGCATTTCCTCTGGAAGATACTAGATGGTAATAAGAAGTAATGATGGATTATTGGACTAAAATAGATATCATTACTCCATTAGTCTTGGAGTTCAAGTGTATCTTCTGCCTGTTGTGCATCCCTCCCCTCACTTTCTGAAGCAAGCAGGACTATTTTTAAATATGCATTTCCTTACAGGATTGAGAAACCCAGAGATTATTTTAATTATTTTGCATAGATTTCTATGATATGGAATATTAACCTCAGATTACATTTGAGTGAAAATGATTTCACTCTTAATAAAACTCAAGAAACTTACGCTTCAATAAAATCAAAGTAAACCTTCAGTTAGTTCTAAGACTTTGTTTCCATATTCACCAGGAAGTGGTGCCTCAGGGGCTGATGATATAAAATGCAAGCTGGCACACTTGAATTTCTTCTTCTCTATTTGTTCACCTGTGGGAGTCACAGTGTTACTACTTTTCCTTGGAAGTGGTTAAGGGTTGTAAGCATTACGAGCTTAGGTTGTCGGCAGTCTGTTCTAAAACTACTGTTGTGCCAAATTTGCACGCACTCGTGTTTCACTAATTCCAGAGTTATTGCTACAGAGAGCAGTGAAGCATTGCTGATGTTAAAGGAAATACCATTTATATATATATAAATATATATATTATACACACACACATATATATATATATATAAAATACTAGCATTGGTTTTACTGCATTTTGGCAGACTGGTAGCACCGAACTACAGTCCAGCAGTGAACAAATTGCAATGTCAGCTGCTGGCTTGATTTGCATTCCACCTTTCTTGCTTAGTTCTCAGGTTCATCAGCATTCCTGGTGCCTCATCAGAAGTCTGTTAAGTATTTAGAGTACACAATTCATAAAACAGGCTTGAAAATACTCCACTGGAGTTGCTAGATTACAGCAGTAGCTGCCAGAGCTTTTGAAGACAAAACATTTTGAAGTGATTGGTATGTACACATGCACACATATACGTCCCATACTATCTGAGCAATCAAAGCTCCCAGTGTTTCAGAGCACATTAGGAGCATAGAATTGGAGCTATCTCATGGTTTTATCCGGCTGCTTTGAAGCCATTAACATATTTATCCTTAGCCTGTGAGTTTGGAAAGCAGAATTCAAGCTATACACAAAGACTGCATTGTGTGTTGCAGTAATACACAGGGGCACTTTGGCCAACAACATATTAACTTATCTGCCTGTGTAGGTACTGCAGAAACAAAAGCTACCCTGGCCTCAGAAACAGCACAGCTTGGTGGCCAAAGCACCTCCAAACCAAAAGTCTGGCATTTCTGGAGAGTTGCTGGTTGGGGCTCGGAATGTCATGGAGCATCTGTAAATGAATCCAAGTCCCTGTGCTATGTTGTCCCATGGAGCAGTGCTGGTGATGGGGCGGATTTAGCATTATTCCTACTAACTTCAGATCTGAGGTTCAAAATAATTTCCATAGACACAATGTTTAAGCCACTTCTTGAAATGCATCCCTCCTCTCCTGAAGGTGAGTCTTCTCTTTTGGCCTTTCTTGGAAATTCTCCCACCTCCTGCACAGCTCTGCTCTGTTATTGTGGCCATAGCAGTTTGGAACAGTGAAATGCACAGCAGGAAAAGGAATTGATTTCATTGCTATGTTCTCTCACAACTGGGTGAGACTGAGACAAAGAAAACACAGGCTGAGAACCATAAACAGACTTTTGTGGGCTCTGTGTACAGAGCTGATTTTTACCAGGGGAACTCTGAAATGATCATCTTTGCTTGTGGGCAAAAAAATAATCTTTGCTTGTGGGAATATGAGCCTGCACTGTTTTAGGTCATGGGCAGGGACAGCACCATTCAATAGAAGTGCTGATTTATTGCAGTGTTTAGTGATGCACAGACATTTCTATAGTGCCCATCAGCAGGGTGCTGAAGAGGGAACCTCCCATTCAGCGTTTGTCGGAGGCTGTTGCTGAAAGGAAGAATGACTTCTAAGACTTTTTTGAATTAACAAGCGATAAATGAAAATTTCTACCACTTTACTATGCAACCGAGACTGGCAAAGTGAAAATGGTAATTTAGTAGGTTTTAACAGTCTCTTTCCTTTCTGCACTTCCATATTGCTCCAAAAAAAGAGGAAGTATAAAAAATAGTTCTTTCTAAAAGGTTACAGGCCCACTAGATTAAGCATAACAAGGCTGAGGGCTGAAATCAAGTTATCTCAACAGGTTACTGTATGTCAGCTGATCCACAGTAATTCTGTGTGCACATGGTCTTAACCAAAGACAGATGAAAAATAATGTGACAAAGACAAATGAAAACAGTGTTATCTTGCAGTGGGGGAGGAGTGCAGCGAGTCACATTCCTGCAAGATAATGCAAGGGCTTAGAAAACCCCCTGTCTATACAGAAAGGTGCTTATTGCAGCATCATGTTTTGTTTTGTGGTTCTAAAGGGCTGTGGACATTGGGGTTGTAATTCATAGAATGTTTGGCATGGTGTCCAGAAGTCAAACTTAAATACGGATATAACAATCAGGAAGTCTTCAATTTCAAACACAGATTTGCTTCCTTGTTTTGTGGAGGGGGGTTACAGAGATGCACACAGGTGCTGGAGAAGTGTGGAAAAAATGAAGTGCATCCTTTAAAAATTGAGTTTTTTGTGGTTTCAGGTATACAAATATATCACAAATAAAGACAAAAGAATCACTGTAGTATGTTACCAGCTTTTAGGGTGATACTTGCTATTGCGTCTGCATGTTTTGTGTCTGTGTACAGTATTTCTGTACAAATGTAGGGAAGTCAGGGAAAGTTGGGGTTTTTTCACTAGAAAGTATATATCTATAAAGGAAGGCTGAAACTCTGCTTTCAAGTCTGCAAAGCACTCATTTCACCTGCCAATACCTGGCCATTTGCAAATGGTAACTTGGCTGCAGCTCCACATGCTGTAACTTTGGAAAAAGTGTTGATATATGTGCTTGGTATGTTGCTTTTTTCTTACCTGTGCCAGTTCTATTAATTTTAAAGCCGTTTTGTTTCCTTTGACATTTTTCTAAGTATCTAAAATAATATATGTATATGCATATGTATAGCAAATAAGAAAGCTGTTATATATAGTGTAGGTTATGAATAGTATAATTATGAATCACTGAAAAATTAGTCAGCTTTTTTTAATCCTCAGAGCTTTTGATTTATTGAAAGTACTAAGAAAAGTTGCATATGCCATTATCATTACATGCTGGTTTTCTGCATTTCAAAAATTAGTAAAAGGGGAGATTACTTTAAAGCCAGAACAGTGTTATGTTTCTTTGTATATATTTCTGTGTAAAGAGAGTAAGCAAATGAATGAAACAGGTGAAACAAATAACGTACTGCATCTATGGGAAAAAAAAAGGTGAAATTTATTCTAAGTCCAGTTGAAACAGCTGAAATTAAGAAGAGCTACAGTTACCTTTCCAAGATAACTGGGAAATTGCTATGCAACTCACACCACAGGCACAAGAAGATGAGCACGAATTGGATAAAGTGGATCCCTTATTGACACTCTATAGACATGGAGAAGTAGGACCAGCCAATGGAGAAATGTTAAAACAATCCATAAGGAAAAAAAGAGGAGTGTTGATAGCATTGTTCAATCAGTTGAGCAAACATAAAATATTTTTCAGTCATTCTGCAAATCTCATCAGGGAGAGTCCCTTTTATTGTTTCAAAAAGGATCGTAGCTGAGGAGGTGATAGCGTCATGCCAAAACGTTGGGGAACTGCAAAGGTGTTCAGCAGCTGCTCAGCTGTGTCACTGCAATATGTAAGCACCGTTGGAGAATGAAGTCAGGTGTTTAAAAAGAGAATAAAATGACGTGGAAGAACACCTGGGCTCTTTGCTTGGGGGACTTCCAGAGACCAGGAACTACAGAGTACACTTACTGCAGGAAGCGGTGCTAGGGTAGTAAGACAAAGAGGGAGCAGACACAAGAGGTTTGCTGGAGAGGTGAAAATGGTTCTGGGAAATTTGATGTGAATGACCGAGGCATACAAAGTAAAATATTTCATTGTGTTTCATCTAGTGGTGTAAGAACTTCATGAAGTTTTTTAACTTTAAAGAAGAATGTACCAAGAACGTGAAATTTCATGCAGAATTACCACTTATTATGCACAAGTCCCTAATCTCATACTATGCAGTGCTTTTCTTTTTTTCTCCTCAATGTAATAAATACCTTTGTTGAAGAATAGAATTGATTTTATAAGAGAAAAAAAAATATTACAAAGCCCTAAAGTTTACTTTAATAGACATTAAAAGATGTTATTAAAATGAAGGTGTCCCTTTAGAGTAAACATGTTAACAATTAAAAGTCAATAAAAATGAAAACATGCCAATATGACAGTCATCTGGAAAATCTACTGCCTTGGTCCCAGGTATGGGTGAGCATGGGAAGTCCCCTTAGCCCTAAGAGCACTCAGACAGGGAGTTTGTAGGCAAATCCCAGCAAAAGAATGAGTCTCTGCCCTGAGTGGGAGCAATACCACCATCCCTGTGTCAGCAAATCCCTTTCCCTGCTCTCCGGCTCTGAACAGGAAAGTCCTTGTTAATCAGCCAGTGTAATCTTGGCTTAATTCAGAATCACTACAATGTGATGCCAAAAATCTCTCCAAGAGAAAAAAAAAATCTCCTTCTTTGTTATAATTTGTGACAACTCTAAGTATGAATGAGGTTTGAAAAAAGGAAAAGCAGGGCTGGTACTTGGCTTCTATGGCCAGAAAATTCTTGTGTCTCTTCCAAGTGACACTGCAGGGCTTTCTGTTTTAAAAGTCTAAAAGGAAAATTTTTGTTTAATCCTCATGGAGGTGAGAGAGAGGACAAAAGCTTTCCTCCATCTTCCCCCCTCCTCACCTTGATCTGAATCTCTTGGGAAAGGACAGAGCTCAATTTGGTAAAATAACTCATTTGGAATATCAATTATCCATCAAAAAGGATGTCCCGGACTTCCTAAGCTGTCAGAAGGTTTGTCACTGCCACACGCAAGCCTTCAGAAGTTACACCTGAGAAGGGAAGATGTTGTTAGAAATCTTCCCCTGTATGACACACTGTCTCAATTTCTTCTAAAACAACTCTTAATTAGTTCTTCTTTTTCTTCTTCCTCTTTGTTTTTCCTTTTTTTTTCTTTTCTTTTTTTTTTTTTTTTTTTTTTTATGCCAACCCAGGGCANCACCAGGGAAAAATTGGAGTTAAATTTAATGTTGGGACGGATGACATCGCCATCGAAGAGATGAACGCCATCATTAACGATGGGAAGTACCACGTGGTGCGCTTCACAAGGAGCGGTGGCAATGCCACCCTACAGGTGGACAACTGGCCCGTCATCGAGCGTTACCCAGCAGGTAAGGCCTCACACGAACACCTGGCACTAAGAGGGTGGGGGATGCCTGGAGTTTGCCTCATTTTGCTCCTCTTCTAATGCAATATCAGCTCCTTTGCAGTGTTTTAGTAGCTACAGAAGTAGTTAAACGAGTCCTGAGCAATGTGCAGTTTATGATGATGGCATTTCCTAAGTGAGTTTAAAAGCCCAAATTCAAGTTATTACTGGAAGTGGAAAAATGCAGTTATCAAGGCATGAAGTAGTAGTTTTGTTTCTTGCTTTCATTTGTTTTTATTGCATTTTTGGTTTAGGGGGGGAAAAAAGGCTTTGACAAAAGCTACACAGTTTAAAGTGACTCCCAAATCTATCCCCAAGTGATGGGGTGAAACATTTATGGAGGAAAAAGGTTGTCTGTGTTCTTTTGATTACAAAATTACAGCAATCTGAAACCCATGAATTTAGCAGAAGTCTTCCAGCAGACATAAACCAAACGGTGTCGCAGTTATCAGTTGTACAGCCAACCAACCAAACTGAGGTGCCTTAACTTCAAACGCAAACTACAGGATATGAATTTATGCAGATGATGCTGGTTACTTGAACAGGACCCACCAGTATGACGACAGAGCTGCCTTGAGCAGGCCCATATTTAATTTTATGCAAATGCCGAGCTCTGAGGATGACTATGCTACAAATTTTATTCATTTTTAAGGGCAACAGGTTTTTCAGATACACAATCCCTTTCTTGTTGAATAGGACTACTGAGCCATTAATGGTAACTTATGCATCTGCATGCTATCTCTGAACAGTTGCTCTGTGTGTTTATATTAAGCAAAAGGCAGCAATTCTAGAGGTGTAAATGAAGGCAAATGTGCAAACCAGAATCCCTATTGCATAAATGACAGTTCTGATTTATCGGTTTAAAAGTAGAAAATTCTTCATTTTTGGGGGTGGAATGCAGCAGAAGGGTGTGTTTCATTAGTAAGGAATGCATAAGCCAGTCTCTGGACTAATTATTAGGATTATTAAGGATGAGGTTTTTTGTTATTGTTGTTGCCATTTCAGTTGTAGTCCTGGTATTTACTTGACTTCTTAAAAAATAAAAATAATTTTTAAAAAAGCCACATGTGAAATATAACCCTTCAGATAATTTATTGGAAATAGTTCAGAATATCTGAAATAATGAAAGTATGTATTTCAAAAGAAATTATGTATAGCAGAAGTTGTAAAAAAAAAAAAACCACCTATGTGCTAATGTGCCATGAATGAATGACAGCTCTGGCAATTAGAGCCATTAATTGTTTCTAAGTTAGGCACTATCTATGAGAGGTGGTAAACTCTTGAGGGAGAGGGGGATACGGAATGAAATATGCTCAGTGGTCTTTCAGATATTCCTGTTTCCCTTGTGCCCCCTGGCTTTCTAATTTTTTACTCTTTGGTAAATGGTTGCTGCAATAAGAAAGGTGGAAGCTGGGGAGGACTTGTTGTCTTAGTTTGTGTTCAAGACCTATTATGCACAAAGGGAAAAGAGGTTTTTGGTGGTTTTTTGTTTCTTTTGGTTTTTACCTAAATGATGAGCATGAATTCACCTCCTCCAAGCTCAGGAGTGATGCATCCCAACAAAGAGGAAGTCAGGCAAACATGCCAGGAGCTCTGTGGGGATGAACAAGGAGCTCCTGGACAGGTTTAAACACAAAAAGAAGCCTAGAGTTGGGAAGCTAGTGGCACACAGAGCTTGTTTATACTGAACAAGGTCAATTTAGAATATAGAGTGGTTTCCTTGGGATGGGATTAGTGGAGTGGAAGAAGGTTGGATGCTCTCTTTGAAAAAGGAAAACAAAAAATTAGAATTTCTTGGGCTTCCATGAGCAATCTATGTGCAGGTTGCATTTCAAGGCTTTTTCAGTTGCTTCATTAGCTGAGGTACAGAATTCCTTGGCTTGCTTTCTTGATGGATCTTCCAAGATTGCTGTTGGCCTGTATTTTTCTTTGCCTTTCCCACTGTAATATTTTATGGCTCCTGTACGCTATAACATTCCTTTTGGCTGCTGTCCTCCTCCTTTTCACCTTCCATCTCTTCTCCCTTCCCAGAACGAGACCATCTAGCCATAACTTTCTCTTCTGTTTCCATGCCACTCCGTCAGGTTTGCCAGTCTTGTTGTTTTGGGAGTTTTCATTTAAGGATACAACCAAGATTAGGCAGCTTAATTAGTAAATTTGCCATACTTAAATATGCTAGATTTTCTTTTTTTCAAAAATAAGACAACCAACTGATTATTTAATCTTGTTTAAAGCATACCAACTGATCAGGTCTTTCTTTATGAGGAAAGATTTTTCTCAGAATTACACTTCAGGTTGGGATGTCTGTTTAAAAGACATTGCTTGTTTGTGTTTGGTGTCTTCAAATGCTGGATGAAGATTTTCTGGGAGAGGTTTCTGGTCAGAGACTCAGGATTTTCCAGTTTTACTGCCTGTGTGTCCTTTATCCAGCCCTATGCAACTGCTGTAGGTAAGGATACCCAAGGCCCAGTAATAGCTGGTACCTTGCATAAAAATCTCACATGGCAATGCTTCACAGAGCTTCCATGGTGGCTTTGTGTGTTTTATCCAAGAGCTGCATAAAATGCAGAAGAGTGACACTGGAAGATGAATAGAATGTAGTGTCTCTCTCCTGTTACATCATTCTTGATCCCACTAGACCTGAGTTTGCTCTGGGCCAGTGCACCTTCAATTTGTATGTGAGTGGGTGTGAAATGAGAGAGCTGTAAAAGGAAAAGAGGTAGGGGTCAGTGGGAGAGGATGATTATCCTAGTTAAGGTGGATGGTTGTTTTTTGAAATATAGTTGGGAAAAATGTGTTTTTGTTCTAGACAAATGTGAAGATTTCAGTATCCTTAAATGGCTGGATGATTTTCAGAAACAGAGGTTTAGATTTATACATGTATGTTCTTCCAGACTATCATCAAAGTAATTTTTTTAGTCTGAAATTTCTTTCTTGTCACTTCTCTGAATAAAATGCTAGAGCTGTGAGGATGTACGCTTCAATTTCTATCCTTTATTAAATGTTGATCCTGTTTTCCCCATTTCTCGTGTTTGTGGCTGGTGCATAGCCCTGTGATTGAGAGTGGCACACTGTAGATTTTTGATAACTGATTAGGATGCCCATATCTTCACTCGATTCATATATTCCATCTTTCTTAACTAAATTCAGTCTCTTTGCTGAACTATCCCCATCCCTCTGCACCTTCCCAAAGAACTTTAGTATTTCATCTTGACCTCTTTTTCAGATAGTGAATTCACATTAACTTATCTGGAAGAAGCCTAATTTATGATCATATTAAACAGGAACGCGAAAACTGCTGGCTGTGCAGTCAGAGCTCCTAATCAATAGACTATCCCCATTTCCATGCAGATCCTTTCTACTCCTTGTGGCTTATCTTGTCTGCTTCACTGTCTAGTTTTAATTGCCCTTCCCAATACTCTTGCTGCTGTTGTGGTGGTGGGACTGCACCACAATAGCAACTGCAGCTGCTTCTCTGAAGAGGCTGCTCTTGTAACTTCAGTTAGGTAATAATTCTACACTGAAGTGTAGATTTCCTAAGGATGCATAAAACAAAGGACTTGTTAATTTGTGTCAAACTGAACTAAGAATTATGGTCAAAATTGAAAAAAAAAAAAAGGAATTGGTTTTAATAATGTCAAAATATTAATTTCAGTATTTTCTAAATAAAATTTTCTGACTTTTTATGTCAAGATTTCCCAGTGTTTATAGGGGATTTACATAATCTGAGAACAAAGCATTTTATTTAATTTGAAACATTTTCTTCCTTACCTGAAAGAAAATCTGCTTCAGGTAAGATCAAATAAGGAGAAGAAAAAAAACCCCAAATCTTTATCATAATAGTGCTCATAACCATATCTATTTAACATGAAAAACAGTTTTCTTAATTATCTGATTTTTGTTCCTTGGTAGTGAAGCATGTACATTTTACTAGTCTGAGAAAGTATATCAAAGCAAGGTAGAGGACATTTTAAAGCCACCACTCATTATTTCACAATAACCACCACTTACTGCGAAAGAATTTCAGAACCACTTTTCTGAGACTAACTCAATGCTTTCTGTGGTCAAAGGCAGTTTGCCCAACACTGATTCTTCTGAAACACACGGTACAACTAATCATTTTACCGGTGAGAATTTTCTCTTCGTGGCTTCCATCGTAAATCAGACTGATGCAGAATTTTCTATAAAGAAAACGACCTATTCGATATTGGGCAACGGGTCTATGGTTTCAAAGCTGTTCAGTCTGCTGAGAATGCTCAGCATTCCTGGGACCCTGCAGCAGTTTGGAAGATACATTCTGACAAAGGCAAATATCTAAAATGGTGCCCTCCAAGTCAACCCTGGATCTCTGCTCAGCCTTAGAAAAGCGTAACTTTGTTACAGCTGTCCTCACGTACCCCATGGCTCAGGACATGTCAGGGATGTGTCTGACAGACCAAGATCTGACAGCATGAGCATGTCACTCACATTGCTTGCACAAAAGAGCTTGTCCAAAGCACTGCCAGACTACTGGAACAGATGAATCTCTGTGACTGGGGAGTATAAACCATGATGGAGCATAGACAGCAAAGAAGAACCTGTGTGAGAGCCCATGTATGCTGGCAGCAGATCAAACTGACATTATGCTTAGTGCCAAGTACCTCTGCAATATGGCAATCACCAGCTCTTAGAGCTTTGGTATAACATAGAATAATTCTGTGTTCTGTTTTGGTTTGGGTTGTTTTTTTGGTTAGTAGGTCTGGGGTTTTTTTGGTGGTTTGGTTTTGATTGAACAGCTGAGATTACACGTGTTGTCTTTAGGGACTTTCTCTGGATCTGTGGGATAAAGGTTGTTCCTGCAGAATATCCAAGGGCTAGGAGAAGGGGATATGTAATTTAAATGCTTCACTTGCTCCCTGTATTCTAGAAAATAGAAAAAGCATCTGTCATCTTTTCATGGGATACACCCGACTTCAAGATAAATGCTGGGAGTCGGCTATTACCATGTATCCTATTTAGGGTAAATAGCATCCATTTGTCTTGTTTTTTGTGTTCAGATTTTGACTATAAAATTAACAGGAGACAGTTGTGTCGGTACATTTGTTTCTCCAGGAATGGATTTGCATTTCCCAAGCGATCCGTGTACTTGCCTAACTTGCTTACTATTGGCTTAGAAATAGCCACCAAATTCAAGCCCCTACAGCCACTTCTGAAGAGAATCAAAGATTTTTTTCAGGTGTAAGTATGGTGGTAGAGAGACATCTCAAGCACTTTTACAAACGTGTCTTTGAATATTCTAATAAAATGGGCGGTCAGCCTGTTATCACCACATCCATGCAAAATGATAATGGTCAAGGTGATGTGAGAACCTAAAAGTAAATGATCACTCAATTTTTACCTTGCCTTGTGCCACAGAGCAAGTTTTCGAACCTCCCAGGCCACTGCTGTTTGGATACAGGACTTTCAGGGTGTTTCCCAGGAAAATAACATAAGCTTCTGACTATTTATTTGTCCAGCAACACATCGCCTGTCTTGTTTTTTCTCACTTGGTTCCTCCTTTCAGTAAAAAAATCCATCTTGATTCTCTCTCATGTCTGTTGCTTTGCTATGGTCAGAGTTTTCACTCCTGCAGTCAGATCTGTCATCCCTCAATCCCCATGGTAAAACACAGAGGATGTGAAGAACACCATCATCTGATAAGCTGCAAAGTTTACAAACCTGGAGGAGTCTCTCATTACTTGTTCCCAGAGATAAAATAAAAACTGCCTTTATGCCCAGGAGGGAAATCCAATGGAAAAGACTTAAAGCTTAAGCAATTAACTTCTGTAAAACACAGACTGCCCCATGTCTGCTGGTTTGGATGTCATTTTCCTGCTGTGGGAAACCAGCAGTGCCAATGAAATAAGGACATCTCATAATACTTTACTTCCCTTGGAGATCACAGCGTTTGGAAAAATCATGAGGATTTCTCAGGAGCTCTCCATCTGGGAATATGTAGAAGATGAATGTGCAAGTAAACACTTTATGTATAAATTTATGCCATACGTATAAAATCAGGCTTTAGAAGTGGAAAATGTGGGTCTAAAATACTTAGTCTATGGAATTATTCAGAAGAGAATGGGAAAAATACCAGCTAAGTAGTTATTTTGTGACCAAGTAATGTCTCATCCTCTCTGATTTGGAAGGCAAAACTCATCAGTGTTATTTGTGGCGTTTCATGTGTCCATGGAGTCACATCTCCTTGGGGTTCTGTTTATGCTGAGGTCTCCATCTGGGAAGGTTTGCTGGTACCTGTTATAGTTAAACCTACTATGGTTTTGTAGGAGATAAAAGGGTATAAATATGAATGAGTTAACATACTTGGGGTTTTTGATTTGCAAAAAGTCTTTGATAAAGTACCATGTGAAAATATTCAGGAAGAATTTACCCAGCCCTGGTGGTAAAGGTCGAGTTCTTTGATGGATCAGACTCTACCTTAGGGAGAACAGGGTCACAGATTCCCTCCTAATGAAAATCAAAGGAGTAAATCAATTGATTTTCAATGGAAGTATGATCATTTAAACCTTGTTATATATTGAATAACATTGATTTTTTTTAATACAAAAGTTAGAAACCATACATGCAGGCTGTAATAGAGACAGTCTCAAGATTACTACAGAAGAAAAAGATTAGTGAATGAAGAATTAAAAAAATATGTATGTGCTTCCTTTGACAGGCAATAGAAAAAATTGGAGAAATGAAAGGTATCAAAATCTATAAAGGTATTTTAGAATACAAGGATTTAATAATCTCAAATTTTTACATTTCTGAAATACAAAAATTATTGGGTTTGTGCAATTTATTTGCATTTTTTCTAGAATGAGAGATTTTGCAAAACTTTCATTTGCTTAAACAACATTTTAATCAATCAAAGCATTTTTCATTCTTATCCCAGAGTTTAAAAACCTTACTCTGTTGGATATGCATTGTAGGACTAAATGCAAAGTTGATCTATGAAAGATCATGCACATGTGTGAGCTAATTTGAATTTTCATACAAAATATTTTTAATAGACTATAGTGGCTCAGGACAAAGGTTTAATGCTGCAGACAGCTCATGGATTATTTTCATTATCAGTCAAAAAACAAGTTCTGAGAATGTTTAGAATGCTAAAGAAAATATTAATGGAATTATATTTAAATCAATGGCCCACTTTCCCTGTAAAGGATTAGTGGTTTGGATGGCTTTTTTTCCAATTCCCATTTCTTTTTTTTTTCCCTCATGTGTATTTAAAAGTAAGGTTAGTGATAGAAGACCTTAAGAAGTTAGAAATTAAAATGTACTGGGTCAAGCCTGCTTCTTTGCATAAATTGTTTCTCTTTGAGGGTAACTTAGGAGAAACATCCTAGTCTTAAGCAATTTTCTTTTGCTTTCAGTCCGAGCACTTTCCAGTTCATCTCACTTTGTTCTTACATGTATTTTTCAGAGAAGTTTCCTCATTTCTCCGCTTATCATCATCACCTTTCTTCAATGATTTTTTTGTTTTGAATTTGGTTTTCAACTGCACACGTGTATGAAAATGGACAGTAGTGAGAACATTAGCACCTCAAAGACATACGAAGACATTAATGCAGATATTAATTCTGCATTTTAAAACCTTAATTTTCTTTTCCGTACCTCAGAACTGGAAAGCCCCATATCATTCTGCAGCTGACTACCTGTTGAATGTCTTTCCTCAAGAATTCTCTCCCAAAGTATCCCAATTTATTGCAAGAACTGGTGTGACTGGTATCTTATGTGTGTGACCTGCACTTCTTAGTATAAGCTTTAGTGTCACTTCTGTTAACTCAGAAGGGCTCTGTTCCTCCTGGCTGATCTCTGCAGCCTCTTCAGCATTTTTACCGTGTCTGCTTTCATGTCATCTACAGATATCACTGCGTGGCTGGCACTTTATACTGAGATCAGTGAAGAAAATACAGAAGATGATTGATTGTGGAGCTCAGCTTGGGTACTTTCCTAGGAGTTCCCCCGGGGCAGTTTTTCTGGGGGAAAACCACTGTTTTTCCTTACATTCCTATCTGCAGTGGCTTGTGTGGTAGCTCCTATGGCACAGTCTAATGCAGTTTGGGAATTCACCACGATATTCCTCTTGTTCATTCCGTGTAGAACTCAGCATTGAGTTTATCGCGTTTAAGTGATTTAAGCACATGTAGATCTTCCACTCATTCAACTAGATGGCATCAGTTCCCCAAAATACGTGGAGAGCTTTGGTGCATCTAACCCATCAACTATTTCTTGAGGCTTTTTATTTTTCAAATATAGGCAATATAGTGGGGAACATAAGGGCCAGAATATGGTACAGTTGACACATTGGCAGGTCTCAATGTGACAAGCAATGACTGCTTATCATCTGTGTGAATGATTCACCAAGAAGCTAAAGAAGACACCGAATGAAGTGGGAGTTGAAGAGAGGAGACAACTCCAGGGCTCATTCGTGGAAGGAGATGCATCCTGGGAAGATGGGAGCCTTGAGTGTGACATAAAACAAGCAGCCCTTTTATTCAGAACCTGTCAATAGCTACAGCAGCAGGATATCAGCCTCTACATGAGATAGAGGAAGGAGGAGAGAAAAAAAAATCCTTGTTCAATGCTATCATTTGGGTTTTTTTTTTCCATTCAGCTTTTTTCATAAAATTTTTACACTCCTCTATTTTTTTCCACAGTTAATCCATGATTTGCTACATGACATCATATCAAATGCTTTATTGAAATCCAGATAAATTAGATATACTTCATTTCTTTCATCTAGAAAATTAGTTTGTTTGTCAAATACAGCTGTTAAACTAGCCTAACGTGATTTGGTAAAGTTTTGCATTTTATCTCATTTTCCAATTGCTTCCAAGTCTTTAATTATTTCTTTCAAATTTTGTTCTAAAGCAGCATGTATGGCTGAGGTCAGACGAAATACTTCAACTAGGTAGTTTTTAAATTCTTCTAGTGTAAAGCTATTACATTATCTGCCCTCTACTACAAGAAATAACATGCCCCATTGGATAGCTGGATTTAAAAACTCCTGGCTTCTTATTTTAAAGTTCTGGGATAAAGATCATCTTCCTCACTCTCTGACCACACAAGTTCAGTAAGAATATGTACATTGCTTTCTTCTGAGCTGTGGAGATCTACATTTTCATAGATACCTGCCTACCAGTCAATTCAATCTGCTCCCTTGGATCACCATCAGCTTTACTGTAAAGAGATTCTCCTCTACTCTATGATCACTTTTTTTTTTTAATAGTAGTTAAGAATCTCTGGCTTTTAAATTTATTTTACTTCCCTTGGAAGGTTCTTTGGGCTTAAGTTCTCGCAACTTATCTTGTGTGTTTATTTGTTTTTTCTAATCCTGAAAGGCACTGCTTTCTTTACTGAGCAAGTCTGGGGTTTTACCCTCCTATGATATAGCCTGTGATAGTGTGGTTGTTCAGTCTAGTAGGTCTCCCCTTGTATATTTTAACCTTGCAGGTGGGAGCTCAAAAATATATGTATATTATTTTATTTTTGTCACTATTTTAATGCCTTACCTTACAGAATTTCCAAGTGTCATTCCTGGCTGAATCCAGCCCCTTATACTGATTGCACAGTCTAACTTCCTTCAACTTATCAAATTTTGTTCTTTTTAAATCAAGAATCTGATTTACAGGCTTATTTTTAGTTGTCCTTATATTAATTTAAGCAACTCCTGATCACTCAAAGAATGTTTCTTACAATTAACTTTTCTGTGATGTCTCCAATACTTAGCCAAGGCAAAGATAAAATTGAGTCTTTTTTCTTGGTTTTGTCTGGACAAAATCCTCAATGAGTATTCTAGGAAGCTGATATCTACCTAAACTCATGTTATTGTGTTTGGTTATAATATGAATAAAAGAAGGCATTATACCAGTGTGTAAAATAATATCATGGAGAAGTAAAAATGAGACAAGGAGTTATTAGAAACTCAATTCAGGCAAGTTCTCCAGAGTAAAGATGGAAGAAACTATCCTGGAAGGAGCAGGAATCAAAATACATGAAAAATTCATCTTAGTTACTGAGACACAAACCAGCAGTTAAGTGGTGGTTGTAACTAGGCCAGTGTGCTACCTTGCCTTTGTAATTGCACAACGGATTTCTTGCATGTTTTTCTGATTTCATACAGCTCTGACTGCTCTTTGGTTATGATTAAATGTATTTGTCAGCATGCACCCCGGTCTCAGTTTCCATATAATTTTATTGTCAATATGAAAGATTGATGTTAACAAAAATGGAAATTTATTTTCCCATTCTCTTTGGGCGAGCCTCTGTTGCAGCTTACCCAAAGTCAAGGAATTATGTTTCTTTAAAAAAACACTGCTGCCCTTTGAGTGATTATGAAATTGTTCTATCCTGCTGCTCTCTTTATTTAAAGAGCCTAGGTGATACCCAAACAAAGCACTACAGGAAGTCTCTTTTCAAAAAGTGGTTTCAGTAAAATTTCCCAAATCAGCTTTTTAATTTGACAGCTTATCAGGTCTTTCCGTCAGATAATATTATAAAATAATGCTTCTCTGAGTCTGCAGACAGGTTTTTTTTTCCCCTTTTATTTTTCATCTTGGATATCTTGGTGAAATACAAAGGCTCATCCCTTCTTAGGCTTGTTAGATCCTGTAATTAAATTCAGATCTTGATAAAATGCGTGGCACAGTTGTCATTACTTGATCGCAGAAGGTATAACACCTTTCAGTTAAATACAGCAAGGTGGCACAATGGAAGGAGAAAGAAAATGTCAAATGAGCAGTGATTCAGAAAAACGTTTTTAAAATACTGAAAGAAACAGAGATGTGCTCTTTTTGTGTCTTGTGGCAGAGGATGGGCCAATACCTGCTTACCATAATTAGGCACAGGGTGATAATGGAAATGGAATTTCTGAAGACAACAAGCTCCAGGGATTCAAGAAGGAAATGGAAATGAAAACAGATCTAAGACTGAGACGTGGCAAATCTGTCTCAGCTGGTCCCTTTCACCCCTTCAGGAAGGCCATTATCTATTAACAGTTCCCAAAAGTCAGATCACAAAAGATTAAATATTGCCAATACTTAGAGGTTCTTTTACAAACTTGTATTTGTCTTGACATAGGTTTTCTGTGTAACCTGCAGTATCACACCCAGTCTAATAGGGTAAGTTAGAAATGGAGGATTAACATCCTGTTGGTTAAGAAGAGAACAATTTACTCAAGGAATTTTAGCTGCATGGGTTCCTTAACAATATAATGCTGGTATCTCTGATGGCATCAATGATTTAAAAGAAATTTGGCATTCTTCTTTTCTTTCCCAGTGGCAGGACCGTGTTGTCAGTGCAGAGATTTGAATGCCAGATTCCATTGTTTCTCTTTTCTTCCAGCCTCCAGTGGGTTTGTAACTATCTCATTACACAGGATTTTGTATAACATGTCACTCACTGAGCCAAACCAATAATTCACTCACCCCAGTTAAAATGACTTTTGTGTAACACTTAAGTTGGTATGTTTGTGACAGTGGCCCTGTCCTGAGATGCCTCACTAGATGAGCCCACACGTGGGTCTGCTCTAAGGCTCACACTGCAGCTCCCAGTGGCTGGTTGAGCATGCAAGAGCAGAGTACAATGCTGTGTGCTCCTCCTGCGATGCACTCTGTTCCCATTATCTTCTGGGGCAAGCCTGGAGTCAGTCTGCAATGGGAGCCTTTCTCAGGACAGAACAAATCAATGTGGTGTTGAGCCTTCCAACCAGACAATCTATCATATGGAAAACAAAATTTAATTTCTCTGCAGTGCTATTGTGTTTTGGGTGCTCTGGGAAGATGAGGTATTTTTTTTTATTTGGGGCACATTCATGCATGTGTCCCCAATATATTTTACTGGTGGCATGAGGTGTGACAGCAGTGTAGTGCTTTATGTCTGCAGGATAAGAACTTCCATTAAACTAACTAATTCAGAAATAGTCACTATAATTCATACTGCAGCAGGGAAAACAGCATCTTGCTCTGTCCTAGATAAATTTTCCAGAGAGCAAACTGCATTAAGCAGGTATCCAGAAGGACACAAATCATTGCTGTCTGGAACATGTGAGTGGGCCCATTCTTTAGACTCTCGTTCTCCTCTTTGTGCCCTGTGAACATGGGAGAGAAGCTGTACACCCATCTCTTCATCCTGTGGTGTGATTGGATTTCATCAGTCTTAAGCCCTGTTGGTTAAAAACATAAAACATCTTGCAACTGCAGCATCCACACTATCAAAATAATTTTTTACTTTAATACTTCGAATTTGAGATTAATGGCGCCTTGGTTGCAACAAAATCTACTGTTGTATTAGATCATGCATATACAAATAAGTTCAGAGTATTCCAGGAGTGTTCAAAGAGCTACCTTGACCCTAGCAAGGTATCATTAAGACAGAGGATATATATTTTTTTTCAGTCTACCCTGGCAGTCAAAAAAGAAAACCTTGTATGATTTATATAACCTAGCACTCTTATGAACTTCACAAGGGTCAGATTGTGTAGTATACAGTATTTCAAATAAATTTGAAGCAGAAATTGAATATCCCTCAGTGTATCAGAAGCACGCAACATTGTAAAGGGCATCCTAATTTCAAGCCCTTACATGCAGAAGTTAACTGAATTAAAGGCAGTGAAATTACGCTTTTACAAATTGCTTTAATTGAGATGTGAATGGTTTATTTTCCTCAGTGAACTATTTCTAAGGAATTAAATGGCTTTCCTGGTGCAGCAGCAGGTTTAGTGGACATTAAAAAATGAATGAAACACAATATCATCAAGGTTAAGTATATATAAAGACAATTTTGATTTTCCTGTTTCACAGAACTGATGGGCATTAATAGAGGAGAGGTTTAAATTTTTTAAATTACAGTTACACAATAGGGAGAGAATAATAAATATGCCCTTTGCAAAAGAACAAATGGTGCTAAAAATATAACTGGAGCTGGGTTATAGGGCTGGATCTTGAAAGCATTCTCTCATTTGCAGATCACGGCAATTGCCTCAGCAATTTTCAACCAGATGATTCTTGAGCCTCTCACTTTAGGGTCCTAGTCCTAGAGTTTCTGTCATGCAAATTCAAGCGAGTTTTTCCTGAACTAAACTACAAACTCAGCTATGGCTGCATTTTCAATTCCAGAGTGCTGTGGTAGGATATGGTACGCCTGAAGGATTTGGGCAGAGAGGTTTCAGGCTCAGTTTCAGGGTTCCTCCTCCCCTTTCATTAAGTTCTCTGGTGCTCATAGGTATCATGTGTGTAAAAATTGTCCTTTAAGAGCCAAATTACAATCAGAGAGGAGCAACATTGCAGAGGGTGGTGTGGCAGTGACTTTGGGGAGCCTGCACATCACAGCCACACATCTCATTTTCAACCCTAAAGCTAGTGGTGAGCAGTGAATCATCCAAGTGGCGAGCAGTGAATATAGTTAATTATTCATTAGTCAGCCTGAGCTACTGAGCTCAGTATTGCATACAACTGATGGTTCTCAGCAATGTAGACAGTGTCCAGGAGAAATATAATTCCAAGAAGACACTTGTGGGGGTCTCATCTTCCAGGCTGCTCTGTATGAAGCATCAAGTGAGGCTGTGACAAAGGAGTTTATGGAAATTGTTTTGTGGGCACAGAAAGCTGAAGCATTAAGAATTGGGGAGGATTTTGCCACCTTTTGCAGCACTTTGAAATGATCTCTGGAACAGTTATCAAACTCTGTACCTGGGGTCTGTGGTTCTATGGAAGAAAACAAATTGGTGTATGTGTGTAATGAGATCCCCGGAGAGGCACAATCTTAAGTGATTTATACTGTCAAAAAGAAAACTATGCAGTGACTTGATTAAAGTCTAAGTGCTTTCAGGAGCAGAAAACAGTAGATGCTTACAGTGCTCTTTAGCTGTTCCTAGAAAGCTGTAACCAGAACTAAGAAATTCACAGAAGAACTGAGCACAGAATTTCAACAGAGAGCCTTGGAATTCACTTATGAGAGATTTACCTCTATGGGGTGTCATCACACCAGGAGAAGGTGGTTTCCTGGAAGTCCTGATTGAGCTGGTTATAGATTATAAATTACCAAAGAATAGTTTCATGGCTGAATACCTGATTTAGTGGGTCAATAGTCATATCCTGTGATGTGCAGTTGACATTAGGCCTATGTCTTAGGAGTGTATTATCGATATAAGAATAATGCTACGGTAGCAATGTGTTCATAATGCAGAGATAGCAATAACTTTCCAGGAATTAAAGTCAGAGTAGGAAAAAAAAAAGTTTCCAGATATCATTTCTATATCCAGAAACATTACTGTGCTAATCAACAGCTATGCAATGCCTTAAATATGTCTGTCCTGCTGCATCAAACTGGGAATATGCTTGTAGAAGAGCGGAAGAAGAATACTGGAAACATTATTTAAATCCTAATATATAATTTATATTTCTCTTTCTCAGCTTTGTATATTTATACATCCATAAATTCTGATATGTAAGGAATGATTCTTACTTAGCTGCTTGCTTGTCCATTCTATCTGATAGCTCACAGTTTGTTGCACATAATTTTTGCAGTAGTTGACTTTAGTTAAAGAGCATTCCACGGAGTAAGCCTGCATGCAGCTTTTCCAGCTGAGCTGGAGAGATGAGCCATGCTGCACGAGTGTGTCAAAAATAATCTGCTGCCTGTACACTTCCCTCATCTGTCATAGCTCTGTGGATGTGAGCACCATGGGTGTTCTGGGAAGAAAACAAAATGGGATGTTACTCCAACCCTTGTCAGAATCCTGTTTTAGCCATGTACTTTATTGGTGGTAACAATCCATCCTGGCAGTGAGATATATTTTAGTGTTAATTGAATATACTTCAGCCTCAGCGGTGAAACTTTGTTTCTAAGTTTTAGTGTTCTGCTGTAGAAGCAGCAGCAAATCTGTGAACAAACGAATAAAAGCACAGAAGGCAGCTTCCTTTTCCCTTCTAATCTGTTGAGTCCATGCCAGTACTTTCATGGGTGATGATGGACAATAGATTGATGGACTGTTGTAGTCCTTCCTGCTCATAGTCCTGAATTTTGTCTTGAAATATGCTTATTAAACTGGAATGCATTAATATTTTATTAGTAAGTCATCTGCACATTTTAGCTGTTAGTGTATTATCTGCTTTGAATTAGATGCTTATTTAATACTTCACCTTGCTCAGTACCATCATTTAGAAATAAAAATAATTTAAGTAGCATATTACATTATATTTAATAATGCATTAGTGCTTCGTGTTAGAGAAGCTACAAGAGTTCATAAAGCTGGAAAGATGATAATAGCCTTATTTAATTTCAACATGGTGGGTTTCAGTATGTTTTTAAAAGGTCAAGTGGTTTCCTGAGAAAAAGTAGATGTGTAAATTGTGCTAGCAGAGCTATTTTCTTTCTAAAGTTGATCTTTTTCCCATTTAACATATCATAATTGTTTCAAAGTAGAAGTCAGGTCTACACTGTGGGTATTGCATCAGCAAATGGATTTTTGTAAAACAAAATGAAAAATTAAACATATTGACAGTTGACTAGTGATTATCTATTTCCTTGCAAATTCATATATGCTTGCATGGTCCAGTATTGATTGTTTCTTCATTCTGGTGTTTCAGCTCAGGTTTGCTCTGAAAATCAAGCCAATAAATTTAGACCTACATGAAAGTTAGCTGCTAGCTTTGCACTGCCCATCCAAAACATGGCCTTGTTAGCTTTAAAACAGAGCAGCTCCTCACATGAAAGCGTGTCCCGGGCAAGAGTTTAAAGCGTTGGGATGTCTTGGCTTAGCTGGTGCAGGTCAGATCCACATGTGTTAGGACTGGCTTGGGAGTCACTGGTTTTCTCTTCTAGAGGCCCAAGGCTACCTTGACACCATCTGTCATCTGAAAACATCCAAGGAGAGATGTGTAGCTTCAAAGACATTTTCAGGCCATGATTTAGGAAGGCACTCGAGAATTGCTTCCGTGCTTGATGCTCAGTGTGTCTTTATGGACTTTTGCGGAATAGGGTGCACTGAAATGGACTTTCCATGGATGTGCCAACACTGACAGCCCTTCTCCTGCCTATTCCCCACACAGGATCTTTACTCAGCAGTGGGTCTTTGTCCCATTTTTAAACAGAGAATATGAGAATTCACAAAGGAGACATATCAGGAAAGTGATAACTGTATTATGGTAGCCAGATATTCCCTTCCTTGAGAACTTCCTAAACTGTACAAGAAGGAAAATATAGAAGAGTTTTGAGTATAGAAACTCAGAATATCTGAGCAATGAAGTTTTCAATTCTCTTCAAAATTACTATGTCAAAACAAAATCAAATGTTTCACAACAATTCTCAGTATTCTAAGTTGTACTACTTAAAAAAAATGAGGTAAAACATAATCACAAGAGGAAGAACCTTAGCTAATTGTAAATGTTTTGCAGATTATTAGAAAATTAGCTGCATTTTATAAAAAGTTATAATGATGTACAATATAGCTTAGGTTAAAGGGGAATTATTAGTGATTTTTTTTTTTAATTTATAAATACGAGATCAGATTATTTCAGTTTCTAACAGACGAAATTAAACCTCTGCTGGGAGTCTACCCACAGCCATTACACTTTTCCACGGTGGTCTTCTCGTTATAGTTCTGCAGTCCTAAAGCACTCCTCTGCTTTTATCTCAGTGAGCATCTGTTTCTATTATTTACAGTTTCTGTGTCTTGCCGAAAGCATTAAAACCCCTCTATATGTACAAGTTTAAACCTTTCCATTTGAAATAGATTATTCTTTCATAGTAAAATGTCTGCAAGGCTTAAATACACAAATTGAAATGCCACTTTTAGACAGAACTGAAAGTCTGGAGCTTGCTTTGGCCAAGGGCTAGGTTTTTTTCACTTTTTTTTTGCCTGCACTGCTGACACAGAACAGATTTTTATCTCTTAAATGCCATTTTCTGTCTATATGGGCACATCTGTTTTTTTCTGCTTGGCAAACTCTGGTCCAAAGGATGACCTCTGTTTTGTTCCTGTTGGCTTGTGTGTAATTACACTTACCCCTAGGAGAATAAGATGATACAACCTGGGCAGGTGCAGCAAATGTGACAAGGCACCTGTATGTCCCAGGACTTTAGGACATAGGGGTTAATGCCAGCTCCTTCATGTTTTGTGAAAGAACATGAAATCAACATTTTTAAAATTTACAGCTGCAGTCAAGTTAGTTTGTGTGCTGTGGATGAAGGTTGATGCTGAGTGCTTTGGATTTCTTAGAGTGTTTATGAACCTGGTCATGTAATGAGCATGACTTCTTCTGCACCCTGCACTGCCCCTGCACAGTCTGCTAAAGCAGTCCAATTGAAGCAGCTTTGGAGATCACAACTGAAGGCCAATACTCTATTTGTTCTTATCCACCACATAATCAAGAGCAGGATTTAACTCCAGAAGATTTTTCCAGTTGTTTCAGATAACTTTTCATGTTGTAAATTGTCCACAAATAACTTATGGGAAAAACAGATTTTCCCGTACCCTTTCACTGACTACAATAAAAATGCAAGGTTATGAGCAATGACTTTTTGACAGTTTGTCCTTATTCCGAACTCAGAACTTATGTGGTGATTAAACATAATTAGGAGACTTACCACACAGTTATAATAAGTCCTTATATATAATAAGACCTATCTTATTGATGGCTTCTACCTGAATGTTGGATATTCATGGAGTTACAGCCCAGTGGGAATTTAAAATGGGAGGCGAGCTCAGTGTTTCCCATTTGCCATTGTTCATTTATATAATGTATTATTTCTGTCAAGAGACATTCTATATAGAACCTCTTTGCTGTCATGAAATGAAGATCATCCACATCACTACCTGAGCAAAAGTCAGTAGAACATCCTCAGTAGTTGGTTGCTATCTCAGATCTAGCTAATTTTGAGTGCAATAACATCGAAAATTAAAAAGGCTTGAAACATTCTCCATTTTCCAGTTGCTGAAAATCTATTGAAAAAGAAACTGCTTACAGTCAACTTCTGGTTGAATTTATATAGAAAATGTAACCTTAAATGCTGTGACATTATGATTTAGAAACAGTTCAGAGTCCTTTTACCTTGGAGAACTACAAAATGTCATTCTTGCTGGGATGTGGGGCATGGTACCATACTTGCAGCAATTCATTTCTCTTCAGTGGTTTCTATCAATTTTCCTGCCTACTTTAGCAGCAGCCTTACAATATTAGCTCCTTAAATACTACACAGGCAGTACAAAGGATCTTTTTAAAACTCCTGATAACAAAATATGACCTTTAATTTATCAGGAAAGCCTTATGTTTTCTTATCTGCTTCTTGTTGCTTTTCATCTTCTCTTGCTTGTTTTTGATATAATACAACACTCTCTGAAAATAAGCCATCCAGCACTGCACAAACTGAGACAGATACTGCATTATAGTGAGGAAGTGATAGTCAGGAAGAGCATACTCTTTATTTAATTACTAATTAATCCAGTGAAAAATAATCAAAGACAAAACAGGGCAGAAGGTAGTTGATTTGAAGTGAAGGTTCAGCTCCCCCTGAGAGGTTAATGAGAGTTCGCAGTTTAATCCTGTAGAAAGTTGTAAAAATTTTATTTACTTTGTTTAATATGCAAGCATGAAATAAGGAGCTTACAGGTGAATATAAGATGTTCTGGTACAGTCTGTAGCCTAAATGGAATGGGAACCAACTTACACATTCATCTTGCAATAAATGTTTTAATTGTATTCTTCTTAAAGGCAAACCTAAGTTTTCTTTTGTTTTTAGCAGTGTTATGAGCCAACAGTGAGAGATCTTACTCTGCTATGAAGACTGCCATCAGTCATTCTGTGGGCAAATAGTCTCTTTGGTTGCTTAATATTCATTATAAGGAATTTGGGGGTTCCTGTAGGGTGAAAAGGGTCATATTATATTATGGTCATTTAATATGTACCTGCCAGGCTTGACACCTCAAAGTTTGGAGAAGTTGTACTTCATGGTGGTTTCTCTCTTTATAGGTTAAATTTTCTCGAGAAGGTAAGGGATTGAAGAGCTGCCCTCTTACTTAATTGCTACAGGTTCTTTCTCTAACATAAGAGTTTCTTTGCACTTTTATCTTCTCCTTGAGCTGACGGTAAGGTTTGTTCAAAATGTTCACAGTCTGCAACTGTGTGTGCACCTTCCCTCTGAACACTGGAGGAGGCCCAAATCAGCCTTCTGGATATGTAACTCCTCATACAACATTTTTGAGGCTGACCACTGCATCCTCCTCTGTCTCTCCCCACACGCTGTAACAAGCAGAGCTGACATCTTTCAGCAACAGGAAAGGACGCACACCTTCATCCGATCCATCCAGAGCTCACTCCTGGATCAAACACTGGCTAGACAAGTCTGTAAGCACTCAGCAAAAATATAGGTCAGAGCAGTGTCCCCCACAAACACAGTGACTTCCTGAGGTGAACTTGGACCTCTTCTCCTCTCCCCCATGCAACCCAGTCT
Organism: Machaerirhynchus nigripectus; assembly: GCA_013397975.1. Classification (NCBI taxonomy): domain Eukaryota; kingdom Metazoa; phylum Chordata; class Aves; order Passeriformes; family Dicruridae; genus Machaerirhynchus; species Machaerirhynchus nigripectus. Next base: position 1,177,467 of record VZRQ01004993.1, read on the forward strand.
CAAGTATGTGTGCACAGTAGTGAAAGTAGATGATATGAAAGAACTTTAGTATGGGTGGGCCATTACTGAGGTTATGATTGCATCTCCTGGCCATGTGAGACTGTTTTTGGACTGTTTGCCCCTGTAGCCCACCCAGAGCTGCTGTGGCTTCCTCTCATGCCGTGCAGTTGACATTTCAGTCAGGTTTCATCCCTAACTGCATCTGGAGGAATGATATGGGTCTCTGTCTTCCTCTTGCAGATGTCAGGGAAGTCATGATTCAGAAATAGCGGTGTCAAATGAGCATGATGAGCAAAACTAGGGAGAGAGGGTTGTTTATAAATGGAGATAGACCTTGGTTTCATCACTTTGTTGTTTATTTCCCTAACAGGTCACTGGGACTAACAATGTGAATTTGTATTCTGTTAAAGGGTTTATTTCAAAGAAAATATTCTCTAGTTTAGGTTGTTCTTCACAGACTCACGATTTTCAACCTTCTTACTTATTCCCTTTCAAGGATGCTGCTATTTCACATCAATAACTGACACCTTTATTTCATAGCACAAAATAGAATTACACTCCAGCCCTGACAATATAATAAATCAGGAGGGATAAAATACGTATTAGTGAAGTTCACATAGTTGGTTTGTCCCAGCTGACCTATAGATATAAAGGTATGATTAAAGTTTTTTTGGACTGCATCTTCTCAGTTGTGACACAAGATTTAGCTCTGACTCAAAGATTTGACCTTTGCTGCTCTTCTCTGCTTACCTTGATTCTTTGGAATTATTGTTATTCCCTTGAAGCCTTTCTGCCAGTATGGAATTAACACTCTGTTGTGACAAAATATTGTCTATTTGGCAGAAGAATGAAGCCATCTAGAATTCAATCAGGTTAGACAATGTCATGGTGCACATCCTGAGTAAATCATTTCTACCCAGCTTTTTTAATCAAAGAAATCTTGGCCATATAACCTGGAAGAGTAATGCTGGATAGTCACATAGCTGTCTACAATTAAAGTTTAGGCACATCGGGGGGCTTTTTATGAATTATGATTGAAAGGATGCCTGCCAGAGCACTTAATCTTTCAGAAGGGTAGCAGAAATAAAACCTCAAAGCCGCAGGTTTATTTAGAGTATGAAAAAATTTATTAACCTTCTTGGAAGTGTTTTTACTGAAGAAGTTCCTTGTGGTTCACCATATTGGTAAAAACAAGCATAAATAAAGGAAGGTAGAAAAACATGAACTGAATACTCCGGAGATAAACAACCTGTGGTATTTATGATTTCTCTGCTGGGGATGAGATTATAAAATGAGGGAAATGCACAGTTTTATTGAATTCGGTGGGTCTATCCAGACTCGTTGTAGCTGAGTGTATGACCCAAACCAGCTGTCTGGGAAGAAGCAGTTATTGAAACTATGTGTGTTTCTCACGATATAGTAATAGGACTTTTGTTGCTTTTAATGGAGTTTCCATTATTTTCAATTCTACGTATAATTTTTTTTAATGTAGTTGTTATGTGTCTACTGGTTTCATCATTACTAAATCCATGTGTTCTCCTTGAAACTAAATCCAGATAAGTTCCACACCATTTCCCCGTAGCCTTTCCATTTATATTATACACTAGAAGAATTTAAGCTAATGTAATAGTGTCAAATTGAGATGTATTTCACAGCGCACTTTTCTTCTGATGAGGAATGGGCTAATGTAATCAGCAATTATTTTTTGTGTGACCTTTACAAATCAAATTGTTATTTTCTTGCTTTTCATTTGAATTTTGCTCCCAATGGTGCAGGACTGCTGCAGCTACTATAAAACATAATTTATTGATAGAATCACATTATAATAGTCTCAAAAAACATACATATTTTATGTTTTAATGAAATAATTCAAAGAAATGTATAAGCTGGCCAAGATTAAATTTGTGCTGTTAGTTCACAGAGGAGTTTCCAGGATCACCATAGAGATGTTCTGGAGCAGCTGCAGAGAGTGGACCTTGCCTAGGATAGATCCCATGGTAGTCGTGGAATTACAAGAGAGAGTTGCAATAGCACTAAGGATCCAGTCTGGTGGCTGCAGAGGGTCCTCTTACCAATTCTTCCTGATTTACACCTACCTGGTGTATAAACAACAGAGTTTAATGCCTTCCCAGTATAGGCAGTTGTGAACATTTTGCCATAACTGCCTGGTTCTTGTGGGGTCGAGAGAGTGTTTGTTCATGAAAGGCATCCAGTGAGTAACAGCTGAGAAGTTGATGAATGAATGATAATCTCTATCTATGAGACTTATTCCCATTATGTTAATGCATCCCTTATGCCCACAGACCTCTTCTGAACAACTTAGCCTTTCTTTTAAACGACACAGGATTCTCACCCACTCCCCCATTTTTCTTTTAAATATAGGTAACGAACAACAACAAAAAAGGTACACAATGCTAACTAAAACTCATGATTCATTAAGTTAAGGAAACCTTTTGGAAATAGGACGTTCTCTCACTTATTCAGTGACTCAACTGATAATGCCTCAATAAAAACTGTAGAAACATCTTACTGAAAAGCTAAATGTGTTAAAAGTAACTGACTGTCAGAAAATGTAAATTATTAGCTCACTGGTTTAGGTATACATATACACAGACATATTTTGATGGAAGATAAAAATCCAGAACAGAAACATGTAGGATCATACCATTTATTTTGGTTCCTGTGTTTGGTCACATGACATTTCTTATGGGTTTTTTTTTCTGGTACTTTTCAAATTTCCATTTATTCACAGGAAGTTTGCTGTAAGAAAAGGAGGCCAGGATGAAGAGCAGTAATTTTAAAAATCATAACAGGAGAAAAGGAATTAAAACTTTCTGTATTCTCACATCATCGCAGTAGTTGTGTTGTGATGTGTTTAATTCTAAATTTTCACTTCCTTGGAGAAGTATAAAAGGGAACGTTTCAGTAATATGTTTGATGTTCACTTTCAGTTTGGTTTTACAGAAAATATATCTAAACGTTGAGAACAGAGAGAAATGTACATAGAAAAAAATTTTTTTTTTCTATATCTATCTATATAGATATATATGCCCATGTACTTTTTCATATGCCATACACTTAGATGTTCACATAGCATATTTACTCAGGGAAGTTGTGGAGCCATCTTCTGCGGTTGTCCAAAGAAGTTGTGGATGCCCCATCATTGGAAGGGTTAAAGGTCAGGTCAAATGGGCTTTGAGCAACCTGATCTAGTGAAAGATGTCTTTACCTATAGCAGGAGAGGTTGGAGTAGATGATCTTCAAATGTCCCTTTCAACCCAAACAGTTTTATGATTCTATATTGGAAAGAGAACGAACAGGAAAAGGCCATCTCCTCCAAAGCAAATAGGTCATCTTCTGGCAGGGTGGATGATGTCCACGCTAAACCGAGTAAAGGATGCATGAAACATGGAAATAGCAGTTCTCATTGCTGCAGAATAAATATCTGCATAAATCCACCATGGTTTTATCTGTAGTTTTGGAGGGGTGGGGCTATTGTACTGATTCTTCCCTGCAAGCCTGTTATGGCTTTTAATTTTGTGACAAACTAGAACACTGATCTCCTGAATTTGGATAATATTTTGTTTGATAATTAGCAGTTGGATCCTTCTAGCTCGAGAACATGTCTTTCTGAGCACTGTGTGGGTGTACTGTAGCGTGTGCTTACATTTCCACTGCAGATACAGGACCTGGGTCTTTAGTTGGTTTGGTGGGTTTTGAAGTCAAAGAAAATATGCACGTTTGAGCCAGTAAGATTGACTTTGTATTTGGACATGATTTACGAATGACTGCCTTTTACACATCTGCCTGTTCCTGTTTCTCAGATTCTTCACTGATAGGAACCAATACAATGAAAGAAAAAGATATCGTTGGTTTAAAGCTCTGCTGCCACCAAAAGCCTATACATTGAAGGAAATATTTAGGTTTGCCATTCTCCTAAGTAGTTTTCTAAGTGGTTTTCTGAGGGATCACAACTATATCACTCAAACACAAAAAGCTATAACTACAAATAATTATTTGAAGTGTTACATTAATTACTCCTCATCTGCTATTTTTCTGACTGTACCAGCCTTGTTTTATCTCACTGTTTTAGTTAAAGAAGTCAGAGATCTCTGCAGTGACTGAGGATAGACACAGCTGGCAAATATGACAAGTTTGTCCTTTGCATTGCTGAGTTCTGGTTCATTCTTGGTTTGTGAAACCCCACCAGAGATGGCCTCTTGCTAAATTTTAAAGCGCTTCCAATGTTTCAGAACCAGGCTACCTTTCAGCAAGTCACTTTTGTCAAAGCCTTGGTGTTCCCTCAAGACATTGTCAACGAGTCCTAAGAGAATTTACAAACTGTGAATGCCCTGGTCTGTTCTGTACCATATATTTGAATCTCTGGATTTTATTTAAATGAAGCAAAGAAATGTGTGTTTTTTCTGCTTAGGAATAAGTTACAGCAGGACTATTATTAGATGGAAGAAGTAAGTGTGCCTTAGATGGTGATTAAGAGTTGTGTTCTTCTTTAAATGACTAACCTGGAGTGAGAGGTTGGATGTCTTTTGAAAACTTAAACCTGTTTCACCTGAACATGTTTAACTAGTTAATAAGAAACATCAAAAAAGACAAAACCCTGAGGTCAACTATCATTTTTTTGTAAAGCCATTCGATGATGTTTAAATTTGTTTTTTGGGTCTGTCTATAACATAAGTTTAATAACCTAGCTCAAATGCAGATTTCTAATTTTCAATTAACATAGGAATAATTTTGTTTGCTAAAATAAAATAAATGAATGAATGAAAAGTCTGAACCATGAAATGTTCTAGGTAGCACTTTTTAAAATTCCAAATTTCAAAAAATCATGTGGCAACTGTATAGCTCAAGCTTTAAGTATTAACTTTTAACCTTTGACCTTACAGATTTTAACCAATGAAATGTCTCTTTAAACTTTAAAGGAAACAATGATAACGAGCGCCTGGCGATTGCTAGACAGCGAATTCCATATCGACTTGGTCGAGTAGTTGATGAATGGCTACTCGACAAAGGTAAAAAACATTGATTAAAACTTCAAATAAAAAAATAATTTGAACATAACCAAGTAGTGCTTCATTGTAACACTAATAAACATAAAAAATAAATTTCAGTAAAACTAAATTAAAACAAATTTTAAAAAGTAAAATATAGAGTAATATTTGCATACCTTGTATAATAATTTCTATACATTTCTAGAAGTACCAGCTGTTTAATAATCTTACCCTGTTAACTTAAGGTTAAAGGGACTGTTAAATATAATCCACTAACTCAATCTATGAAGGTACTCATAGCAAACATTAACCAAAAATTATAAATCATTCATAGATTATATTACATGTTCCAGCATCTAAATTATTAACTAAAAATATCTGTAGTTACGATATCTTCATTACGGTCCTGAAAAAAAATTTGTTTAAACTGTAGGTATCTTAAATAGTGGGCAATATGAATTGCCAATCAAAATGAAGTCCCTTTAACGTTTGCAACCTTCTAAGGGGATTTTGGAACAAACACTAATTAAAACAGAACTTAAAGTTGTGTGCATGCTTTTTGTGAGCAGAAACCAATCTGCTAAACTGACTATTCTATTTACTAAGAGTGGTACTGTTGCTGAGGATTTCTCTGTTTAATGGAAATGTGCCATGATTTCTCCATCGGTATGTGTATCATTTCTGAAGCCGCTTTTACATCTAAAATCTTTTATTTTAATTGATAGCCTTGCTGAAAGCCAATCAGACATCTATTTTTGAATCTGCCTCTGAGATACTCAGTGTGAACCATGTGTTTCTTTTCAGTGTGTATGTTGAAGGGAAATAAACATTTAAATACAAAAAGGAAATATTTAATTAAAATGTAAATATTCATTTATATAGAGATGCAAGAGATTACTGCACAAATTCTTTAAAATTCACTTGACCTAGTGACTTGTTGGCTTATATATAAACTTTGCGTGTGTATACATATTTGTGTATGTCTATACACACATAAACTCACTTGTACATAAAGCTATAGGCTCTATGCTCCATTGCGTGAAAAAAAAAACAACTTCTAAATGTTGGCAGACTTGAAGAAAAAGTTATCTTAAGGAATTAGAAAACCTGGCATTCTTGAGACACACCAAAAGGTTAACACTGCTTTCAGGTAAAAGGGAGAGGGGTGTATCTTGCAGTGCCAAACACATTTGCAAATATATTTGATTGGCCTTTTAGCAAAAAACATAAATACCAAAACGTCGCAAATTAAGAAAAATGCAAATGCTCTCAAAATTTATGCATTTCATGGACACCTCATTAAAAAGCAATGAATTATGAGTCAAATCCTTTTCTTATAGTTTATTGCTCTCATTTTTCACCCCATAACAATCTGTTATCACTTGTGTAGAGTATAGCGTTCACAGTCAACATTTTTGCATGTATATAATATTATCTCCACAGGGCGTCAGCTCACAATCTTCAATAGCCAAGCAACCATAAAAATTGGAGGCAAGGAACGTGGCCACCCTTTCCAAGGCCAGCTCTCTGGTCTTTACTACAATGGCTTGAAAGTTCTGAATATGGCAGCAGAAAATGATGCCAACATCGTGATAGAAGGAAATGTGAGACTTGTTGGTGAAGTGCCTTCCTCTATGACAACCGAGTCCACAGCCACCGCGATGCAGTCGGAGATGTCCACGTCAGTCATGGAAACAACCACCACTTTGGCCACGAGCACCGCCAGAAGAGGAAAGGCTCCGACCAAAGAACCCATTGGTCAGGTTAGTCGGCTTCCTCGCCTTTTGCAAATATCTTCACACCTCTGAATGCAACTTCCTTTGTCGCATTCCCTCTGCAGATGATATTGTTCCTGTTAAAAGAAATGCATGAGTTACAGTTGAATATTCTGTACCACACATGGCTCATGGATGTGATGTTCCTCAGCATTTCGAGGGAAAGTAAGGACTTTGCCGTTCTTCTAAATTAGGCGAACTTACCAGTTCAGATTGTTCTGGTGCTGAGTTATATTGCTCTGTCATCCATCCTCATAGTGGTGCATATTTTTAAATACCCTTTCTTCCTTTGACGGCTTACATCGATTACTTTCAGTGTAGGAATGCAGGATGTCTGGAATTAGAGATAATGAAATGAAGTGGTGACTTTATCCATGAGATAGAGAAAAGAGACCCAGTTTTAAGAGAGAACAGGAAGGAGCTGTGAAGGCAAAAAGTTGCAAGAGGCTGGAAGAGAGGGAATTAGCACTCTCTCTAGTCCCACGATTGATCATCTCTGGCAGTATTCCTCATAAGAGGCAGTGGCAGCAGAGGGAATTAAGAGCACTGCACCATGGGAGACTCGGGCTTCAAGTCATAGGCTGTTGTTTACTGTTTGTTGAGGTTATTTGCATCTCATGAATTTGGTGATATATTTGGTTGCTTTCAGGTTTTGTCAGGATCTCTGTATAATATGTGGGGGAATTTAATTATCGGGAAAGGAGGGGAGAAAAAACAGTGAGTGAATTAAGTACCTTCATCTAGTGGATACCCTGAGTAACAGCGGCCAGACATCGTGCTTTAAAAACCTTAAACTTATCAAGATGTTCCTGTGGTGGGAAAGATTCTTTCATATTTATTCTTTCTTAAAAAAAAAAAAAAAAAAACAACAAACAAAACAAACAAAAAACTCTCAACCAAACCAAGAAAAAAAGGTACACTGCTAAAAGCTTTTCTTGTGCTCATTTGTTTCACATGCTTGGTGGTGTGCCCACTGGGCCATCAAGCCATGACAGCTACACTCCTGAGATCCAGAAGTAGGACAAGGAACACAGAAAGCATCATGAGCTGTAGGGAGGGACAGGATGTGCTGAATGAGGTTCATTTTCTCAAGAATGAAACACATGCACATTAGACAGAGGCTGAGGTCAGGTTGCCTGTTTTCTGTGTGAAAACTCAAGTCACGGGGTGAATTTAACTGTGGCATCAAACTTGACACTTCAGCTTTTCTGTCTGTAGTATCTTTGTATGCTTTATACTATGGAGCGAAAGCTAGTAAAGTAAAAGTAAAAGCTGTTATTTAACGAACTTGAAGCAGGCCATTTAACTTAAAAATGAGCCTTACAAAAAAAGCATCTTGACTTGCAAGTTGCAGGGGGTTTTAATAATTATTGTAGTAAGTTACAGAGTTTTAATAAATAGCAATACATTTTCTTCGTTATTAATTCTGTTTTAAATGGTATCTTGCACTCTATTATCCAACTAGTCTGACCTCAATATTTTGCAGCTACAAAATGTTAGGCTTCATCAAATTTACCAAAGGGAAGGTCTGGTTCTAATAGTGTAGAAGACCCTCATAGTGTGGAAGAATTTGGGCTCAATTAATGTTACTAAATTAAAATTAAACAAAGTTAAGCTGTTCTGTCAGTTCCCAGCATACTTTTGGCCTCTGCAACTCTCTCATGTAACTCCCAGGCACAGTTTTGGAGGAAAAATGTCACAGGGACCATTCTCAGTTGGCACCTTGCATGAGCTGTAGGCAGCAGGAGTTTACTGTTGTAATTGCTTTGCCAGTTGGCCTCAGATTCTGGGAGTATTCCCCGGTATATTTTGCACTCTACTTGCATGTTTAGCAACTAAGACTTTTCTTTTTGAGGTGTTCCAATGGGATATTTTTGAAAGAAAATTTTCTTAAGCTAACAACTCTGGTGAGGTGTAAATTTTTCTGAAGAGGGGAAACAGACAATTAGGGCAAAATGATCTTCCCAAGCTGATCTGTTTCTAGACTGTGGTGCCTGAAATAAAATGTGGCCCTTACTGACTCTGTCGGAACATCCACTCGGTTTTCTAGAGAACTTTGCTGCCACTAGGGCTGAGTGGCCTCAGTGCAGTTGTGCCATTTCCTCATTCCTTTCTGGCTGAAGTGGCTATGCCCAAATACCGTGAGCTCTTTGATACCTCACCATGAGGAGCTTCCAGCAGTCTCCAGGAGCGCCCAGAGGTACAGAGCATCTCTCCAACCCAAGTTCTGAGGGCGAATGTTTTGAACAGCCTCTCTCACCTGTTACCCTGGCTGGAACAAGGACTTCATGCATCCAATGGGACACTGCTGATTTATGAGCCTGAAATCAACATTTGTGAGGAAAGCATTCCATGGTAACATCACTGCAGCACTTGGGGTAACCTGAGCACATAAATGAGCCCTTCTTGGCTTCATCTTTGTCTGAATGTCCTGCCTGGTAGAATCTCTGTGTGTCATTTCATACACTTAATTAGTCAGGGACTGCGTTGGAACATAGTTTGCCATCAGGCCTATGAATTGATTTCGAGAGGTTGATAACATCCCAAAGTCAGAGCTGAAATTTGTCTGCAGGATGCTATATTATTCATGCAACAAAGGCCTAGGAAGCTACTGAGTCACCTTAGGGACATAATTTCTTCTCTCCATTCATACCTGGTTCTTATTCTACCTGTGCGTAATAATTTCTGAGCTTGTGACCCATAGGACTCCCTTGGGTCTGTCCTGCAGGGTGCTGAGTAATCACTTTCCATCTTGATGTCACTGGAGATGAAGGCACTCACCATCTCATGAAAATATCTACCTTTAATTTCTTCATTTTCTTTCATTTTCGTCCTTTACATTTTTTTTTGCTGATTTTTGCTTATATATAACCTCTACAAGAGTGTCAACTACATTGACATATGCTAATGCACAAGAAGAAAAGTTACCTCTCCAGCATTAATTAGGTTATTGAAGAAAATATGCAGCTGAACAGCAATTGCTAATGAAAAAACCCTACATTACTACAAACCAGTGCATGGCTGAAATAGAATAGAAGCAAATGATCTAATCAGTCAGAGATTGTTTGCTCCATTTGCAGAGGTATTGAATTCAGTTAAAGATTGCAATACTTAAAGGAGATCATTTAAATCTCTATTTATAGGAAAGGTTCTTTTAAAAAAAACCTACAGTGTTTAATTGATGGAGTCTCTGCTTCCTCACAGGTATTAACAAAAGCAATATATGATGCAAGATACACATGGGACTTCCAGAAAGTATGTTGAATACTGTTGTGCATGATTTTAGACGAGGAAGTCTTAGTGTTTCTGAGAAAGAAATCCTTTTTGCTAGAGACTCTAAATGAAGGTTTTCCCAGCTTGGAAATATTTTAACAATGGATGTTTTGGTGATGGCAGACATCTTAATTATTGCACTTGGAAATGTAAATTTTTCAAAGGGGAGAAAGGTACTCAAAGCTAATTGAATGTCAATAGTAGGTGAATGCCTGATTTTCCTTAGTGCCTTAAATCCTCCCCCCTACTCCCTCTTTGATTATAATGGCATTCAAGCTGTCAGCCTCCATGGAAGGCACTGTGTAAACACAGAGGAAGTGAAAGTCCCTGCCTCCCGAATCTCACAGAATAAACAAAAGGTATCAGGTAAGGAGGGGGGAAAAAAGAGGAAATCAGGAGGTTGGAAGAAGAGGGAAATAAAGCAAGCCTTGTGTTGTTTCAGTGTTGACAAGTGTGCGGAGTTGCAGCCGTTGTGGGAAGGACACTTTACTGCCCTGTGGTTCTATATCCAGGCTATTCAGACAGCTGTAGGATGACCACAGAGCTACAGCAGACTCTGGAGCAGGCAATTTAAGGACTGGGCTGCCTTGTCAAGCAGTTGATGCAAAGCTGGCACCAGCTGGGTGGTCAGCATGATGTTGCCTCTGCTTCTCACTTTGCCATTGAGACCTGGGGGAAGCCCTGGCCACTGGCCTGGGAGCTGAGGATTGCAGGATTTGCTCCTCCGACACTGCATGGGAGGAGGCTCAACATTTTGCATGCCTTTAATAGCATGGAAAGAAATCCCCCAGATTAATTTTTGCAAGAACAGGACTTGTGTTAAATGAAAATATGTGTTGCTAAATTTTGGGGAGCCATAAGGATGCGCTTGGACTCAGAAATCATGAATTTGGTCTAAGAATGTCATCTTTTTAAGAAGTCATTCAGCAAAATGATACAGTTAAGTTCTTCCTTCTTCTTGTCTTTTATTTTTAACACTTTCTAAAAGTCCAATTTGCAAGTTTTTCTGTTCAGTCGTGAAGGTGATAAACATCTTTTAAACCTGAAAATGAAGATTCACATGTTGTAGAACTCCAGAAGCTGAAATGTTAAGCTAAACATTGAGTACTGCAAGGCTTGCAATAGGAATTGCAAGAGTTGGCAGAAGCCTGAAAGGCTTCAAAAGGACTTAGAGAATGGGTTTTGCTTGAATTAGGAAAGCCCAATCAGGCCTTTAGTATCTCTTAGGCACAGCTTTGTGAATCTGTATTAACTGGAAATCATAAACGAAGTGATAGTAAATCAAGAATAATATGCTCATTTCTCATCCCTTTCTAAGGATTTGATTATGACAGCCTATCCACAGAGCAGCCTCTACTTTCATGCACTGGAAACTCTTTCTGAAAATTGTGTGCAAAATAGCTTTTTTTATTTTCCATAACGTATTCTGGCAGTCCTCTTCGTTCTCATCAGGGTGGGTTCTTATCAATAACACTAAGCCACTTAGCCAGCAATTGCTATATGCTGTGAGATGATTACATGTTTGGGAACAATAGGCACTGATTTTTGGTCAGCCAGAACTAAATCAATGAACTGAAATTTGGTCAGTTGCCTTGGAGGGCATGCATCAGGTGAAGGGTGTGTTTCCTTACATATATTGATGCAGCAGATTTAAATGGAATTCATTGTAGCAGGGACAATGACAGGCTTGGCTCAGAGACTTCACCTGCCAAATAAAGACAAGCACTGGAAAAAACAGGGGTGATATTCATGGAAAGAGTTCAGTTTTAAGAATGGTAGTTGAATACACAACCTCTACACAGGACAGCAAATGTGAACATGTTTTATGGAGACACACTGATCATAAAATGAATGAAGATAGTATTAATAAGAAGATGAGGTTTTTTCACCCATTTTAGTTTAAAATTCTGATTGCATGGATTGCAAAGTCCTGTTTCTAAGCACAGAAATGGGTCCTGTTCTTTCCGTGTATCCTCACTGCTTTCACTTCTTTCTCTGGATGGTCACACCAACTTCTCCACAGTACATCAGCCCCAGTAAGCAAAGCTCTTTGCCAGGGCTCTGATAAATCACAAGCATTAGATTCAACAGATGCTCACTAGTGTAAAGTGAATCCCACAGCTTCCAGCATCCCAGTGCTCAGCACCCACACGTGTCCCTTAGATGACAAATCCTGGGAAATTTGAGTGTTCAGGACAAATTTCATTTGCAGTGGGATCTCTGTGCAAAATGGTAGCCATGAAGTGCACTTGTTTCAATTGCAGGTTGACAGAAATGTTTTTAGGTGCACGAAAACCATGCACTTTTCCTTGGTGTTTTTTTTTTGTTGTTGTTGTTTTTGTTTTGGTTTGGTTTTGTTTAAAATATCATATTAAGAATTTTAAGTTTCTTATAGGGATTTTTGATATATTGATTAATTGTTTTAAAACGTAATTGTCAACATCCCTGATGCCCAAGATGTCTAAAAAATTGAAAAGAGAATACAGTGAACATTAAACTTCTCTATCTTTGTTTTAATATTTGCCACCTGATCACATTTGACTTTCCCATTCTACTGCAAAATATTTGCCTATTGAATATTGGTTCTTCAGCTGGAGTACTGAAGTTGTATAAATAGGGTGCCTTAGAAAATCAGTATTTAATACAATTGCCTCCTGAACTGGCTCATTGGTTTTTTGTTTTCAAGTACGACTTACATGATCTCATGGTTGTCTGTCTGTCCCTCTTAATAAATATTGCATCCCTTGACCAATTCAGTCAAATCTGGCTTCAGCATAAAGATTTCAAGGATATTAAGCTCCCAGAGAAGCTAAATTGTGTAAGTCTTGGTGTCCATCCTGGTCTCCTGTTGCATATTGCAGAGCCAGGTCTTCCCCTGCTTTGTGTTTAAAAAACAAAGAAGAAAAAGAAAAACAAAGTGTATGTCTGTGCTTAGGATGAGTTTTTCAAATGTTCCTCAGACTCATTAATGTTTCTTTATTCCATCAAAGTTTTTGAAAATCTTATCTAGGACACTTTTATATATAAATACTCTAATAGTATCCTTAATTGTTCCAAGCTCAGGGCATAAGATTTGCTGTTAGTTGTTGTTGGCATTTGTTGGAGAGGAAAGGTTCATAGAGGTGCTTTGGGGCACAGTGGAGCACCAAAGGCAAATCCTAACCAGTTGCATGGAAAAGTACAGGCCCAAAAACAACTGAACATGGTCAGCAATGCTACTTCATTCCTGCTGCACTGCACAATCCAGGAAAGGCTTCTGGCTTGTCTTTGGCTCTGTTGTGGATTAAATTCAAGAGACACCATCCAGGTGGGATGGGTTTCCAGTCCCTCCAAAAGGAAGCCAAACCATGGAATTTCTGTTCAGCCAGTGGGATACGTCTAAAACCTTGAGCATTGCTTTGAAACTACTCCCTCCAGTGTGTACGTACAGGGAGAAAATCTGCTTGTAAATGAAATTACAGCAGTGTTAGTAATCCAAAGAATAGCAAGACGCTTGCATAAATTGCTGATTAATTAGTTGCAAATAAGATTTCTTTTTAAGTTCAATTTGAGAAAAAGGATCTCAGGCCACTTGCTGCTTTAATTTTGTTGTTCTTTCATGTTTAAATGACCAAGTTCATTTATTACAATTTGCTTTATTATGGTTTTTTAACCCAGATTTGTTTAATCCAGTCTCAAATTCTGACTCATTACCACCTTTAAATATGGTGAAATATAGTACAGCAAACATCATCTTGCTACTAGCATTTTCATTGCATGCTGCCTTTCTTTATTCCTAGTAAGCTGCTGATGTCATGTTAGGACAGTAATATTTCTAAACCATCCCTTTGTATAACATAGGACATAGCATCAAATGGTTGCTGAGTAAAGTCACACCCAAATTTAGGCAGTGATTTGTTGCTGGAGAAATATTTCCCTCGCAGTCACAGTTCTTTTTGCCAACCTCTTTCTTAGGAAGGGTCCTCTCACATCAAGCAATGCTTGGTTCTCTCGCATACTGTGTGTCTTCCACTGTTCCTTCTCAGTGCCTGCCAGCACACCAAACAAACATCAGGATTATATGGAATTGGGATGTTTCACCCAGGTGCAACAAGAGGTTGTGGCTGAGCTGGTGACCCATAACCGTACGTTCACATGGCTGTAATGCACTTTTCTGCATTTGGGATGGCTGAAAAGGGCTGGGTGTTACAGTCACTGATTCTCAGCAGCCCTGAAGGATAGAAATCCTTGTATTGTGTCTCAGAGCTTCTGTTCTCCCGTGAAAAGAAAGCGAGAGTCGTTCAGTCCCCTTATCACTTTCTGGAGCCGTGCTAAGCCTGAAGATCTCGTTAACCACTTCCTTTGGTGCATTTTTATGATTGAAGTACTGTGTGTTTTACAAGTTTGGCTCACACAATTTCCTTTCAGAAAGCATGAAATAATACATTCTGTTTCTTTTGTGTGTAATTCCTGAGCTGAGGGAAAGAAAAGCAAATTGACTCAGGGTGTAACCCTCTTCTCTCAGTGGTGAGAGCCCAGAGCAAGCACCCTACCCTGATAAAGCTTCAAAGTGCTGCCACACTTGCAGCCCCCCCAGTGCACCACAGCAGTGTCAGTCCTGCTGCTGCAGCCAGCCAGTGGATTTCAAGTGTTTCCATGGCAGATGGAGCCTCTGGGATATGAATTTTTATTCCGTATCTAATTAATTGGGCTAATTGCTGCAGGTTGCAGTGTTCAACCTGCTTTTGTGTGTGGCTGGCCAGGACCAGACTACAGCAGTCTGTTGTGTGATGTTTTGTTGAACGTCAGGCATGTATCAGAGCTCTTCAAAACTTAGATGCTACAACTGTATTCTGTACTGGAGATTTCCTCTAAACACGGTGGTGACAGCAATGTGTGAAAGCTTTCTGCTCACTTACAGTTATTAAGACCAAATCTTAATTCACAAGCACGCCTGCTTCATAGACTGCAGATCATTTTCTTTAATCAAACACTTCTCGGGACTTTCAGTTAATAAATTAGTACAGAAGGTTTCTTCAAAACCTTTTTTTTTTTTCCCTGTGGGTAGTATCAACATCCTACATCTGTCTCAAATAACTCAATAAGTACTTTGTGATTTATTGATTTATTTAATTTAATCTGTTAGCTAAACTTGTTTTTAAATATTTGTTTTCATTTAGTAATCAACAGTTGATTTGAACAGCTGAAACTTGTGTTTTGTTTATATGCTGGCATTACTTCAGAGTTAGATACTTTCTAATAGTTATGTCTTCATGCTCTTTGACTAGAACATCTGCAGTTCTGTTACGAATAATTTTGCATGCAGTGTTTACTTCTTTGCATAGTTTTCCTTTCACTTAATGAATCTCTGTTGAAATGTCTTTTTGCAGTGTGGTTTCTCAAGCACACAAACATATGTGTATATATACACATACACACTTCTAAAAGCCAGATGAAGGTATTAGATTGGGATTTTTTTAATGTGAAGGGGAACAGTAAAGTCTCTGAACAGACTTAAGGAAGAAACCTGTGAGACTTGCCAGTTTCTCCAAAGAGGGAATGTAAATGATGGGCAGGGGCATCTGCATTAAGGAAGAGAAGAACTGAAGTTTTTCCATGGATCCTAGAAGTGCATAGGAACATGGGCTGAGAAATAGGAACCTTTTGCTTAAATTCCACTCCAGAGGATGTGATGATATATTCACCAATTGAACAGAAATCAAAGATACAGGTTTGTATTCTGACCTGGGGGAAATGATACCATCTTCCTCCAGTTCCTCTCTGTCAATAAATAACCGAGCACTTCCCCACTGTGAGATGATGATGGGCTGAGGATGAAATCCATTCCTGGCTTTGATGTGTTCAGATACATCATCACTATGGATTGTGTCTGTATCTAAAGACACAGTGGTGCAAGTACCAGGGTTTGGGAGAACATGCAGCAGGTAAATTAGAAGCAGTTCTGGAAAGAGCAGAAATCATGTGGGAGAAAGCCCAGGTGAAGAGATTCCATGGTGCTGACATTCCCTCAGATCCTGGAAGAAAGAGGCTCACAGGGGGAACAGAACTTTTGAAGGTACAATGTTCTGCATTATCTTGCTAGGTCATTAAATCCAGCCACATAGTAAATGTTTGGGGCTTTGTGGGTGGATCCTGTCGAGAAGAAAGACTGAAGAGGTTGACAGGGCTTTTGAAATGGCCACCAGCTTGTGGGTTTTTCTCAGCCCCCAGCATAACACTATAAAAGTAGAGAAGATTCTGACATTTTCATGAATTTAAAAAAAAAGGATGAGGTCAGAACAAGTGGCCTTAGACACAGCTTAAATGACACTCGCATATTATTTTCAGGCTTTTAAAGCAGGACATCAGTATCTGTGCTGAGTAGACACTGTGAGGAGGCTGGGAATAGCACGGGTGAGGTTCTGTTGTCCACGTAGCCATAGCTGATGCCACTGACTAATAGATCACTTGCTTTTCTCTTCCTATCCAGATTCTCTTGTGATTTTCACAAACGTGCTGGCATTTATAAATCCCAAAGAGAAATATTACCCCTTCTTTATGTCTATTCCAGGTCATATTTTGGAAAAATGAGTGTAGATCCTGTTTCCATGTTTCACAAGCCCACAAATTCACTGAAATTAAGTGTCTGGGAATTTTACTGAATGCTTTAGGGACATCCATCTAGACTCAATGTGTTCAGGAAAGCTGCTAATTCCTTACATTAATACTAAGATTTAGTTACTTAATTCCAGGCTCCCAGAGGTATTGAATATGACAGTCTGAATACATTTTCTGTAGGTGTGATGGACTTGGTAATTAACTGATCTGATCCATACCAAAGCACTATCAATACCTTCCATATCCCACAGTGTAGGACACCAGTGCTAGCTAGATGTGTGTTGCCTTCTAAATAAAGTATTTGCATAGGTATTTGAGTGTATAGACATAATTTTCCGCCACATTTTTATATTGTGGTAATGTCCAGTTGCAACATAAGCCCTTAAAATATTTCCCTGATAATGACATTGACATTTCCTCTCCCTGGGGAGGGGATGGTGGTAGCTTCCATCACCATACACAGGAATAGTCTTAGAAATAATGTTTTCTGAAGTGATCAAAATGTCCAAATACTATAATTAAATGAGACATAAAGGCAGTAGTAGTATTTTCCTTATGAAATGACAGTCATGGTTAAAACCAGATGAAGGAGAGAAGGGGTCAGGATGTGGTTATTGTTTTCCCCAATGATTGATTGAAGAATCATTTTTGATGACCCAAGATATTTTTTCAGTTTTTATCAGCAGCATACCCAGAAGGAAAGAAAAGAAAAACTTCTGTTCAAACCTATTTCTGTGTGACTTCTTTTTAAATTATTATTCCTTATTGTTAAGAAAAGGCAAATTAAAAAAAAAATCAAAATGAAAATCCAAATAAGACCAGTGTTTGAAAAGCATTGTGTATTGAATTGCATTGTGTATTGAATATTGTGTATTTGAAAAGCATATATTGTATATATATGTGTATTATATTCATCTAATTAGACATAAATCAGTAAGTGGCTGAGAGCAGCCCAATGTTTTCAGTCAACTGTTTGGAAAGCTTTGCAAATCTGTTGAGGCAGTGCCTCCTCTGCAATCTTAACTGACTTTAGAATTCAAACTTTTGCAATAGTTTTTGTAGTGCTGGGCCCACACAGAAACAGATGTCATTATCTATGTTTTTAGTATTAAACAGGTGAGCCTCTAAAGGAAATCCTACAATTAATTTAATCCTACACTTAATTTAACATCTTTGTATAATAAATATCTTTATATACTAATGATAGCTATCAGCTTGCTTAGTCTGTGAATAGATTGAAATGCTTTTCTTTTTCCATAAGAGGGAGGTAGCAGATGTCTGACACGATAATTCCACCATATGGCAATTCCATTTCCTTTCTAGTGCCGTATTAAAATAATAATGATGAACACTGAGCAACATTGATAATCTTAGTAGGTGGAAGTTTCAGCGCTGTTGGAGAATCAACAAGGTTTGATTTTAACTTAGTGCTGAACATCAGACAAGCTGTATTTTTTCCCTCTCTATGTTGATGGTAAAACGAGCTGGATAACCTAACAAGACTGGGTTTGTAACACAGTGTGCCTTCCTTTCTTTTTTTTCCCCCTGCTTTTCTGAATATATAGCTTTTTATATTTCAGTTAATATTTGGGGCTTAAGCTCACATTTTCCACAGAATTACTTGCCAATTTTGCTCATGCTGTTCAGCTGACTAGCAAACCAAACCAAGTGGCAAGTTTCCTTTTTGGCAAGGCAAGACCATCAGTAAGAAACTGTGTTCACATGACCTAGGTAGATGGAGCCAGAGGGAAAGAAACTAAGAAGAAAAATAGATAAATATTAAAGGAAGTGTATACAGGTGTTTCAATCAGGAAACAAGGACAGTCTATATGCCCATGGGAGAAAACAGGAATTGAGAGTAAAACTCCTAGCTGGCTCTCCTTGGTCAAAGAAGAGAAAAAGGAAGAAGGAATGCAGGGGTGAAAGTCACAGTGTGAGCACAATTTTATTTACAAATACTAACAGCAAGATAGAGCTTTAATGGTGCATTTCCTGAGTACTGGCTGTAATCATTGAAATTGCTTTATTTTTTTCAGTAATGTAAAAGGAAATTTTATAAAATCTATTGCTGATGAATAAGGCATATGAGATTTTTCAGATGATGCATGAGGGGCCTCAGTGTGCAGAGGAATTCCAGTTCAAGATAGTATTTAAATATATATGTTTTCTTTAAACATGTTCTTTAATAAATGCTGGGATTGGAAGGGATTTAAACATGTGCTTTTCAAGTCTTTTCTTGAATCAAGTCTTTTCTTGAAATTAGAAATAATAATGTCTGTTCTGGTGCTATCCTAACCTAGGTCTAAGCTAAAGGTAAAATCTCAATCAGTTCTCATTCATTCCCTACAGAAGACAGAGTTCTGTTTTCTTTCATCTCTCTAATTAGAAGGTGACATGAGGTGTGATTCTGATATCTGAGCCACTGTTCTGTAACAAAAATTTGAAATGAATGAACTGTTTTATTTCTGTCCAAGTAGAGCACCTGTGAATTACATTCTACAAAATCTCACCCACAGGTGAAAGGGCACGTGAAGGGCACTCTGATTTGCTCGTTTTAAATAGCTCATTAATTATCAATGCCAGCCTTCTCTTAATTGTGGTTCTTTGTGACCAGCAGAGCGTTCACTGGTGATCTGTGGGGAAGATGGCTCATTACTCTGTCAGCTCTCCTCCTTTTTTTTCCACTGGCTGTACCACACCACTGACAGTTAAAAATACATGAATAATTGACAGATTGTTTTCCTACACGCTCTGCTGTCATATTTGCCTCAAGAGCCTGTATTTAACTTCCTGTGGGAGAGAAGTGATCTGTGGAATCTTGAATAGAAGGTATTTAAGGGCTGCAAGGCCTTTCTTTTTAAAGGCGATGTTCAGACAATGAAAACACTTTGAGAAAGTAGATAGGAGTAATCGATCTTCTTAGAATATCCCATAGTTATAACGTTTTGGTGAAGCTTAAGAAGATACAGGGTTCCAGCAAATAAAACACAAATGCACATAACTATAAAAAAAAGCAGACCTTAGATCTGTCAATACTATGGCGTAATATAAATTTTAGTGTAACTTTCTCCAGTACAAACTTTGATGGATCTCTCCAAGTTTCCATCTCTGACTTTGACAAAGAAGAGCTGGGATAAATGTGGCTGATGCTACTAATGATGTCAGCCCTTTTCTGCCCAGGCTGGCAGCAAAGCTCTCAGTTAATGCTGGTTTTCACTTGTGCTCTGGGAACTGGAGTGCAAACATCCACTGAAAGCACAGAGGGTAACAAGCAGATGTTGCATGGAATAAGCTGCAGCCACTCTTGACCAAGAGGAAACTGCAAATAGTGGACTAGAGAGGAAATTCCCTGGGCTGTGCTGACAAGTTTCTTAGTATTGTCAAAGCATCTACATTTTTGTTTGTCTGAGAAGGAATTGTTTCTCAAAGAAGGACAAAAAGCTACCATTGAAAGCAGCCAAACAGCTAATTCTTAATTTTCTATTTTTTTTTTCTTTTTTACTTACAAGTGAATATGCTCTGAGAGTTGGATCAGAAATGTTTATTATCCTGGCACAAGACACGGACAGAAAGTAAAGGGTAGCATATCCTTGACTTTGGCAAATGAGCAAAACTGTTTGATAACTGTTTCATGTACCAAGCCAAATTCTCAGTCACTGTGGTACAACTCTGTTGACTTCAGTTACGGCCATTAGTGTAGCCAAGAGGAGAATGTGAATTGCAAAATTCCAATTTTCTTGCTGTGCATAAAAAAAAAAAAAAAAAAATAAAAAAGAATGCAGGAGCTGTTGAACTGAGAATTCCAAATGAAAAATGGGCAAAGAGACAGTGAACCACCTGGGTTTGCAGTCCATCCTTAACCACCAGCTACTCAGGTAGACCCCAGTATTCTGTGCTGTGGCATCTGCAAATATCAAAGGTTTAGGCCCAAAGTCAGTGTTCATTTATACAAGACAAATTAAGACCAATAGATCTGTGCTGGGATAAGACACTATTTTCCTGAATATTATCCTGCTATCTCAGGCAGTGCGTTTCATTTGCTGAACAAATTTTCTGACTCAGATATTGTCAGTACTTGAACAATGCTTGGTCATGTGGGATTTGACACACAGAGGCATCTAATGCCAATTCAGCTGCTTTTGTGCCAACAAGAGGATCCTCCCTCCAAATTTTCTGTTCTTTTGCTCAAAATAGGATCATACTCCTAACAACGTAATGGCAATAACATTAATATTAAACTTCTAACACCTCCTTTACAATCAGTGTGTCTCCTTGGCTTTTGCTAAGGAGAAGGGATTGCTGTGCTCATTTTGCAGACACAGAAGCCAAAGTGACCAGTTCAAATTCAGCAATCAGCAGAGACAGGACATGGGAGAGCTTGGGTCTTCTGAGATCACCTTTGTAGTTAAAAACTGTGTTTGACCCAGGTGAGTTTCACCATATATAATAAGTCAGCAAATGGCTACAGATTTACAATGCACGCAGCCCTGAACTGCATTAATCAGGCTTTTCCTTTTTTTTAAAATCATATAGCTGAACAGAAGAAAGTATTTCAGGTTGAAGTTGCAGTCCCAGTTTTACAAACAAACAGGTTTTTTTCTTCTCTCATATGAGGAGGGTAAAAAAAGGTAATTGTATTTTGTATGGTGATAGAGAATTTGTGCTGGTTTCAACCAGCTGCTGAAATCAGTGATAAGAGGCCCTGGCCTCCCCCACTACTGCTGGATAAAGAGCTGCTGCTGAGTCTATTTCTCAAGCTTAAGCCAAATTGCTTTGAAAGCTTGTGAAATTCAATTTGCAAGAGAATGGAGGATCCTCTCCATGTAATTTCAAAATGTGAAAAATAGTAATTGCTTTTACTTCATTCAGGCTGTCCGTGTAGGTAAAGTGGCTGCAATCCTTTGGGCCCCAGACTCCTCTGCCACTGGAGTCGGGAAGAGGTTGAACCCACACCCAGCTGCGGGAGTTCCTGGACCCCACATCTTTTTGTCACATCCTTTCCCTTCGGCGGGCAGGCACATGTGCTGAATGGCTGTGCCTTCCTGTCTGCTCAAGGCGCTGTTTTTTATCTGGACAAATTACACAAAAAAGAGTTTATTGCCCTAACTGTCTTTCTAAGTGACCGCATTTGTGTTTGTTTCTTCAGCGTGGAAGATAATCCTCTATATGACTAGTCTGGCTTGATCTCAGATTTATAAGGTGTTTAGATTTCTTCCGTTCAGTAGAGAACATAAGTATTAGCGGATTTTTTACAAGCCTCCTGTTAGGAGCCATCCTTGATCCTATGGCTGGCTTGCCTGCTGGTAATCTTCCTCCGTGCTTGAAGAGCTGACAAAAGCATCTGGGTCTCCCTGGCAGTAATTAGGGCAAGCTAACTGCCTGCTGCGCTGGAGAGTAGTGCTGAGATTTGATGAAATACAAATGCAAAGTGCAAGCTGGCTGGTTACCCATGCATTGTTTCCTTTGTGCAGGTATACACCTTTACACAGAGGAACCGCTGCATTCCATTGCGTTTCGCTGAGACTGTTATCTCATGGGATTTTTTTAAACTCAGAAATTCCACTGAACTCTGGTATTGTCTTGAGAACTCCAAGCTCAGAGTGAGGTGTTGGTTTGTTTTTGGTTTTTTTTTCCGTCGCTCGCGCAGCTGTAAGTCTAGAATTGCCTTTACAAATTAATCAAAAGCTTCCATTTTCAAACACTGAACTTCAAAAAGCTAATGGAGGAACCTTCCTCTATCCAAAAAAACTTCATAAGACATAGAACAGCAGTTCTCTTGATGTCAAGTCATCGGGTATTAAGTATTGATGAAGTTTCCTCCAAAGTAAAACAAACGTGCATAAACCTGTAGGTATAAAAAAGACAATCTAGTAATTTTGTGTCCAGGAAGCCTACCTCCCCTAAAAGTCATTGAACAGGAACAGGAGAAGGGATGCTTAGGATATATTTTACTAAAATTTGCAGCAGCCACTGTGCATTTGTGCTCGCGGGGTTGAACAGCTTGGCTTCCGTGGAGATGATTTGTAAGCTAAGGGTGTAAAGTGGTGTGTTGTGAATGACCACATCCCCAGCAAAAACGTGTGGGGAACAGCAGCTAGTTACCAAAATCTATCTGTTTGGATTTGGAGGGTTTTGTTTGTTGTGGGTTGTTTTTTTTCTGTTTGTTTGGGTCTTTTGTTTTGGTTGGTTGGTTTTTTTTTCTGTTGAAGAGAATAATGGTTTAATTTGTGGGCAGAATCCTGCCTGGCTCCTCATAACTTAGGGCAAAGTAGTGCTAGGGCCTGAAGATGCCCTGAGATCCTGCTTTTTCTACAGTTCTGTCGTTGTGAAAGATGTTTATTGGTCTTGACACACCTTTCTTTGATATTCATTACAGTGCCATTGCAAGGGTTCTGTTCTCCTCCTAAAAGCTAAAGGAACATCTTCTGATTTAAACGATCAGGCATAGAAATCTGGCATTAAAAAAGAAGAGATTTTGTTTTCTGTAAATCACCTGAAGGTTTCTTTAAAAAATCTTTGTCTTATTCTATGACTTCCTCATTATCAGATCATCTTCTTGGATTGCATCTCATGTTGTATCGTCATCATTTCTTCAATGTCTGCAGGAAGCAGAGGATCCCCTCCCTCATCATAAGCATTAGTGCTCCACCACAGACTGATTGAGCAGGTGCTACTAAGTCCTGCAGTTATTTTTCCTTCCCTTTTTGGAGGTAATTATCAACAAATCCTGATTTATTTCTTTTTAACATCATAAATGCATTTGCCACAGCACTGCACCTTTGCTGTCACTCATGCTCAGATCCACCATGGTATGCCCTAAATCTGTTTTGTGATACATGACACAATTATATCTCAGGGAGATTTGCTCTTCCCTTCCCTATGTAGTATGACTAATTTATATGCAGTCAATCCATGCTTGGAATGAAATAAGTTTTTCATCTTTCTGCCTTTCTTCGTGTTTTTTGTGCTCAACGGGGTTTTTTTTTTCTGACAGGAAGGTTTCCACAAAGCTGTTTTGGCATTTATTTTCACTGAGAAGCTTAGTTAAATAATTGAAACAACCAAAAAATGACTTAGAAAAGGGGCAAAATGTATTTTCTTGTTTTGCTTCATGAACAGCTGAGTTTGAATACCGATGCAGACACTAAAGTAAATTAGATTATCTCAGTTCAGTATGCTGCACCACAGTTCCAATCCCCATCACTGTCCCAATCCCCATACCTCTGAGATGGAAAGATTAAGTAATAATGAAGACATGTCACCGCACCTGCTTGCACAGTATCAGGCTACACAGAGTAAACCCAGCCGTAGTTTTGTTTGTCCCCCTCTGGCGTTATCTGTTGTTCACAGCTCCCAGACGAGGGCCCGATCTAGATCCCCACAGACTCTGAAAACACATTTCTAATCATTGCCTGTTCACATTTGCCTACGGATTTTGACAGCAAGCCGCTTTGAGAGGTCTCTCTACAGAAAGGAAGCATCTGAGTTGATGTGTAGCTTCATTTGTTAGAACACCACTAAGCTGCACCACTGGTTAAACGGTGAACATCTGGCACATAAGGCGGGTTAGTGGCTGCAACACTGTGGCTGGCACACGGGCGTGTTTTCAAAGGGTGTTATGGAAAGGGTGAGAGCTCACCACAAAAAGGTTTTCAGGCATGTTTGTAGCCTCTGAGTCCTCCAGAGCCACCCCACAACAGCTTGAGTCCTACCTCATCCAGATTGTTTTGCAGCTTCTGGGCTTTGCCCATCCAGCTCCACACAGCCCTCAACTCCTGCTGGCACAGCTTTGACTTCCCAAATAACTTCTAAGGATAATACAGGTGAGATGAACATACGGTGGGTGATGTGGCAGCAGAGGAAATAAACAGCAGGAAAAGGCTGCAAGTCCAGAAAAAAGGATCAAATTATGATCCCTTACATTGCTCTGCCCTCTGAATAAATTACAGCATGTCAAAGCTGTGTTGTGCTTTGGCACTGACATGGCCTTTGGCTTTCAGTCTCTTTCCTTATTCCAGCTTACTTTTTTTCTCTTCTCCAAATTCTTCCTCCTTTATCAGTCAGCATTGTTGATGTAAGCATTATATTTTTTTACATCCTTTTTTCTGCTTCACTGTTATGCACTGTGATGATGCTCCCCTTTACTGTCCTCCAGCTGTTTTGATTTTGGTTGGTTTTGTTATTTGTTTTTTCTTTTTAATATCAAATGGCTCCTTCTCGTTAAGGTCATGTGCCATCAACCTCACTGAGAGAGTCTGAGTTCTATGGCAGCCATGTAATTGACTGGATACCATCTCACTGAAAGGGCACAGTGTGCTTTAGAGGGTGCTTGTCCCTTGTCTTAGTAGCATTTTGGATAGGTTATTATGCTTCATGCAATTCCAGACTCTTGGTTTGAACTTACAGTTTTTCTTATTCTGTAAATGGAAACTATATTTCATATTAAGCATAATTTAGTGTACTCGACAGCTGCTGCTATGATGCATCAGAAATGGCCTATCATGATTGATATGTTTACACTGAACCACAGCATCTGGAATGATTTCCCCATGTATTTCTGTCCTCATCTGCTCAGGACTGAAGCTTGGGGAAACCAAGACACGTGAGATGAGGAGTTAGGGAGTGGGAGGGAAGAATCCTACAGACCCTGTAGCTCTTCCTGACTTCTGCTGATGCTTTTACTAACACAAGGAGATGAAAAGCAGGGCAGGATGTGCCTGGAGATTAAAATTCTGTTTGAGTGCTGAAAACAACTCATGTCCCCTGTTGTTCTGCAGCAGCCTAGACACAAAGTTATCCTTCAGCTTGCTGCTGATTCTGCAGTGGCAGCAGTGAGGATGTTTCCTGCTGTTTCTAGAAAAGGACCAAATATCAGTCCTTCTCCTTGTATCAGTAGTCCAGGCATTAATTTGTTGCTGGTTCTCCTGCAGCAAGTCCTTATCTTTTTAGGTGATGTAACAAAAACATGAATAATAGAAGCACTTCAAGATAAATGCTATTAAAAACTTGGCACAACCCGTGTAGCATTGCCATAATTATAACTTCCTCATTTTTTCAACCCAGAGTTCATACTCTCAGGTTCTACTCTGCAGACCAGAGAGCTAGAAATTCATCTTTTTAAAAATTGAAGTGAAATTATGGTATATGCCTTTGCAGGGCTGGAGTGTAGAGAACAGTGACAGATACCACTGAGACCTGAGGGTCTTACAGTGAAAACTGGCCACATGTGTGCGTGCCAGAAAAGACTAAAACAGTGGTTTCATAGGAGTGTCACCCTAACATTTTATTAATACACTAATTTATTAGCAATATACACTAGTGTATTAATAAACTTCAGAAATGTTTGGTACTTTCATCTAGAATAATTATTTTAATAGAAATCTTCCCAGGTCATTTTTATTGCTCTCCTGTGGGGCTGAAGGTGTTCTGGTACAATGGAGTTTGCATATTCAAGACAGTTTAAGACCTATGAGAAGGTCATTTGTTAATGACACACGGTGAGTCTGAACAGCTCTGCTACCCTCTGCTTCATAGCTTGTCTTTGGACATAAATGGAAGCTTCAAAAGAATAATAATGCCCAAGATGATAAATAATATATGTCATCCTTGCTAATCTAGAAAAACTGTACATGCCACTTCAGTCTGTAGATATCAACTCTCTCCATTGTCTGAACAGAGACCTTTGTAAATCATTTGCCTCATTTAATAGATTACGAATCAATTGCTGTGAGTTGGGGAGTTTTGGTGACTTCTGTTTTATTGGATGTAATCTTTCTCCTGTCATGGGCGTTCCAGGGAATCAGGTTGTTACGACCCACTGTTGATGGCAGAGATGTTATTCCCTTGCAGGAAAACTTCTCCTACAAGCTCTAAATTGCAGTTGAGAACTAAATTTATTCTGCCTAATACCTCATGCTAAATGGCTGAACTTCAAACCAGTCCCATAGCATCAACTTTGGTATAAATTTGACAACATTGCATTTGCAGTATTTATCTGAGTTGTATAATTTAGTACAAAATACTGCAACTGTTTTTCTGCACGTACTGTGCTTTAAATAATACTTCTAGTTTTTCTGTTCAGGTATTTTATTAGCTATCAAGTAGTTTGTATGCCAACTGCTGTTTTGAGGTTTGCCCAACATATTTTACGGTTGTGTTGTACCGGGTTTCAGTGTTTATATCTTTTTGATGCTCAATCTTTTGCATATCACTCATGATACTTGATATTATTTCATTTTTCTGGGCTATGGTTTTCAGACAACACCAAGAGGTGCCTTGATTTTATCAAAGAAGAAGAGTGCATTTGAATAATAATGAGATTGAGAAATGAGAAAAACCTGACTTTAGCAACCCCAGGCATTTAAATATCTTCACTTTTAAGTAATGCCTTACAATTTTTGCAGATGGCAGAGAAGTCCAGTGAGTTTAAATATCAAGAGAACAGCAGTAATTTTTTTTTTTTGACAGGTTTGGGTTTGTCATTCATTTTTTTCAGATGAGCAGATGCCCTTATCTTTACAGCACAAAATGCAGATGGAAAATCAACATCTTTTTTTTTAATGTAACTACCTCAGTTTGATTTATATGAATGTATATTGATATTATTGGTTGTGGACACTGAAAGTGCTTTCATATCAGAGGTTGCAAAGAGCCACTGTGACTCAAGCCTGATGTCCAGTGCCTTCTATGCGTGTTTCCTGGAAAGTAGACACTCTCAGGATCACATGGGACCAGATTCTGACTCTGTTGAATCATAGTGCTGTAAATTTGAGTAGCTGTGTGTGTAGGCAACCAGAATAAAACTGTATGGGAAAAATGTAAGTAGATGCCTTGGTCAGTCTCCTTAGTTATGTGGAGAGAAAAAACAGCCCTTGAAAGTCCTTTTAGCCGCTTCACAAGATACTTGTGAAGGCTTCTTTTTAAACTTCCCTTCTTTGACTTCTACTACATATTTCTGCTTTCAGGATCAAGCATTTTTTCTATCTCTGGCCTCTCTTTGACAAGTCTGTTCTGCTAACCAGCTGTGTCAGGCTTCAGGGATGCTTTAAGAAACACCTGTCCTGTGGTATAGAAGCTTGACAGTCATTCAGTTTATATCTTTTGCAAGTAATTCACGAAATTCAAGTGTAGGGTCAAAGCCAACACGTTTCTTCATTTTTTTCTAGCATTGCTGCCACTCAATGTTAAAATAGAAGCATTCTCCAAGAGGATTAAAATTAGTGCCCAGAGAGGCGTGTTAATTGTGCAGAAAGCTGAGACATGAACCTTTCAGCTTGCCTTGCCGTCCTTTTCCTGTGCCCAGCTGGTAAACCTTTCCATTTCTGTGCATCTTTTTCTCCTCATGTTTTCTTCCCACTGAACTCGTAACAGTGCGGTGCATTTGTCCCAGTAGTCCCTACCCCAAGGCATAAACCCAGCTAATGAATGATCTTGTCTCTGTCCTTTGCTCTGCCTCTCAAACAGTCTCTTTTTATGCCACATGTATGAGAAGAGTTGCCTTCACACAACACAGGACTTAAGAGTATTTTTTTCTGGTTCACAACCAGTAATGAGATTTTGAGTTCCAGAGATACCAAAGAGATGGCTGTTGGGGACAAAGTTAATGTGATGATGCCATGGCTGGGTCAGCAGGTGATCAGAGCTGCCCTGTAGTCCATCCACATGAACCACCAGCCACAAATTCCGTAGTCCCTCAAGTGTGCAGGAGGGCAAATGTTCTCCACTGCCAATTATCCACAAAGCATAGACCTCATTTTAGAGTGTCCTGTCCCTCAGCTGGGAAAAAGATATAATTTTTACGCCTCTGTGTCGGTGATGCTTAAAAGGTTTTGTGAACGTGTGAAATAAATCCGTTTGGGATTTTGAGGTCTGATGGGTGGTTTGTTTCTCTTCAAATATCCTGGGGCTAGTATTCTCTTTGATGCCTTAAATTGTAACCATATAGGTTCAGTTTTAGCCTCCACATGAAGTAAATAGGATGGAATTAGGATTAGTGAGCAGGAAGTCTTTTTAAGCAAGCTTAAAGAAAACAGTACTTTCCACTTTTTTTTGTCTGAGAGGAAAAGATGGTAGAAGTTTTGGAAAATTGTCGGGAAATGCTTCACTCATTTTCCCTATCTGGATGAAAAGGAGCACTATATCACATATCATCAAGATGTCTTGTGATTGTCTTCCCATTATAAAATAACGCAATAAAATAACACCGAAAATGAAACAGAAAATGAAAAATTTGAGACTGTACAGGAAAAAAGGACTCTTGATGTTTAATAGCTACCACTAAAGATCCCAATTCAGGCTACCAGTTCTGACACTTCTGTAAGTAAGATGAGGTGTAAAACATTGTTTAAAATATATGTGCTCTGAGGCTGGGCTGTGCTTTGTGTTTCACGATTGATAAAGTATTGTTCCTAAGTAAATCCTGCAATTCTAGCTGCAGTGACACAAATAATAGAACACGGAGGTATGAAAGAAAATGGCCAATTTGAGAGATAGGAAAAGAAGCTATGCTTCATTTCGTCTTCAAAAATAAGGCACAGTGAAGATATGACTGCCTTTCTTGAAAGGTTATATAGGATTTCTACCATATAAACCTCTCCCTGCTTACATTTTTTTAAGTGACTCAATGATTTGCACACATTGTGCAGTGCATTTTTTGTTGTTGAGAGGTATGTTAAGTAATGGGTTTGTAAAATTTTAAATGGTGTCATCTGATTCTGATTTGTTTGCAAATTATGTATTGCTGTGTAAGGGTGGCAAAACCAGGCAGAACACTGATCCTGAGAAAGACTGCAGCTCACAGAAGTAGCTGTCGTTTTGTTTTTCTAATGGTCCATTTTTAATAGCCAAGCATCTAGCACCAGGCCCTTAGAAGAAATTTATTCTTCTGTGTTTGAAGAATAATACGAGCCTAAGTTACCCTACTGGACCTCTCCTACCCTTTAGCATTTTTACTGTCTGATGCTATTTATACTTCAAAATTATTTTCAACCTTTAGCCTAATGAAAGAAAATGTATGCTTGTTTCTTTATAGGAAATACGTAAGTAGCAAACAGATTAAAAACACATTTACAGACAAAATGTAGCTTGACTACACAAGAAAGTCAGATTGACAAATACCATTGGCTTCTTGTGTTCATTTCAAGTGGGATTTAGCTAATGCCTGTGTGGTTGTAATCTCTGTGAGGTTGCTTTATAAATCAGAACATGTTTTGAAGTGGCATTCAAAAAGATGAGGGCTTGGGGTTAAGAGACTTTGAGGCGTAATAATTCTTAATCACAATCTCATTCGGAAAAAAATGGCACCTGGGTTGAGTAAAGCACCGTGAGTCTTCCAGGGAGCAAAGCAGCCTGTCTTGACAGTGATTTATGTTCTTTTCTGCCTGCCATGCCCAAGTATATTATCTAGGTTGACATGCATATGTACACATATCAAGCAAGGTCTCAGCACCTGCTACAATGCCCGCACTGAATTTATCCTTGTTGATACCTCAGGATATTGGTCGGGAACAAGGGACGCAGTCCCTTGACACACATCAGCGAGATGTGGCACGACACAATTTCAGCACAAGCTGGGCATATATTTAGACTCGGCAGCAGAAGTAATTAAGAGTGGAGTTTGACTGTCATCTGGCCTTGCAGTTGTTCTTGCCATGTGAGTCTGGCAACCTGCAACCTCACAAGTCAACAAGCAACCACCCAGCTTCCGTATTCTTTGACATTTCAGGGACTATTTCTGGGTAGACATGAAGCAAGCACTCTGTGGGAAAAATATTACAATAATAGATGTGACTCCTGAAATCTTGACAAGTGCAGAATAATTCAGATTGTTCTGCAAATCCTGTGCATACATTTTCCTAATTTAAAAGTGTGCTGCACTGTTTGAAAAATACATACCCCGACTACAGCTTCCTTAAGCACTATGAAAAGGTCACGATACCATTTACTAGAAAATTATAACCTTCCAGTAGGTTTTGAACCGTCCTATAAATTTAAATAGAAAAGCAGCATTCTAGAGTTTTCTGTGGCACCACTGAAACAAAACAAAAAAAATTACAAATTAAATTAAATTTGATAGAATAATCTTTATACAATCTTCAGGTATCACGGCTGCTGTATTAGATGGGATTTATTCATAGAAGTTGTTTATGCACTAGTTGGTCCTGTCTTAATCTCCTTCTCCCCTCTACCCTCAATGCAGAGGCAATTTTTTCCCCCTTGTCCTTTCACTACATGCCCTTGTAAAAAGTCCCTCTCCATCTTTCTTGTAGGCCCCATTTACGTACTGAAAGGTCACAGTAAGATGTCCCCGGATCCTTTTCTTCTCCAGGCTGAATAACTCCAATTGTCTCAGCCTTTTCTCATAGGAGAGGTGCTCCAGCCCTCTGGTCATCTTTGGGGCCCTCCTCTGGATGTCCAACATGTTGATGTCCTTCTAATGTTGCCGGTTCCAGAGCTGGACACAGGAGGGGTCTCATCAGACAGAGAATCACCAGCAGAGGGGTGGAACCCCCTTCCTCATCCTGCTGGCCATGCTGCTTTAGATGCAGGCCAGGATCTGGCTGGCTTTCTGGGCTGCAAGTGCGCTTTGCTGGGTCACACCGAGCTTCTCATCAACCAACATCCCCAAGTTCTTCTCCTCAGGGCTGCTCTCAATTTTTTCTCCACCCAGCCTGTATTTTTGCTTAGGATTGCCCCAACCCACAGGCAGGATTTTGCATTTGGCCTTGCTGAACTTCATGAGGTTTGCCTGGGCCCACCTTTCAAGTCTATCCAGGTCCCTCTGGATGGCATCCCCTCCCTCCAGCCTGTTGACTTCACCACACAGCTTGGTGTCATCAGCAAACTTGCTGAGGGTGTGCTCGATCCCGCTGTCCATGTCGCTGACAAAGATGTTAAACAGAATGTGGGCAATAAT
This sequence comes from Machaerirhynchus nigripectus, assembly GCA_013397975.1. NCBI lineage: Eukaryota > Metazoa > Chordata > Aves > Passeriformes > Dicruridae > Machaerirhynchus > Machaerirhynchus nigripectus. The sequence continues at coordinate 1,209,035 of VZRQ01004993.1, forward strand.
TTTATCTTTTTTTTTTTTTTTAAAGTAATCCAGAGCTCCTCTACTTGACAAAAGCTTCTGCGCATCTAAATTTATTTTTCTTTGAAATCTTGGTGGCAGAGTTCTCGAGCATGCAGTTTTCCCTGTCAAACCAGACACGAAGTTAAGCTGCGTCTGAGTAATTTCAACAATTCTCCACAAAGGAGGCTGTTTTTTCTGGATTGCATCTGAACCTCCTGTCACTGAAAAGTTTATTCAGAATTTCCTTCTGATGGTACAATGTAGCTTTGTAACTTTGTTCAATTTTCTGAATTTATATGTGAGTAGTCAGATTCCAGCCCTGCAGTGGAGCACCAGAAAGAGGACATTTCACACAGGTCCTACTCTCTGCCTTGTTCAGAGGAATCGTCAAGTTATTATCATCTAATTATTTCATGGAACATTTAATGGAATATGTGTTATAATTATGAATTTGACCAGGACACATTAAGGAAAAATCTTAGTATTTCATCAAGCGAGCAGATCATACTCCAGAAGATGAGTGAGGTTATTTTCAGGAGTAATTTGTAGAAGTGAAGAGTTCAGCCTTGATTTATGAAATGCACAAGGCACATTATAAAGCAAATTTGAAGGGCAGTATCATAAAGTGCTGAGGACATCTGGGAGAGGTTCAGCAGTGAAAGAAACAGTAGCCAAAAATCACAAATGGGCTGATCTTTGGTCAAAGATGTGTATTAATAGGAAGGCTATGAAATTTGCATCTGATTCTGGTTCAGGCTGAAGTATCTCAGTGGCAAATCCTCAAATCACAGGCACACCTCTGTGGTTATCTTTTGCCCTATCCTCTGCCATATAGTGAATACCCTCAAAATAGGTTTTTTTGTGGGGGGAAATACATAGGTGTGAATACATCTGTGCTTGCAGTGTTGAAGGTCCAGACTATTTTAACACAGTGAAGAGGCCTGACTCTATTAGAACATCCTGTGGGTCTTAGAAAGAGAAGTAAACTGCAATAGTTTATAAGTGACACGTTTTTTTTATCAGTATAACTGTATTATTTGGCAAAACATACATGCTGCAAAGAGTATATGTAAGTAAATAAGCCGGTTTACTCAGGATTTTAATGAAATTTTTATGCCAGAACAATCTGAAGCTTCCCTTCTTCAAAAAGGATTGTAGGTTAGGGGCGGCAGAGATGACAGAATACTTTCAAAGAAGGTAATTTGTGCTTTTGCATTATCCACTGATTAAACAATATGAAATGTGTCCATTTTCCTCTGATTACTTAAAACCCCTTATAGAAATACGGAGTGTGTGCATGTGTCTGGGTCTGGTTGTGAAACAGACGTTTCTCAATGTTTCATCTCCCTGAGCTTCTGCTGTGAGGAGGTGGGTGAACAGAATACATTCAAAATGCATTTAGCAAATACAAACAAATGCACTTGAAGACACAGTCAGCTGTGCATGACATTGCCTCTCTGATGGTGCTCTGCCTAGAGAAGAGGGTTGTTGTCTGCAGTGGAAAAGACAACGATGAGAAATGTGAGTTTGCACACTAGGGAAAAAAAAATCCCAAACCAAACAGATGAGGTAATGTTTTGCAAGAGTTTGAAGAGCAAATGGACATGGGAAAATAAAAAGCTTTAGTAGCGTAATATATCTGACGTTGTTGTCTTTCTCTGTGTTCGCTCTCACCCACACAACAGACCATTTCTTAATTTTTCCATTTGTGTTTCCTTTGTATTTTTCATTAATTGTCCTATTTTTCATTATTAATTGTACACTTCTAGATTTTTTCCTGACCTGAATTTATTTTGCTTGATTGCTCTCTGTATGCTTCCTCCTTTTTGCTTAGCTTATTTAATCACTATCTTCCCCCCTCCAAACCTATTCCCCATTTTATTTTCTGAAGCAACAACATTTCTCAAGCTGCCATTTCTCATTGAACTTTAGCAGCATCCTTGCAACTGCCATATCCCCATGGCTCTGTTGTTCTCTTGCAGTAATAACAGCCTTTGTTTTTTTCCCCCTTCCCCTGGGAACACTGAGATGACTGATTTCAGCAGTGAAACTTTCAAAGCAAGTTTCTAAGTCAGCATATGTAGAAGTGGGACTCCTGTCAATGCTACAAGTAGCTGTCTTTCTGGATGGACTTTCATACGGTGCATGCAAGCGTGGGTGCAGGATGAGGCGTTATTGCTTTGGGCAGATCACGCGTCTCATGAGCAAGTCCATACCAGCAACCTAAGAGTGCCAATGGAAGTCTCTGCTCACCTGGTGCTGAACCACTTGCTCATCTAGGCCACAACTCCAGCCTAGTTAGGCTGCTGATTTGCTGAGCCCTTCTGTGATTGCCAGGGAAAGGGAGGAAGGATCTCAGAGAGGTTTGATGTGTTGTTTTCCGGTGAAAGTAAATGCACTTGGAACCTGTCTTCTTTTATATTTGTCCATATATTTCAGCTTTAAGAGAGTTTTTAATCTGCAGTGCCATTTTTTGCCAAATTCTATATAATCTCTTTCTTTCCTTCTTTCCTTTGTCTGCTATTATTTCTTTTACCCTATTAAAAAAAAATACTGGAGGAAGGGAGAAAGGGGTTAAGAAGAGAGGAGTTTAAAAGGCTTTGAGTGAAAGCAAATATAAAATATTCACTTACTTAAAAGAATCCTAAAGATCATCCTTTGTCTCACTGTAAAGTTAGGACTTTATATGAGTTCCTTTGTGATTTAGTCACCTGTCATAAAGGAACCAGATTTGCTTAGAGCTTTTGTTTGGGGAAGGTGTTTTTTTTTTCATTTTGAATAAAACCCTCAAGGCTTCTAATTATGGTGAGAAGGAAAAGTATTGGGTACCATTTCTTGTTGATGTCATAGGTGGAATGACACGTCTCAGACCTGGGATAGGTCAGCTAATTTTAGACTATTGAGTCGCCCTTCAGTCATTTGGTCACAGCACTGGTCGACCCTGAAATAAAAACAATGTGTGGTCTTTGCAAAGCAAGACACCGTAATTGCCTCTGAGAAAGGTGCTTTCTTCTTTGTGGCAAAGAATGTGTTACGCCTGTCAAATTTCAGCACAGGGACTATAATTGGTTATTTCTTGGGTTTCAGCTGTGAAAGGGTTCATGAGAAGCCACTGCTTGTAAGAGGAAAAGATGCATGAACATAACCCCGTGTGCCACTATTACATTACCATCTTTTTGCTTCTTAGACTGAAATAAGCCTATTTTGTAGGCTTTCATGATAGGAATTGCTTTGGAGACCCGGATGTTTAACCACACATACAATTCCTAGCTGCATACTTTTAAAAATAGCTCATCTTACTTCTCAGGAGCTTCCTGATTTACAGCGGCTCTTGTATCATTCTCTTCCCATGGCCTGGCCCAGCTTTCAGAGAGTGTGGCTATTTCATTTGTTAAATGTTTCATTTGTTGTGTTCAGTGCTTCTAAAAGAACATTATTTTTGTCGCAGAAGTTACAGGCGTTCGTGTAATAAACCAACAATGTCAGTACTGTGGATTTGTGTAGCCCTTTCCTAACAGAAGACTTGTGATGTCAAAAAGGGCATGATCATTTTATCATACGCTGGGTTTTATCTTCATAGCCTGTCCTTGTTAGAGGATAAATGATCTTGGAATGGTCATCTTGTGCTTGAAAGGTCACAACTCCCACAAATTTATGAGGTCGTGATCCTTAGTGTTGTCTCATTCATCAATCTCAATGAAATTATGAGAAGAAGTTTTCTGGCCAAAGTGGGTTGCACCATCGCCTCATCTTGCTGCATGTCTTGACTGGAATCAAATTCCTGAATATCTCTAGAGCTTCTGGACCAAGCTACATGGTCCCTTTGGAATTCCGTGTTTCTAGGGTGAGGGTGTTAATTGCTGGAGTTAACTCTTCTAAAGGTACCTGGGCAGGGAGGGTCTTTAAAAAGCAGAAATTGTTCCCCTGCAGAAAAGAAGAGAGAGGAAGTTTACGTGCCAATACTTACACTTCCAAAAGCAAAAGCCCTTAGTCAGAAGTTGCTTTTTTGGCTCTTTGTGTGAGCACATGCTTAAGGCATCTGTGTGGAGTGATTTGCCAGTAGGCTTTTAGCCACAGTACGTTCTGTTAGGAAGGGCTCTGGGAGATACAAAATTTTGGTATTTTCAAAACAATCAGAATAGGAAGAGGTTTTTATTAGTTCTGTGATGCATTTATTGGGATTGGAGAGCTGAGGAGAGGCTGGCAAACACAAGGCAGACCTCTAAAAAAAGGGCAAAAAGTGTTTTTGCAATCAATACAAGTTGTTTTAAAAATTTTATCCTTCAGTTCCCTCCTTATTTCTAGCTACTAAATCCCATGAAAAAGACATATCGTTATCTTCTGCTCCACCAGTTCAGATGTTCAGAGCCCTTGATAAATTAGCAGACTGGTTATTGAGAAAAATAAAATTACATTTCTGGATTGGATTTATGATTCTTATGCAAATATAACTGCCACATTCTGTGCAGAAAACACACACATTTAAAAGCCTGAAAATAGCAATAATCCTGTTCAGGAGCTACTCTGGTTAATACTTTCCTATATAGATTTGAGTATTCATTAATAACTTCTGGATTGTTATTAGAATTGTTTTATTATAACATGTAATTTGCTTGAACTGACTACGTCTTTCTCAAAATGGTTTTAATTACAGAAATAAATGACAAAGCTTAGTGGAGATGCTCATACAACAGTGCAGTCATTTTCTGTGTGCCAACTGGAAACTCATTTTTAACAGATGGAATTTACCAGTCTGCAAAGAAGGAACACGAGGCCTTAAAACTTTACTTAATCTGTCTGAAAAAATATGAATATGGTGTCATACATGCTATTTCTTCTTGGCTTCTGCACTATTAATCAATTATCTGTTACAGCTGCAGAAAAAAACCCAAAGAATTGTTCATTTTACTGAGGATGTGTTTTGCTATTAGGATCAATTTTACATGTCAACAAGATGTACCATTGTGGGTTAGAGTAACAGTATGACTCCAAATATTTCCTTTTATCTGTGGGGACTCAGACATTTATCATTCTTCCTTCTGGTGGTATGGACACTGCTGTTGCAGATTATTTTGGCATCTTCTTCCTCTCTTTTTTTGTTGCTAGAGTTCTGCCTGACTCTGTTCTTGTAGCTCTTGTTTTCTGTATAAATCAGTAGGTATGACCTTCTCCCAGATTCTGATTCGGGATAAAGGCTGTAGGTAGCTACAAGATGAAGCCAGGACTTCAGATGGAACCTACCAGGAACAGAAAACCAGCATTTTCCTTCCAGTTGATGAGCTGGTTGATTGCAAGTCTTGTCTCTTCTTTTGAGACTCACTAATGAACAGCAGTAAAAATGTAGCCCAAGAGTAGCTCAGAAAGCAGAGGTGCCCTGATTAGGTATGACAGAAAGCAACAATTGCCAATATGGAGAAAATGAGGGTGTGGAGCTGGGTGACCCCGTGGACTGGCGTAGGAGTAGAGAGATGAATTCATGAGAATCAAGTGGAAAATCATGTCCTTCAGAATAGCCAAGTATTGAGCTACAAGTTAATTGTTCACTAGTTAGAAATGAAAGAGAAGTAAAAGCGTGTGGAGTTCTAAATAACAACAGGATGAGTAAGCTGCGGTGGTGTGACCACGGAGAAGGCAATTGTACTGCTGGCCCCTCTCAAGGGAGGGAGAACTGCCAAATATCCTGTCCTACAAGATTAAAAAAAGGCTATTTCTGCACCAGCCAGCCATCCCAGCTTTATGTGGCATCCCATTGTATTTCAAAAACACATGACATTAAGACAGTTACTGTAGAGTGTAAGAACCACTGAGTTTACATCCTGCTTGTCTGATACGATCTTGATCACGTTTCCATCCTCTACAAGAACATGACTTGTTTCAACTCAGCAAAACCTGCAGTGCTGCATCCAGCTCTGGGGTGCCCAGCACAGGACGGACATGGACCTGTGGAGAGAGTCCAGAGGAGGGACACTAAACTGATCAGAGGGATGAAGCAACGCTCCTATGAGGAAAGGCTGAGACAGCTGGGATGGTTTGGCCTGGAAAGAAGGATTTGGGGTGACCTTAACTGCAGCTTTCTAGCACCTGAAGGGAGACGACAAGAAAGATGGAGAGTAACTATTTATAAGAGCATGGAGTGACAGGACAACTTCAGACTGAAAGAGGGTAGGTTTAGATTAGACATTAAGAAAAAATTCTTCACTGTGAGGATGGTGAGGCACTGGAACAGGTTTCCCAGGGAAGCTGTGGATGCCCCATCCCTGGAAGCATTCAAGGCCAGGCTGGATGGGGCTCTGAGCAACCTGGTCTAGTGAAAGGTGTCCCTGCCATTGGCAGGGAGTTGGAACAAGAAGATGATCTTTAAGGTCCCTTCCAACCCAAACCATTCTATGAAAACAATGACTAGAAATAAAAATAAATTAATGAGTGAGGGGAGAGGACTATTTATGCCAAAGTATTGAAGTGCCCTGAGAGGTAACAGGCCCACAGGTAAAATCAAGTTGGGAATAATAAGACAGAACTGAGAGACTTGTGTTCCCGCAGGAACAGTCAAAAAGCTTGGTGTCAGACAGTGAAAAGTGAACTGGTGTGGTGGGTTGGTAAAAAGGTCCTGTGCCGGTTATGCCAAGGATGTTGAGCCAAGAGGACTTCTCCAGCCCTGCCTTCCTAGGAAGAGGGGGCTTGGGGAGGGGTCTGCTCCAACTGCTCCTACTCAGAGAAAATGATCCTACTGAGAGGCAGACCCAAAAAAGAATGACCTGGCATGGCATATGGCTAAAATATCTAATGAAGATTTTACAAATAAATAAATGTTAGGCCAGTAACCTGTACTCAAGAGACTTTTTTTTCTAGTGGAATTTTGACTTTGAAGGGCTGTTAAGCCTTTTCCTTGGACCTGTTAGACCCCAGGCTCCTCAGAGCTGACACTGTGCTTATACTTTGCACTAGTTAAACACTTAGAAATAATTTCATAAATGAAGTTAATTGGATCATCAGTCATGGACTCCATGGTCAAATAAGATGAACGTGAAAACTTTATCAATTAGAAATGTACTGACTTTTGTCTTTTTATTATATATACACAAGCATTTGCATCTGTACTTCCATTTAGGGTTTTTTTTCTAAGCCTGCTTCCATCCTTCCTTGTCTTATTTATTTGATGCTTCATGCATTTGCTACAAAGATATTTTGTTAAATATTGAAAAGTTTCTGATTTAAACTTGACTGTGATTTGAGCTGTACATATTTCTCATGGACCTAAAAGCTTAAATTTAACATTAGGCTGATTGTATTTATTTTTATTGTTTTAATGTTGTAGCAAGACCAAGCAAAGATAGACTTAGTTCATTAACAATGAATGAGGAAGTAGCACAGCTATGCTGTCAAGGAAATGAAAGTGCATATAAAATACGTTCAGGACTATTTAATTAAAGGTTTTACTCTGCATTGTCCTACTTTTTATTCTGTAGTCTTCTTTAAAGCACAGAAAACATTTTTGATCGACAAAGAATAATTATCCTGGTTGCTTTCAATTACATAAGTATACACTTCTGAAATGCCAAAAAAATGCAATGATATTGTTTGGAAAAAAGTAGAGGGGGAGTGGTGTGAGCAGCTAACTGTTTCTGTAATCTGTGAATATAGGAATATTGTGACAGACAGGATGTTCTTGGTTCTTGATTGTTAGAGTTAAGGTGACAAATCCACTTCTACAGTGGCATAAAGAAGGGCACTTTTATGGCAGCTGGGGAGCACCTAGCTCTGCCACCCAAGGATGCTGCTGGTCCAGCAGAGCTGTGCTGGGACTTCTCCACAAACCTTCCGTGGAGAACTCCAAACCTGTTGGGGAGCCCTGAGGGAGGATAATGCACTCCTTCCCTTCCTTTCTTTGAACAAAAGAATCCCCTCCTGTGGCTGAAGAGCTCTCCCTGGCTCAGGCAGAGGTGCCACCTCCAGCAGCCAGAGCTGACTGACCTCCAGAGCTTAGCTGGGCAAAGCAGCTGCAAATTTTACTGCAAAAAAAAGAAGGAAAACCAGATTTGCATTATGCTTGTTTTGATTCCGCTACTTAAAACTAATCTCGGGTAGCTTTTTTATTTTCTTGAAAGCTGCTTTGTACTGAATAGCCCTTGGTATTTGTCAGATTCTTTGTTTTTCTCTGCATATTCCCTGCTGGCCTGCTCAGAGGCTCGTTAAATTATGAGGATTATTCAGAGCTGAACTGGATAATAAAATGGTCTATTGATTAGTAGACTTCTAATTAGTTGTCTCTTAGCATGAAAGAGAAATAAGATTTGATAGTAAACAAAGCAGAAAACAAATAGGGTGCTTCCAACATGTCGGGTGTACATGCTTGTGTGTGGCCTTGTGCACAAGTATTGTAATTTCCAGTTTATCATCATGAGTTTATTTCACTGCTTACAGAACTGTGACCTGCACAAGCCAACTCTCTGACAGCTAATCAGACAAAAACTACAACTCATTTTTTTTTTCTTCCAGTATGCACTGGAAGAATGACATCATGATGAGAAATATGCTTTTGATTCTTCATGTCTTGTCACAGTAAAATAAAAGTTACGGCTAATTTGTGTTTTAACTAAGTTTGTAGTGATAGAAATGAATATAAATAGTGTGTTAGCAATTTAGCTTGAATGGTGAGCACAAGTAATTAGAGAAACCTTTCTAATTACATCGCATGCCTCCGTAGTGGTTCAGTGTATAAAAATTACCTGTGGTCCTCTGTAAAAATTATGTGGGTTGGTGTATTCCACCTTCAAAACAGTTTCTCTAACAGCACATGTTTTAAAGGTGTGAGTGCAGACCTACAAGCCTCGTGTAGGAGTAGAGCAGTGCTGACATCCTCTGCCCCTTCCTTCAGTCACCCTGGCGAAGTGAGGGTGACACTGATTGCAAAAGGATTCTCACTGAGCTTCCCAAAGAGGTATGAAAGCAGAGGACAGACCACGGAATGTTTTGAAAAATAAGGATTGAAATCCTGGCAGAATTGCAGTTGATTTCTGAAGGAACAGGCTTTTACACCAGTCCCTTAGTGCCTTTTCCATGATCCACAAAACTCTTGTTGTGAATTTCCATGGGCTCTGCATGCTTGCCTTGTTTGTGGGGGAAGTATTTTTTTTCAAATCTCTTTCTTTAAATGCTATTCACTTTAGACAAAAAACAACTAATTAGCACACCCCCCCCAATTCTATGTAGTTCTTGCCCATTGCAAAATGGCTGAGACAAAAGAGTAATTTAATTAAAGTGTAAAAATTATATAATTCTCATGAAGTGTTCAAATTCCAATTTTGTTGAGGATATTTTTTTTTGTTTTGTTAGACCTGTCCAGGTATCAAGGGCTCAGTTTTGTGCTGTTATGCTCTTTTAGAGAATATGAGTTTCTCATTCATAAATTACGTAGTTCCCATTGCTTTTAGTTCTGTCTGTGGGTTGATTTGATTGTGGTGTAGTTTGCTGGGCTCTTCTAGTTTTCCTCCCTGGTAAAAAGCCTTCCCTTTTAAGCCTGGCTGCTGGGAGAGAGGCAGGTGAGTAGCCCTGTGCTTTTTAAAGGCAAGCAGTCTTTTCAGCCCATCAGTCTCCTCATTTCCCATCACCTGGAGGTTGATGTCATAGCAAGATATTCTCTTCAAAATGTGAATTTCTTCATTAGTTTCACTGTCTTCCTCTAGGCCTGTAATTAGAGCCCTCCTGATAACCAGCATACAACTGCACCCATTAATTAGCTCTTCATTTGAAAATTTCTCTCTTGGTGTTTCCATCCTTGTCAGCTTACAGCAGGTTAAGCTGCTTCCAGCTATTCCTTGAATCTGTTATCCACATCAGGCCCACATAAAAAACCCCAGCCACAGGAGCAAGTAAGCCCTGAGCACCACTGTGACCAGGGGATAGCCACCCTCTTCTCACACGAGGAAGAACTGACCTGGGTGAACAGCCAGCACCACACTGCGCGTGCTTTTGTGAGTGCCTGCGCAGTTATTCCGCAGCTGCTTTAGTTTTCCGTGGAGCACACAAGAGAGACACGGCCCGGGCTCTGCTGTTTACCTGATGGAACAGTCAAAACATCTTCTCCATAAAGCAGACACCCAGTCTCTGTGGGCCTTTCCACAATAGGGTATAATGGAAGCATTTCCCAACAGCCAAAGAAATTATTTATTCGGATATGAAACCTTTAATTTAGAAGGAGGTCTTCACGTTCTCTTTTTTTTCCCTTTACACTCCCACTCCGCAAAATGTAGCAAGGCCAAAATTTAATGCACTTGCACATCTATTTCTAAGCTATGTGGGTGTCTCTCAAAAGGTATGATTTTGAAGTAGAACAAACAATTTATTTGTGACAATCTTCTTTGAACCAACGAGGTTTTAGAAACCCAAAGATCCAGATCAATCAAACCCAGTATATTACATTCTCCACTCTGTTGGTTTTAGATTTAAACTGTTTCTAGATGTTGAAATTGCAAGAAGGATTCCCCAGCTGCTAAAAATGGCTCTGATGGAGCAGGACAAAGTTACACCTGCAGAAAATACACTGGAAACAGAGAGTTCATCTTTCTTTCTGCTCCCCTAACTGCAGGTACAAGTCTGTCTTACAGTCTTATAGCATGGATTTTATCATCTTGTATACATTTTGGTATAGGCAGTTTCCCCTGTTATCCACACAGGAGGCTGACACAAGGGGGTAAAACCTTTCCCGACCCTGCCAAAGGTGATGAGAGGATCTAAAAATGTGTGAAATACACAATCATATTGAAACATCAAATGTTGACAGAAGTATGAAATGGCATAAATAGATTTATTGTTTACAGCATATCCTCAACTGCAGTTGCTCCCTGTTTATTTATTTGTGCACACACAGATGTGCTTTATGTACCCAGGAGCAAAGAACACAAAGACTTTCATTTTTATTTCTTTTCCTTATTCTTTTTTGGGGGAAGAAAACGTGATCTCTGACATGCTCTCTCACAACAAAGAGCAAAAGGCAGATGTGGGCCTCTCTCTTCAGACAGCACTTCCTCCCCAGCTCCTGTTTTCACGTGTACAATTTCAGGTGCTTCTCCTGGAAAGCACGCATTGTTGGTGTGCTGCTGCAGGTATTGGAGTTCGTGCTCCCCTCTTCTCTGGATCCTGCTGCTGTTTGCAGGAGGAGAAAAAACCTTTTGGTAACTTAGAAGTTTTCTCTAATCCGTGCCAAGCTTGACCCTGTTCCTCAGGCTCATCTGAATGCTGGGGTCTCATTGACACTGCTGAGCCTCTGTGCCTGAACTGGTACTCACTGAAATGAGAATAATACCTGGAATATCACTGGCTGTTGCTTTAAAATAACAAATCAAAGAGACCCAATCCGTTGTTGCTCTGTGTTCCCTTTACCCCCCTACAAAAAAGAAGTAGGGGCATCCCATGTGAATCACCTGAGGGCATTTACGGCTAGTTTATTTAGGACTTTGTGACCTGTACAGAGGGGCATTTGCTGCAGACATCAAGGCAGATGATGTCTTTACAAGTCTTTTAGACAGTAGACAGTCATGTGCAAGTTAAGGCAGCCTCAATACTTCCTAGACTGAAACAGGAAGGTAAAACTTCTTTTCCCAGCCAGCACAGCACAGCAAGGGTGAATACATTCTGCGTGTGACACCTGGCATCCTTCGTGTAGCTAAAGGGGAAAAATGGAACCTTGTGACTAATTAGACAGTGTAATTCTGGATTATTTTAAATTAGAAAATCATGGCCATCATACCTCCAGATTTTCAGAATGCTGCTGTGGGTTTGTCTTATCTGTGATTATTTTTTTTCCACAGAAGGGTATCATACATCGTTTCTTCCTGTCTGCTTTTGCAGCGGCCTAGGAACAAAATTCCTTCCTCTTTCTTCTACAGGCATTCAGCTTTAACCATGCTTTGACAAATGTTTAATTTTGCCATTTCAAGAATAGAAGTTTGTGGTTGTTCACTCTTAATCATCCTTGGAAAAGATTTTGATACAAATAGATGACTTCTTCCCCCTTCCTACATGTGTATCTGTGTATCTTCCCATGTAATTTGCCCCCTCCACCCTAGAAAAGGCAATGACTACTTATGACTAAACCAGCTAGGCATGAGCAATCAAGTAGTGTTAATATCTGCATGGGTAAGAAACATAATTTATGAAGACAATTGAGACAAAATAAAGGTGCTCCATATAATTAGGATAATAGCTGCATGTCGTCATTTTCCCTGTGTGTTATTATGACGCTGTCGATTAACCAGGTGTAGAAGGATTTGGAAAGGCCAGAAAAAAATGTTAGGGAATCCTAAGTAGGAGGTAAGAGGAAGCAGAGAATGAAAATATATGTGTGCCCAGAAAAAAAAAAATACATTTAATCTGTTTCTTGACAGTATAGAATTGGGGACTAAAGGCTGATGGCAGCTGTTAGTTCCAAACAGGTAGGATTGATCTAAATTATGGTTTCTTGAGAGAGTAATTTTTTTCCGGTGACAGTTTTTCTGCCTCCATTTGCTTAAAGAAAGAGGAGGATCTTGACCTTTTAAGCAGTGGAGGGCAGTTCTCTTGAAGATTTTCATCACTGTCGAGCTTGTTTTCCTGTGACCCACGGGAATGGAGGCATCTGCAAGCCAGCCTGATGGGTGCAGTCTGGCTGACAGCATGATGGGAGAGTTCAGAGCTCCGGGAAGGAGATTACAGACTTCCTGCCAAAAGGGGGGTAATTTTGTCACAGGTGCCAGTACACTAAGTGTTACAGAGATGACACGAAGTGTTGACACTGACACTCATTTCCCAGAGTTTGGTAGTTTAGCAAAGTGGAGTATTGCAGGAGCCTCCAGGGGCAAAGTGAAGATGTCACGTTGACGAAATCCCAAATCCTGTCCCAGTTCTCCCATAAAAACGGTTAATGCTTCCTCCTCAACACCAGCTCTCTCTGGATAGGAATGCCTTTGTGCACAAGTAACTACGAAATTAAAACTCACTATGACAGCAAACCCACATACACCTCAAAGTTGTTAAATGTGTTTCCCAAGGACAATATTGAAGGGTTTGCAGGTGACCGGGCATCAGTGGAGGCCCACCCTGGCCATAAGAGCAATTTGACACTCTAGTTGAAATGAGAATTTAATCTCTAAGAATGCACAGACATTTATATTTAAAACTCACATAACTTTCACATTCATTAAGCATGTCTGAAGTGGTGGAGAGTATATAAAATACTTCATTCTCATCTCAAGCAGCTTAATTTGTGCTTGCCCTTAGGCTGAAGTGTAAGAACTGAAGGCTTCCACCTGTGTCTGAATTACAGATGCAAATTTTTCTGATAAAATGGTATCTAAAAAAGAGACAATATAAAATAATTAGGGGCTTTTTTGCTCTTGAGTAGATATTTTTCCTAGATAAATTACAATCATTTTATGAAACTGCCTGTTCAGTGCACTAGCAAGGATTTTAATGATGATATGTCTGTACAGTTTCTGTCTAGTTAATGAAATATGTAGCAAATATAGATCTAAATCAAATCACAAATTTGGCTTCTCCTGTTCTCAGTTGTGTATGGTGGGTTTTACATAATTTTTTTTGTCTATGCTTTTCAAGCGTAATGCTGTTTCTGCATTTTAGTAACTATAGAGATTTGTCTTTGTGATATTTACTACAGTGTCCCTTGATGTGAAATATATGCTACACAACTCATTTCCTGTCCCTCACTGCATTGACAAGCAACTTTTCAAGTGATATTTTATATATATTTGGCAAAATACATACACTCAGCAAAACTCTCATGGAACAGCTCGAGAGTGTGTACTCAAGCAAGTTCAGGTTCATTGCTTTTTTGCATTTTGTGTTATTTTTTGTATATTTGGACTTGATTCAACAAAGCAGTCAGGAGATTACTTAAATGCAAAGTTACAAGTACTTAAGTGTAAAGTCAGATCATTTCTAACTGCTTTGCCATACTAAGCCCGTAAGTGCCCTCACATCCTTTGGGTACAATTTATCCCAACTACACTAATGTATTTCCACATCACACCATAGCACATCACACATGATACACAGACAGCTGCATCTCCATGAAAGACAAAAAAAAAACCCCTGAACTTGGTTAGATGGAGGGCTGGAAGGAATTCTCTTGCAAGCTAGTTTTTGCTGGACACCCAGAATCTGTAGGAAATGGCTTTCTGACCTAGCACAGCTCACAGCAAGCTGTGCTCTGCAGCATTTCCCCCGGCACTTCAAGGCAAGGCTTCTTAAAAGAGCATTTCATCCTCACAGACATCTGCTCAGCATTTGAGAGGAGCTGGGATCTGTCATCCATCTTTATGCCGTTCCTTTTATTGCTGTGTTAGTTAGTCCCCTGAATAACAGCACGCAGGACATATGACAGTCCATTACTGTTAATAGCGTTATCGTAGAATCACGCTTCTGAAAAATACTGCCTCAAGCAAAATATTACAGATAATTTAGTGCTGTCTTTCAGGAAGGCACATGCTGGGGTTAATGAAAGTTTGACTTAGTGAATGTGAAAGGACCACATTGTTCGATCCGCTTGAAATGGTATTTATTATTCTCAGTTAGATAATTTTCTTAATTAAAATAGGAGTGTTTTTCTTACTTGTTTTGCCCCCCAAATGAACTCCTTTTATTGAGGACACAGCCCCGCCAGGAGTTATTGTCAGGCAACCCAGGGAAATGGATGCTGCTGCCAGAAGGGCAGTGAGAGCACAGCTGCTAACCATGGGCATTGCCCTTCCTGTCCTCTGTCCTGGTCCCTGAGAAGGGATGGGCAAACAAGGCTTGAAGGTTTGACCATTGCCACAAAACACTGGACAAGCAACCACGTAATTATGGCCTGATGGTGTCCTCTGCCATCTTCCAAACAGGGGAAAGGTGCAGAGTCAAGGTTGGGGATTTCTAGGGTGCTCCTCGGAGGTTCAGGAACTGCTCTGAATGAAAAAGCCGAGAGATTTCCAACTGTGAGAGCTGTCAAAATACAATGTTCAGCTCCAGGGGACCTTTTAATTTTGCTGGCCCACGCTTAGAAAAATATGCAGAACAAGTGAGCACAGTGCTTTCTGCTCCATCCACAAGCACACCGTCTTAAAGTTTGCCAGCTTTAGGGCCAGCACTCAGGTTCCACCATAAGGCAAGTGTAAGAGCCTCAGGGCAATGACTTCCCTCTAATTAGCACCAAGTGGCACAGACAGACATTTAACAAATAGGAATGCCACTTCCAACAAGCCGTGCAGTGTTTCTTTCAGCATTAACTGTTGTGACTGAATTGCAGCCAAATGAACGTAGGTGGAGAGCCCCCGTGTCCAGCAAGCAGCCCTGCAGCTGTCCACAGGCTGTTATTTTTCAGCTCACCAGGAAAGGAACACAGTAGACACCTATTACACACACTTATAAGTTAATAACTGAATATTACAAATCGAGGCAATACTATGCGGATCTACCAAATATACTGAGCTGCACAACCCAGAGTTGAACCTGGCTCCGTTTAGAGGAGGGAGATGTTTTTTTTTCATACAGAGTAGATCTTACCAATCCATTTCAATCTATTTTTCATGATGAAGTGTATCAGACACTGCATCAGCTTTGCTTCACTGACACGTGCTTTGGCCATTAGCAGTAACATGCAGACATGTCGTTTATCAAATGGTGTTGCAAGTTCAAAATGCCTTTTGAAAAAGGCAGCACGCTGCCACTGAAACGGGTGGGAGAGGGTATGCCAGGGCAAGTTTTTGTCATCTCGGAGCTCCCGTCAGGGGAACTGCAAAGTTGGTATCACCTGACTTTTTCGTATCTCGCTTGTCTTTTTCCTCAGCATAGACACCCATTATTCAAAGCAGTGTTGAGGGCTTCTGGAAAAGCCGAAAGGTGGGCGCTTGGTATTTTACAACTGCTGGGATTCATGAAAAGTGTTAAGGAAAACAAAAAAGGGGAAAAAAAAATAAAATAAAAAAAGGAAAAATTCTCTCCGGGCCAAATAAAATGGTGCTGGACGTGGACGCTGTGGCTGGATTTTGGGGGGGTTGGTGACTAATCTGACAAACCTGTGCAGCGCTGGGCGACCGATCTGTGTGTGGCCAAGGAGACGGCAGATGTGCCTGGCAGCTTTCCACGCGGCATCCCGGCCGTGCCGTGCCGTGCCGTGCCGTGCCGCGCCTGGGCGCTTCCAGGGGAGCGGGGGCGGCTCCAGCACGAAGGCGCGCCTTCCCATTCCGCCGCTGTTTGTGGAATTCCGCTGGCTTACGTCTGGGATNGATTTTTTTTTTTTTTTTCCTTTAAACGCTAACGCGACCGAAGCGCCGGGCTCGGTGTCGCACCGTCTGCCCGCGGGTGTGGCGGGAGACACACGCCGCTCCTCCCTCGGCCGCCGCCCGCTCCGCGCCGTTCCGCAGCGCCGTGCGGCGTCCCCGGTGTCCCCGCGGCGGCGGCGG